>CM077079.1:91757852-92138975 GCA_039513925.1 Platanthera zijinensis
TGCGTACTCTTGCCGGCTGGCGCACCGGACTTCTGTTGGCGAAGTGCTAACCACCTTGCCGAGTCAACGATATTGGTGTCGGTGCAATCGAACTCCCCGATATCGTAAAACCCACCACCTTAACTTTTCCTATCTTATGCACATGCAAGTTTAATCGCAAACACACAAAAACCGAGCCGAAGCTCCCCGGACCAAACGTCCGTCTCCAACCAACCGAGCCGAAGCTCCCCGGACCATCCCGTCCGTCTCTTAACCAACCGAGCCGAGGCTCCCCGGACCTAAATGTCCGTTTCCAAATCACCCGAGCCGAAGCTCTCATCAATCTTCCTGTGCCAACAGTGTTTGTGAAAAGTGCAAACCAAGTTACTAAGTTACTCTTGCCAGATTATTATTACAGATTACGTTAGCCCAGGACTGCCCCCGGTATACCCCGTGAAGGGATCTCAAGGGGCACTAGGAACCAAGACGCCGGCATTACGGCCCGAAGTTCCCTTTCGCAAGGCACTTATTGTTATTGGTTGATTTCCCTTAGCCTAATTCCCTTCTCATATTGTGATAGACTATCCTAGGGTGATTTTTAAACCTTCCACTCTTCGGGAAAAGCGATCTTTCGCCAAACCCGAGCACCTCTTAACTCTAACTATCACCACTACTCACTACTCTTTATATCTTCCTCAGATCATGTCCTATTGCATTTCACAAATTGCTATATGCAGACCGACCTAGGCTACATGTCGAACCGGTTATGCAATGATCCATTACTCATCCAAATGCCCTAAATTATTTACTGGAGACTTACCATGATATAAATGACCTAAGTTCGGAAAAATGGAAATTTTCCTAATTTATTTGGCATTTAATTAAATTCCTCGAAAATCCCAAGGACTACCGGTTTGAACATGAACTACCCTAAGTTCTCATGCAAGATGTCCAGCAAATTTATGATAAATACTAGGTTATCTCAGTAGGTTAAATCCTAAGTATCATAATTTTTTTATCATTAAAAGGGCATGAAAACTATTTTAGAAATAATCTCTAACTTCTGTTGTTTATGAATCAAGTACTGAAAATATTCTTCCAAAAATTACAAATAATTTATGTCATGCAGATAAAGGCCTAAAATTAGCACTGGCCAAGTTTTACAATTTTCCAGCAAGTATTTTATCCAAAATTAATTTTTAAACATAAAAGCCCTTTCTATCATCTATGAATAAAGTACTAGATTTACTCAACATAAAAATTCTATAAAAATCCAGTGATCAATGTTCTACTGGTCAAGATCGAAATCTAGAATTTCAACTGGTTATAATTAATTTAAAACCTCCAAATAATTGAAACAATAAATCGGGCAAATAATCCTTTAACACATGAAGTATAATATTTATCAATCATAAAATTCCAGGAAAATTATCATAAGTCTAAAACATCCTTAAACCCCCTCCTCCTGAGTTTCATAATTTTTAGATTAGATTTAGTACTTAAAATAACTAAATTACATTTCTATCCTAATCCAAACTCTGAACTTCCGAGGTACCCAATTACCTTCAATTCCCTCACCATTTCAACCAGAGGGTTTTCAGCATATCATGCCACTCTCCTCCAAATTTCAAGGGCATACAAGAGCTTTTGCTCCTATGTCCTTCACAAACCTCAAACTCCCACCCGTTGGATTTGAGCCAATCTCTTAGGGTAAAATCCACCCTAATCCACACCATGTTACCCAAGAGGGTAGACATAGACTCAACAAATCAGTGGCCAACAACTTCAGCCTCTTTTGAGAAGATTTGTCCACTCCATCTCCAAACGTACTTTTCCCCAAAGTACCCCTCACCAAGACCTATCTAGGACTTGATACTTCCCTACTCAAAACTCGACCAATCGAGTTGAAATTTTGTACAGATCTTAACATTGATGCCAGGGACCACCACCCAAAATTTGGGGGAGTTTGGACTTAATTTCATCTCCTAATTAATTTTATATTGTTTATTAAAATTTTACAAAAACTTTAGGCAAAAGTTCTCCAAAAATTCTCATTTTTGGACAGCCTCTCGATACACATATTATAGATCTCCAGTCCAAATTTCAAGTCATTTGGACATGTTATGAACCGTGGGCAACCATTTCAATTTCTGGTTAGCCTAGGTCTCGATCCCACCAAAATGAGTGATGTGGTCAAACCACTCACCCAAATTGAATAAAATCAATTTTAAATTAAAGTAGACCCAGAGGGCTACAACTTTTGTGATTGGTCATTTTTCCTAAATCGGCCTCTAAGTGCCTCGTTTCGCAGCCTCAAAATATGTTCAAATAATCTATTTTCCATTAAGTAATATATAATAATCTATGTATTATAATATTAATTATACTGTTCATCTTCTTCATGAACCCGAACAGACACAGGAAAACATTTTTCCTGTAAGCATTCCGTGATCCGTTGCCGGCCGTTCGGTCACTTCCCTGGCCAGCCAGCCACCACCAGCACCTCCGTTGAGGCGATGGCTAGCGGTCGGCGGTGGTTTGGCCGCCGGAGGTGGCGGTTTCCGGCGAACTCAAAATATCTTTTTCATGGTTTTTCCATGAAAACGAGAGATGGGTCCGGCTCCGTTGAGCGCGAACCTCCTTTCTAAGAATCCTAAGATCTACCCATGAAAGAGAAGGAGTAGAGGAGGACCTTGTTCGCGGTTTGAAGGCGAGAAGAACGACGGGGTGCCATGGCGCGGTGGTGGCGTTGCTGAACTTCTCCTACAGCAAGAACAAAGGTCTGATCCGATTACTTGAGCATGTAACCTTCTCCTCTTGTCCAGGTGGGCTTTTATAAATCAGAAAGTGGGAAGATGAATGGGTAAAGCCTTAATGGCCATGACGGTTCTCCCCTTAACGTTTCGGTTACAGTGAAGGGATAAGAAACGGTGGAAACTGAACAGGTGTGTCCAGCTGGCGGCTTCCTATTGGACCATATCTTCCTCATTTAATATATAATTACAGAAGGAAAACGGCCGGAAGTTACTCCTGGTGTAACTTCCCACACCAGCATTTATTACTACGCGTGTTAGAATAATTTCGGGCCTGAACCGTCGTTTCGGCCAATGTCACGGGCGTGACACATAGGTCACGGGCGTGACAGGCCCGGATAGCCAATTCTGGGTTCAACGATCGTCGAATTGAGATCGAAGATCGTCGATGGATGGTCACGGGCGTGACACCTTGGGTCACGGGCGTGACAGGCCCGAACGGCAGATTTTGGGTCGACGATCGTCGAATTGAGATCGACGATCATCGAAGGCTGGTCACGCCCTAGGTCACGGGCGTGACCTCTAGGTCACGGGCATGACATGCCCAAACGGCAAATTTCGAGGTCGACGATCGTCGAATTGAGATCGACGATCGTCGAAGGCTGGTCACGCCCTAGGTCACGGGCATGACACACATGTCACGGGCATGACATGCCCGGGCCGCAAGGTCGATGATCGTCTCACGGCGATCGACGATCGTCGATGGGGTCACGCCCATAGTCACGGGCGTGACACCTTGGTCACGGGCGTGACATGCCCAGACAGCACGTTCGACGATCGTCTCGTGGAGATCGACGATCGTCGAAGTAGTCACGCCCAGGTCACGGGCGTGACGGGTCGGTCACGGGCGTGACCAACCCGTGACCCGAAAATATTGATCGCTTTATTTCAATTTTATGTGTTTCCTGGGGTTCCGTCACAACTAACCGACTCCTAGGGGTCTAGCCGGAAATGGGATGTTACAAATCCCAATAAACAAAACAAAAACTTCGTCCCCGAAATTGAGGTTGGGCCTATGGGGATTTCTATCGGAATAAATTAAACTTGTAACATCCCATACGATCTTTCTATTGGGTTCAGGCGACTGTTCGTTTGATAACGAAGACAATCTCCCCAATAAACAAAAGATTAGCCCCTACCTTTCTGATTAAGTGCGCATGCCTAGGTCTTGGATTTTCCGTATCTAGTCTTAACATTCCAAAACAAGAAGGCAATCTATAGTATACCGAGAGGTGGTGAGATGTACCTGACTGAACAACTCCGGGTATCTTTGCCTCATCAGATCCTGCGGTTCCCAGGTGTGCTCCTCCTGACCGTGATTTCTCCACAGAACCTTGACTAAGGGGATCTTCTTGCGGCGCAAGATCCGCACTCCTTTGTCATCGATCCGAACCGGCTCCAAGTGAACAGATCGGTCTGAAGCTACCGGCCCTTCTGTGGTCAAAATCCGCTGCTCCGGGCGTAGTAGAGCCCTCCTCAGCGAAGAGATGTGGAAGACGTCGTGTAGAGCTGCCAGCTCTGGTGGCAACTCTAGCCTGTAAGCTAGGGGTCCGATCCGCTCCAGGATCCGGTAAGGGCCCATATACCTAGGGCTGAGTTTCTTCCTCCGACCGCGCACCCGTGATACTCCGTGCATGGGCCGGATCTTCAAGAACACTCGATCCCCTACCCGAAACTCCACCTGACGATGCCGGGCGTCATAGTATTTAGCATGTCTGCTCTGCGCCTCCAACATCCTATCTCTGATCAGTCTCACCTGAGCCTCGGTGTCTTCAACGAAATCCGATCCCAGCAGCTTCGGATCCTCGTCCTGAACCCAAGAAAGCGGGGTCCTACATTTTCGTCCATACAAGGCTTCATAAGGCGCCATCCTGATGCTGGACTGGTAGCTGTTATTATAGGAGAACTCGACCAATGGTAACATCTTCTCCCACGGCTCCCCTCGGTCCAGTATACACAATCGTAGTAGATCCTCCAAGGTCCGGTTGGTGCGCTCGGTCTGCCCGTCCGTCTGAGGGTGGAAGGCCGTGCTAAAAGTCAATCGGGTGCCCAAATATGCCTGCACTGACCGCCACTCCCTGGATGTAAACCGTCCATCGCGGTCCGGCACTATCGTCCGGGGCACGCCATGATATCGGACATACTGCTCCACAAACTTCCGTACCAGCACTCCCACCGAGTCATCCTTCCTGATCGGTACAAAGCGGGCCACCTTCGTCAACCGATCGACAATCACCCAAATCGAGTCGTTCCCTGTCCGAGACCGGGGAAGACCATGTATAAAATCCATCGCTATATCGTCAAACTTCCACTCCGGCACCGGGAGTGGCTGTAACAACCCTGCGGGGTTCCTGCACTCCGCCTTCACCAACTGACACGCCTCGCAATGGGTCACGAAGTACGTAATGTCCTTCTTCATGCCCGGCCAAAACATCGTCCTCTTCAAATCAGCGGTCATCTTTGTGATCCCCGGGTGTACCGAGTACCGGCTGCAATGCACCTCCATCATAATATCATCTCGGATCTGGCCTCCTGCGGGTATATATACTCTGCCTCTGAAGTGGAGCAAACCATCTCTCAGGGAATAATCTCCTGTCGAACCTTCCTCCAAAGCTCGGAACATCGGCTCCGCCCACGCATCTGTCCTCTGTCCGTCCCGAATGCGATCCCGAATATCGTCTATGGCCACCATGGATGCCAGATACTCCCTATACAGAACTGGGTCATCCTCGGACACTAGGGATATATGCATATCTCTGAAAGACTGGACTAGCTCCATGGACATAACCTGGGGCCCAGCTTCGGAAGTGGCAGCTCTCCGGCTCAACGCGTCGGCCACCACGTTTGCCTTCCCTGGATGGTAGTGCATCTCATACTGATAATCTGCTAAGAACTCCACCCAACGCCTCTGCCTGATATTCAGCTCCTTCTGCGTGTCCACGTATTTCAGGTTCTTGTGATCGGAGAAGATATCGCAGTGGACTCCATAAAGATAATGACGCCAGACCTTCAGAGCAAAAATGACCGCTCCCATCTCGAGGTCGTGCACCGGGTAGTTCCTCTCATGGGTCTTCAGCTGGCGGGAGGCATATGCTATGACATGTCCGTTCTGCATCAGCACCGCTCCCATCCCTTGGTATGATGCGTCGGTATACACCTGGAATCCTTCCTTTCCGGATGGAAGGGCCAGAATAGGGGCCGAGATGAGTCGGTCCTTCAGCTCCTGGAAAGCCGCCTGACACTGCGGGGTCCAAACAAAAGGTGCCTCCTTCTTTGTTAAAGATGTGAGGGGGAGGGCAATCCGAGAGAACCCCTCCACGAACTTCCGGTAGTAACCGGCAAGTCCAAAGAAACTGCGTACATCGGTAGCTGTCCTCAGCTGCGGCCAATCGCGAACTGCCCGAATCTTTGCTGGATCTACTGCTAACCCGGCTCCGCTGATGATGTGGCCTAGGAAGGCCACCTCCTTCAACCAGAACTGACACTTGCTGAATTTTGCATAAAGGCGATGCTCGCGCAACCTCTCCAAGGTCAGTGCTAGATGCCGAGTGTGCTCCTCCTCCGTCCTAGAGTAGATCAGGATGTCGTCTATGAATACTATGACGAACACATCCAAGTAGGCCTCGAAAACCCGGTTCATGAGACTCATGAACGCCGACGGAGCATTCGTGAGCCCAAAGGGCATCACGGTGAACTCATATAGGCCATATCTGCTACTAAAGGCCGTCTTCGGGATATCCTCCTCCTTGATCCGCAGCTGGTAGTATCCTGATCTCAAGTCCAGCTTCGAGAAATAATGGGCTCCCTCCAGCTGGTCAAATAATTCGTCTATCCGTGGGAGCGGATAGGTATTCCGGACGGTCAGCCTGTTTAGTGCTCGATAATCGATGCACAGGCGGAGTGTCCCATCCTTCTTCTTCACGAACAGGACCGGTGCTCCCCATGGCGAGGAACTCGGTCTAACAAAACCTGCCTCAACTAATTCCTGCAACTGAGTCCGAAACTCTGCCAACTCCTTTGGGGCCATCCGATAAGGGGCCCTAGACGCCGGCTTGGCTCCCGGCACAAGCTGTATCTGAAAATCCTGCTCTCGGTGTGGAGGTAGTCCTGGCAGTTTCTCCGAAAAGATGTCAGCGAAATCTCGCACCACCGGGATGTCTGTCACTGACTCCTTAACCTCCGCCATCTCAAATAGAATCTGATAGACCTCCTCTCCCTGCAGATGGGCATTAACGGCCTGTACCGAAGATAAGAGTATACGAGAGACAGGTCTTATACCTTCGATGGTAATGAAAGAGTCCCCGTGTCTCACGGTGATCCTCTTTGCCTGGCAGTCAATCTGGGCATAGTTCCAGTGCAGCCATGCCATGCCCAGGATCAGGTCGTAGTCCGTCAGCTTCAAAATCATCGCTGGAGCCTCGAACGCTTTTCCACCAATTTCTGCCTCCATATTGCAGTGATCTGTGGTAAGGAGCTCAGATCCATCTGGTAGTCGCACCCTCATCCTCGAGCCTGTGAACCGCTCCACACCTTCCAGTCCTTCTACGAACGTCTCCGACACAAAGGAGTGAGTAGCTCCAGTATCGAACAACGTGCGGGCCGGCTTGCCGCTGATGAAGACTATACCTGGGGTGATTAAACATCTTAGGGTTCTATAAAGAATTTTCTTTCCTTATTAACCTATCTAGTGCGGTTCTGAGTTTTAACAACTAAAAGGGAAATTCTATGAAAATAAAGAAGCATTGCTGCGTACCTGCTATGACCTGCTCCGGATTTCGAGGCTGCGCAAGGTCTAAAGCATATACCTGCTCTCTTTCCTGTCTACGATCTCCCCACTGGTATCCACGACCACGGCCGCGTCCTCGGCCTCCGTAATGCTGAGCTGGTGGGCCGCCCTGATGTGCTGGAGGTGGCGCCCCCCTCATGGGGCAGTTCCTCCGAATGTGCCCAATCTGATGACAAAGAAAACACTCTGGTGGGGGATACGCCATTCCCCCGGGTCTCGGCATCTCCTGCATCCGGAGAGGGGGAGGGGCTAATACCACCTGTTCCCTCGGCTCCTGCCTCACGTCCTGACGAGGCTGGTCCTCTGTCCTCCTCCCCTCTGGTACAGCACCCCGCCGCTGGTCATTCCTACCTCTCCGTCCCAGATCCTCTGCTGGCCGTTTCCGGCCCCGGGTGGCGTGCCAATCTGCCTCAATCCTTTTGGCCATCTCCAAAATCCGGGAGATGGGCCCGTCAGATACAAACAACAGAGCCTCCCTCAAGTCCTCCCGCAGGCCCTTATAGAACCTCCTGATATACCCTGCCTCATCCAGTTGGTAGGAATCTGCGTATCGAGCCAGATGGTCAAACTCTCGATGGTACTCCACCACGGTCCGGGTACCCTGCTTCAGCTGTAAGAACCGCTCCTCCAAATCATCCCTAGCCGACTGCGGAACGAAATGCTCCAGCAGTGCAGCCCTGAACTCCTCCCAAGTAACCTCCGCAACCTCCCTATCAGCAAAGGTCGTGTCCAACAGTGTCTTCCACCACCTCTTTGCATGGGACTCCAGGCAGGAGACAACCAGAGCCACCCTCTCCTCCCATGGACACCGAATCCCGGTCAGCATCTCGTACATGATATCTAGCCACTCTTCCGTCCGAACAGCCGACTCTGTCCCCAAATAGGACGGGGGAGCCAGTCCTCGGAAGATGCTTAGCCAGTTGGCCCCCGGATTTGGCTGCGGGGCCGGAACCTGCTGGGCCCTGAAGGCCTCCAGAATGGCAGTCAGGGTCTGTCCCATGTCTGACTGAAGGAAAGGAGTGGGGGCCGGTGGGGGTGGTGCAACATCCTGAGCCTGTTGAACTCCACCTTGTGGCGTAGTCCGTGCTGGAGGCTGCGTAACAAAAACACACGCTGAGAAAACGTTCAAATATTACATAAAGATGGACAATTTATATGTGATCCCCATATGGGCACACCACTGCTTCCGCTGCTTAGTTTGTCCCCAAACTAAACTCGAGCGGGGGTGACCTAGGGTTTGTGGACTGCTACTTCCGTCTGATCGATGTTTCCTCTGATATCACTTGTAAGACCCCCTTTTTTTTCTTTTTCAACCACCGGGGTCTTAGGCCCAGAACCGCCGCTTTGCGGTGACTCCTTCACGTCCTGAAGGATCATCACCACAAGGCGCCGATTCTGCCGGCCAATTCGATCACAGAAAAGTAGAATAATTATTGAAGTAAGAACAATACAGTCCACAATAATAAATCACATGTAAATAAGATAAAATCTCCACGAAGGGAGTGTCCACAGAAATCATCAGAGTACTATAAATACGGGCTTATGCCCGGTACAATATGTCCTCACTACAAGTCTCTCATGCGGAAGCAAAAACAGAAACTACTCAAGGTCGAGACTCACGGTCCCGGCTGTGTGAACTCCGGAGCTAGACTGCCCCATCTCTAGGCGCACCGATCTCTGGGGCTGCTCCTCCATGCTAGGCTCCACGATCCCCTAAATGATGCGGTTCGAAAACCGTTAGTCATAAAGACTAAGCCCTATCATCCCCTACCCCTTCCCCCATGGCTCCTAGGTACCGAGCGGGGAGGAAGAAAGGGAAGGACATGACGGTAGAGATCAATCAAGAAACAGGTGACTATGGACTTAATCTAGCAAGATGTATTCGGTGAGCAGTTAATATGATTGTTATAATAGGTCTAGCAATAAGAAAAGCAATTATATGAATTTAAACCTTCACTTATGCGAGAACACATAAGCAAAAGGTATCTTTTGCAAGGCTCCCATCGTATAGAGTGTCCCATACAACTTATACGTTGGGGTGTCGGTTATCAAACAGCAATGGTTGTTATATATTGAAATTAACCTTTGATTTATAAACTTGCCCACACAAGCTTATAGACCAAGGGGTCGTTTTGCAGGTCCTAATGTATAAGCGTCCCATACCACTTATACTTTAGGTGTCAGGGTTAAATGAATCGATTATGCTATGACATGCTAGTGGGTATGATGAAACATGCAAGTGCAACTCACACACCCGACTCTGTGCACACAGACCTTTAGTTCCCCCTTTCGGAGCCGTTACCTCCCAGGATACCTCCGTAGTGGCAGACGGAAGCGGTGGGTTGGGCCTCGCCCACCTCAAAACCAGTAAAAGCACCACTGGTCTGACCTATCGTACGCCTCAACGCTTGGTGCACTAAGCGGACGCCTGCGTACTCTTACCGGATGGCGCACCGGACTTCTGTTGGCAAAGTGCTAACCACCTTGCCGAGTCAACGATATCGGTGTCGGTGCAATCGAACTCCCCGATATCGTAAAACCCACCACCTTAACTTTTCCTATCTTATGCACATGCAAGTTTAATCGCAAACACACAAAAACCGAGCCGAAGCTCCCCGGACCAAACGTCCGTCTCCAACCAACCGAGCCGAAGCTCCCCGGACCATCCCGTCTGTCTCTTAACCAACCGAGCCAAGGCTCCCCGGACCCAAACGTCCGTTTCCAAATCACCCGAGCCGAAGCTCTCATCAATCTTCCTGTGCCAACAGTGTTTGTGAAAAGTGCAAACCAAGTTACTAAGTTACTCTTGCCAGATTATTATTACAGATTACGTTAGCCCAGGACTGCCCCCGGTATACCCCGTGAAGGGCTCTCAAGGGGCACTAGGAACCAAGACGGCGGCATTACGGCCCGAAGTTCCCTTTCGCAAGGCACTTATTGTTATTGGTTGATTTCCCTTAGCCGAATTCCCTTCTCATATTGCGATAGACTATCCTAGTGTGATTTTTAAACCTTCCACTCTTCGGGAAAAGCGATCTTTCGCCAAACCCGAGCACCTCTTAACTCTAACTATCACCACTACTCACTACTCTTTATATCTTCCTCAGATCATGTCCTATTGCATTTCACAAATTGCTATATGCAGACCGACCTAGGCTACATGTCGAACCGGTTATGCAATGATCCATTACTCATCCAAATGCCCTAAATTATTTACTGGAGACTTACCATGATATAAATGACCTAAGTTCGGAAAAATGGAAATTTTCCTAATTTATTTGGCATTTAATTAAATTCCTCGAAAATCCCATGGACTACCGGTTTGAACATGAACTACCCTAAGTTCTCATGCAAGATATCCAGTAAATTTATGATAAATACTAGGTTATCTCAGTAGGTTAAATCCTAAGTATCATAATATTTTTATCATTAAAAGGGCATGAAAACTATTTTAGAAATAATCTCTAACTTCTGTTGTTTATGAATCAAGTACAGAAAATATTCTTCCAAAAATTACAAATAATTTATGTCATGCAGATAAAGGCCTAAAATTAGCACTGGCCAAGTTTCACAATTTTCCAGCAAGTATTTTATCCAAAATTAATTTTTAAACATAAAAGCCCTTTCTATCATCTGTGAATAAAGTACTAGATTTACTCAACATAAAAATTCTATAAAAATCCAGTGATCAATGTTCTACTGGTCAAGATCGAAATCTAGAATTTCAACTGGTTATAATTAATTTAAAACCTCCAAATAATTGAAACAATAAATCGGGCAAATAATCCTTTAACACATGAAGTATAATATTTATCAATCATAAAATTCCAGGAAAATTATCATAAGTCTAAAACATCCTTAAACCCCCTCCTCCCGAGTTTCATAATTTTTGGATTAGATTTAGTGCTTAAAATAACTAAATTACATTTCTATCCTAATCCAAACTCTGAACTTCCGAGGTACCCAATTACCTCCAATTCCCTCACCATTTCAACCAGAGGGTTTTCAGCATATCATGCCACTCTCCTCCAAATTTCAAGGGCATACAAGAGCTTTTGCTCCTATGTCCTTCACAAACCTCAAACTCCCACCCGTTGGATTTGAGCCAATCTCTTAGAGTAAAATCCACCCTAATCCACACCATGTTACCCAAGAGGGTAGACATAGACTCAACAAATCAGTGGCCAACAACTTCAGCCTCTTTTGAGGAGATTTGTCCACTCCATCTCCAAACGTACTTTTCCCCAAAGTACCCCTCACCAAGACCTATCTAGGACTTGATACTTCCCTATTCAAAACTCGACCAATCGAGTTGAAATGTTGTACAGATCTTAACATTGATGCCAGGGACCACCACCCAAAATTTGGGGGAGTTTTGACTTAATTTCATCTCCTAATTAATATTATATTGTTTATTAAAATTTTATAAAAACTTTAGGCAAATGTTCTCCAAAAATTCTCATTTTTGGACAGCCTCTCGATACACATATTATAGATCTCCAGTCCAAATTTCAAGTCATTTGGACATGTTATGAACCGTGGGCAACCATTTCAATTTCTGGTTAGCCTAGGTCTTGATCCCACCCAAATGAGTGCTGTGGTCAAACCACTCACCCAAATTGAATAAAATCAATTTTAAATTAAAGTAGACCCAGAGGGCTACAACTTTTGTGACTGGTCATTTTTCCTAAATCGGCCTCTAAGTGCCTCGTTTCGCAGCCTCCAAATATGTTCAAATAATCTATTTTCCATTAAGTAATATATAATAATCTATGTATTATAATATTAATTCTACTGTTCATCTTCTTCATGAACCCGAACAGACACAGGAAAACATTTTTCCTGTAAGCATTCCGTGATCTGTCGCCGGCCGTTCGGTCACTTCCCTGGCCAGCCACCACCACCACCACCTCCGTTGAGTCGATGGCTAGCGGTCGGCGGTGGTTTGGCCGCCGGAGGTGGCGGTTTCCGGCGAACTCAAAATATCTTTTTCATGGTTTTTCCATGAAAACGAGAGATGGGTCCGGCTCCATTGAGCGCGAACCTCCTTTCTAAGAATCCTAAGATCTACCCATGAAAGAGAAGGAGTAGAGGAGGACCTTGTTCGCGGTTTGAAGGCGAGAAGAACGACGGGGTGCCATGGCGCGGTGGTGGCGTTGCTGAACTTCTCCTACAGCAAGAACAAAGGTCTGATCCGATTACTTGAGCGTGTAACCTTCTCCTCTTGTCCAGGTGGGCTTTTATAAATCAGAAAGTGGGAAGATGAATGGGTAAAGCCTTAATGGCCATGACGGTTCTCCCCTTAACGTTTCGGTTACAGTGAAGGGATAAGAAACGGTGGAAACTGAACAGGTGTGTCCAGCTGGCGGCTTCCTATTGGACCATATCTTCCTCATTTAATATATAATTACAGAAGGAAAACGGCCGGAAGTTACTCCTGGTATAACTTCCCACACCAGCATTTATTACCACGCGTGTTAGAATAATTTCGGGCCTGAACCGTCGTTTCGGCCAATGTCACGGGCGTGACACATAGGTCACGGGCGTGACAGGCCCGGATAGCCAATTCTGGGTTCGACGATCGTCGAACTGAGATCGACGATCGTCGATGGATGGTCACGGGCGTGACACCTTGGGTCACGGGCGTGACAGGCCCGAACAGCAGATTTTGTGTCGACGATCGTCGAATTGAGATCGACGATCGTCGAAGGCTGGTCACGCCCTAGGTCACGGGCGTGACCTCTAGGTCATGGGCGTGACATGCCCGAACGGCAAATTTCGAGGTCGACGATCGTCGAATTGAGATCGACGATCGTCGAAGGCTGGTCACGCCCTAGGTCACGGGCGTGACACACATGTCACGGGCGTGACATGCCCGGGCCGCAAGGTCGACGATCGTCTCACGGCGATCGACGATCGTCGATGGGGTCACGCCCATAGTCACGGGCGTGACACCTTGGTCACGGTCGTGACATGCCCAGACAGCACGTTCGACGATCGTCTCGTGGAGATCGACGATCGTCGAAGTAGTCACGCCCAGGTCACGGGCATGACGGGTCAGTCACGGGCGTGACCAACCCGTGACCCGAAAATATTGATCGCTTTATTTCATTTTTATGTGTTTCCTGGGGTTCCGTCACAACTAACCGACTCCTAGGGGTCTAGCCGGAAATGGGATGTTACAGCCAGTCTCTTTTTCAGATGTCTGTCACCAAACCGCATAGCCCGGGTCCGCATCCACTTGCCCATTGCTCACATCGCATAGTCATATTAAGACATACGCGCGGGCCAAGCTTCTCCCGGATCCCAAAGTTCGATCATACAAGCACATAACCCAGTTATGTTTATGGTTGGCTCCCCGGCCACCAAGATGACAGAAAATCGTTTGCGCCCAGTTTTTCGGGTGCGCCTTAGGGTTACTCCCCAAGGATCCCTGTTGTAATCTACCCCGTTGAAACCAGAAAACAACAATGGGCACGGAGTCTTCTCCGGCTAAAATGCAATGCACATCCCCGATCCAGACCAACTTGTCTGGATAGGCTTCACACACCATTCCTATGCCCATTTTCGCGTACGGACTCTATACAAGGGGGACTTTACATATCTACCCCAAGGAACGCTCCAACTCTTCGCTCACTCGCGAGAGAGGGCTTCCTATGCAAAGGAAAAGAGGGCTTCACATGCCCTAGGCATTACCCTTGCATTCTTCCGCGGCGCCATGAAAAATCTACGCGGTTGGAAAGCACCGTAACGGTGTCGCCTTCGCGGATCTGGACTCGGATCGCGATTCGGAGCTCCGACGCTCCACCGGTGGCCGGATCTTGGATGCAAATGGAATTATTGTAAGGAACAAAGCTAAACTTGTAACTTAGGGCTATAGACAGGTGGAAGGTATAGATTATGACCAAACCTTTGCTCCGGTTGCAAGGCTAGAGTCAATAAGGATCTTTCTAGCCTATGCAGCCTATATGAAGTTTAAGGTCTTTCAGATGGATGTCAAGAGTGCCTTCCTAAATTGTGCGACCTTGCTCTCCCCTCTCTCTACACTTTAGAAAGAGAAGCACTTGGATGAAATGAGGGATTTCAAACCCTAACTTCGGGTTTAAACCGCAAGCACTAACCCTTAGCTGTCGGATCCAAAGCCAAGGAAACGAACGGCCACGATTCGGCCTAAAATTACAAAATTTGGGCCGAACACGGGTTGCAACACGGCCGTGTGCATGGCCGTGTAACCCAATCGCCGTCTCGACCGACGCGATAACCAGCACACAGCATTCGACATGGCCTCTGACACGCCCGTGTCGCATGCGACACGGCCGTGTAACGACCTGTGTCACGCCCCGTGTGCAACTTCCAACACATGTTTCCCAAGGAGGACACGGCTTGCGACATGGCACGCGACACTCCCGTGTTTGTTACTGTGTCATGGCCCGTGTGCATGACTATGAAAACTCCCTAGCGTGACACGCCCTGGGACAGGCCCGTGTCCCAGGCCGTGTTCCTCAACTCGACGATCGCCGATTGTCAAAACGTCGACCACATGACCCGTTGCCGAACCCACCCATGACACACCCGTGTCACGCCCGTGACACCTGCTCCAAAACTCAGACTTGGCTTAAAACGTCATTCGTCCCTCTTTTGAGTTTCAGGGTGTTACACAATGTGTGACTAAATACAAGCCGCGCGGGCTGAGAGGTTTGACTCTGTCAAACTACAAGACTATATAACAAATACAATCTTCCAGGAATCCTCTGAACACCTGATGTGGCTAACCTCCTAATTGCTACAACGGCTAACCATCATACCGCAACTAACCTCCAGACCGCTGCTACGGCTAAGCATCAGACTGCTGTTACGACTAACCACCAGACTGATGTTGTGGCTAATGACCAGACCAATACTATGGCTAACGACCAGACTGCTACTGTGGTTAACCTTCAGACCGTTGTTGCGGCTAACCACCAGGCTGCTGCTACGGCTAACTACCAGACCGCTGTTGCGGCTAACCTCCAAGCTGCTACTACGGATAGCCATCAGGCCGCTACTGCGGATTTCCACCAGGATGCTACTGCGGATAGCCACTAAACTGCATGCGGGTAACCACCAGGCAGCTGCTGCAGACCCTTACCAAAACGCTAGGATAGCTACCAGATAGGCCGCTGGCCCAAACTGCCATAATACTGAATAAACAGACCGCTGCTACTAGAAAGGCTAACTGCCCGGTCTCCTCAGGTTTTAACACTCCCCCTCAAGCTAGAGCATAAATATCAACCATGCCCAGTTTGCTACAAACTTATGAGAATGAGGTAATTGGCTTTGTGGAGAAATCAGCTAGCTCTTTATATGAGGTAATAAACGGAGTATAGATTTAATTCTTCAATATCTCTTCTCTGATAAAAAGGCAATCTACTTCAATATGTTTAAATCTCTCATGAAAGACTGGATTTCTCGAAATGTATATAGCCGCCTTATTATCAAAGAATATTGGTAGGGGATGATCATAAACCTCTCCCAGATCCAGCAAGAGTGTTTATAGCCACTTCAGCTTGCAAGTAGTTAGAGTCATGCTTCTATATTTACCTCCTGCACTAAACCTGGCAACTACAACTGGTTTCTTGCTCTTCTAGCTGACTAGATTACCTCCAATGAAGGTACAGAAACTATACAAAGACTTCCTATCTTGTTTATCATCTGCATAGCTAGCATTAGAATAAACCTCAACCTTCAAATGTCCCCTTCTCTGAAATAAGAGCCCTTCTTCTATTGCACCTTTAAAATACTCTAGGATCTTTAGTGCTGACTAAAGAAGACATTCCTGGGATCTTGCATAAACTGGATCACTCTCCCTACTATATAACAAATATTTGGTCTTATGAATGTTAGATAAATGAGTTTACCCATAAGATTGTTGGGTTTTACTAGATGACCCAACATTTGTGCGCGCAGCGGAAATAAAGGAATAAGAAAACCCAAAAGAAGTTCGGATCTAGCAATGGACATGTATCAAGAAGAAAGTGCAGTAAATAAAATTTACCTCTACGGGATTGAGTGTATACTCAACCTAGATGCTCCAGAAGATCTACCGATCACCAAGCGACTAGAGTCCTTAGTGCAGAATAGTGTCTGCAGCTCTATAGGAAATACACACGAACGGGATAACTCATAGACTCTTGTATGATAAGATCTAGGTCGGGAGAGGGCACTCTGCGTCTTCACTAACTTCTAGGTCTATTAAAGAATAGGTGATGATGACACTCATTGGGTCTAGATTTTGCAATGGCAATAGGATCAGCAATGGTGGAATAGTTTCCATCGGCCTTTTAGGTCTTGGGTTTTCGCACAGTGCAGCTCATGTGCATAGATTTAATCAACCCATCATTCTCCTTAGAGAAACCTTAATATCTTCTATTTATACCCAAAGGAATAAAAAGAATAGCCTGTCGCTATTCGTAGACCCGAGACATGGAATACAGAATTTCGACCAGACAACCCTTAACCCTTGTCTCGACGAATCGTCGAGTACCCATAACATATTTGACAAATTGTCGAGTATATATAACATACTCGACGAATCATCGAGTATCCATAAGATACACGACGAACTCGGCGCCAGCCTTGCCAAATAAAATTTTGACTCGATGAAGGCGTCAATTGAATTTGATGCTCTCTACGCTCTCAGCGCTAAACCTGTCGAAACAACATTTGACTCGACGAAGGCGTTTAGTGAACTCAACGCACTCAACACCTAAGTAACAGATTCGTCAAATCAACCTTTGATACGATGAAAGCATTGAGTGAACTCAACGCACACAATGCCTGAGAAATAGACTCGTATAATCAACACCTTAGCTCAACGAATCGTTGAGTGAACTCTACGTACTCAAAGCTTAAGTTCCATACTCGTCGAATCAACACTTTATCTCGATGAATTGTTGAGTAAACTCAAAACACTCAATGCCATCATTAGAAAAGTGAACACTTGACTCGACGAAGGCGATAACTTGTCTCAACGCACTCGGCGCATTCCAAGCCTGGCTGAGCTAAGTCATTTCCACTCATCATATGAGTAAAACCATACAAATCCAATCTCCTAATTTCTCAAAACATTGTTATGTGCGACCCTGATAGGCTCATACTGTGTTGGTAGTGAGCCTATATACTTGATCACTTCTAGATCATAATGGTAACTCCAACAGTCTCTCACTTGATCTTGAAAGTATCAAACAAAAGCTTCACAAAAAATGAACAGAATCTAGCAATGCATCATTGCTCCCCAAGCAATAAGAGTTTAAAACTCAAAAGACATTGTGACCAATGTATGAGTGTTTTCATGTCCCTTTGTCCCCTACATCCGGGAAGAACTAGAGATATAGACCGTGTCACCCTCATAATTGTTCAATCCTAGTTTCCTGATCTAGAATGGACTTCTAGAAAATGGTGAGTCCAATATCATATATTGACTCTACCAAGCATGGTCATGCATTTCATAGTCTCATTCCATCAAGGGGCCCATAGATGCAACTTCTGTCATATATGAGGACAAATATCATCTCTGCTCACACACAAACACCCAAATGATTCGTAATGTCCCCAATAACCACCTTTATTATAAAACTTTCTCAAGGCTTGATTTTTGATAGCATCAAAGCACGCTCTTCCTCACTGGATGAATGTTGTGACTGCAGGCCAAAGGACCACAAACACCATTGCCACTTGAGCCATACTTGTGGCACGTTCATATTATAATCCACAAATTATTCTCTTGGTGGGTCTATCCAGTACAACTTGTTCACTAACAAGTACCCATGTGATGACTTGATATCACAATATAATGACCTGTGAGGATCGGTCATCAGTCAACGCACATGTAGTCTAAATGTATCATCATCATCGTTACATTATAAGATGACACTCGACCAGGGTCCATTTATGAATAAAGCTTCTAATAATATAGGCTCTCACATTTAATTCACCTCATGACTCCTATTGAAGCAAAAATTCTAAGGGAATTTATTATGTTAAATTACTCTATCATAATAGAAATAAATATAGAAATAAAAGAACTTGCCAAAATATATAAATGAAACATATACAGTACTCTATTCATCAAATGAATTATTATAACCAACAAAATACAATCAACAAGACTCCCACTAGGGGTTATCATTAAGGTATTGTATACCCAAAGATCTAACATTACCATCATGCTTTCTTTGTGCGAGGGGCTTTGTTAGTATTTCCGCAATATTCTCCTCAGTCAGCACTCTACTAATGTCCATATCTCCTCGATCGACCATCTCAAGAATAAGATTGAATAGCCGAAGTATGTGCTTTGAGCGTTGATGAGATCTATGTTCTGAAGCAAGTGCAATTGCACCGTTGTTGTCATAGTAGAGAACTATGGGACAAACAATGCTAGGAACTACATCTAACTCGCCGATGAATTTCCTAATCCATACAGCATCCTTTGCTGCATATGTTGTAGCAATATACTCAGCCTCAGTTATAGAATCAACAACTATCTCCTGCTTGGAACTCTTCCAGCTAACAGCACCTCCATTTAGGCAAAATATGAACCCTGACTGAGACTTTGAGTCATCCCTATCAGTTTGGAAGCAAGCATCCATGTAACCTCATACAACGAGCTCTTCCTCTCCGCCAAATACCAAGAACGTATCCTTAGACCTTCTCAAGTACTTTAGGATGTTCTTGACGGTTATCCAATGACCATTACCAAGATTAGACTGATAATTGCTAGTCATGCTCAAGGCATAAGAGACATCGGGTCGAGTACGTATCATTACATACATGATTGACCCAATTGCCGAAGCATATGGAATCAACTTCATGCAATCCTTATCTTCACAAGACTTAGGATACTGGTCTTTAGAGAGACTCACACCATGATACATGGGTAAGAATCCTTTATTGGACTCAAGCATGTTGAATTGCTTCAACACCTGATCAATGTATGTACTTTGGGACAAACCTAGCAACTTCTTCGATCTATCTCTATAGATCTTATTACCTAGTATATAAGTCACCTCGCCCATGTCTTTCATAGAAAAGCAGTTCCCTAGGTTGTTCTTAACAACTTGTAGGGTCGGTTTGTAATTCTTGATCATCAGTATGTCATCTACATATAATATCAGGGTTACAATAATGCTCCTACTAATCCTCTTGTAAATACACGGTTCATCCTCATTCTTGATAAAATAAAACTCTTTGATCTTTTCATCAAAACAAAGTTTCCAACTTCGAGAAGCTTGTTTTAATCCATAAATGGATCTCTGCAGCTTGCATATTCTAGTGACTTCACCTAGAGATACAAAACCCTCGGGTTGTGTCATGTACACTTCCTCAGGAAGGTTTCCATTTAGGAAAGCCATTTTGAAATCCATCTGCCAGATCTCATAGTCATAATACACATCAATAATAAGAAGAATTTTGATGGACTTAACCATAACAATAGGGGAAAATGTCTTATCATAGTCAATACCATGAATTTGCATGAAAACTTTAGCCACCAATCGCCCTTTGAATGTCTGTACATTCCCATCCTTGCCGGTCTCCTTCTTGAAGACCCACTTGCACCCTATGGGTCGTACCCCTTCATGTGGTTCCACCAAGGTCCAAACTTGGTTTTCATACATGGAGTCCATTTCAGATTTTAGGCCTGAAGCCACTTCTCAGAGTCCAGTCCACTCATAGCCTCTTGGTTGGTTCCAAGCTGATCTCTATGATCCATAAGCAACAAATTACCTATTTGAGACACGAGAAATCCATATATCTCAGTCTCAAACCTTGGTCTACCAGATCTACGTGGAACTTGTGTTTCTTGAGGAGGCTCTCCAGCTACAACAACTTGTAGTCCTGGCTCAGGTTCCAATTCCGGTCCATTCACTGTTTGTGGTTCTTAAACCTCTTCAAGTTCTACCTTAGTTGTATTTCTACTTAAAAATTCTTTCTCAAGAAATACACCGGTCCTTGCGACAAAAGGTTTGCCCTCAGATGATAGGTAGAAAAAGTACCCTTTAGTTTCCTTAGTATACCCCATAAGATAAAACTTATTTGACTTGGGTTCCATCTTGTCAGGCATTTGACATCTTACGTAAGCCTCATAACTCCAAATCTTAATGAGCGGCATACTAGGATGCTTCTTAGTACATATCTCATATGCTGTCTTCCGAACCGCTTTTGTTGGAGCACGATTTAGTGTAAAAGAAGTTTCGAGAGTAAAACCCCAAAAGGAAACAGGCAGATCTTCATGACTCATAATCGACCGTACCATGTCTAACAGAGTACGATTACTCCGCTCAGACACACCATTATGCTGTGGTGTTCTAGATGGAGTGAGCTATGATACAATACCACACTATTTCTGATGATCACGAAACTCGTGACTTAGGTACTCGCCACCTTGTTTAGATTGTAGTGCTTTAATCTTCTTACCCAATTGGTTCTCTACTTCGTTCTTAAACACTTTGAAATTATCAAACGTTTCGGATTAGCACTTCATAAGATACAAATATCTATATCTACTGAATCATCAATAAATGTAACAAAGTAGAAATACCCACCTCTTGCCATAGAACTCATGGATCAACATACATCACTATGTACTATACCAAAGAGAACATCAGCCCTGTCATTGAAACCAGTGAAAGGGGCCTTAGTCATCTTGCATAACAAACAAGATTCACATCTCTCAAATGATTCATAATCAAATGAGTCAAATAGTCCATCTCTATAGAGCTTGGATATGCGTTTCTCATTTATATGGCCCAAATGATAATGCCAAAAGTACGTAGAGTTTGAGTCATTCATTTTTATTCTTTTAGTATTTTCTATATTATAGATCTGATGGTGTAAGTTCAAAACAAACAAACCATTAAACATTTAGGTTATACCATAACAAACATTATTCTTAAATATAAAACAACAATTATTCTTAATAATAAAAGAAAATCCAATCATGTCCAAACATAAAATAGATATAATGTTTCTAGTTATGGAAGGAACATAATAACAATTATCTAGTTCTATTACAAGCCCACTGGGGAAAGAAAGACGGTAAAGACCCACTATGATAGCAGCAACTCTTGCTCCATTGCAACACGTAGGTCCACCACCGCTTTACTATGCAATCTTCTCCTTCCCAGTTCCTGCACATTTATACAAATGTGAGAACCACATCCGGTATCTATTACCCAGGATGAAGGAGCAGAAAGGTTCATCTCTATAACATAGATACTTGAAGCGAAATTCATACCTCCCTTCATCTTTTGCAGACCCTCAATGTACGAAGGACAATTCCTCCTCCAATGACCAGCCTTGCCACAGTGGTGGCATTTCCCTTCTTTCACCAAGCCCTTCTTCTTCAGTGCTTAATACATGGGCTCCAGAGCAGACTTAGTTCCTACATTCGTCTTCTTGAAGCCCTTGGCCTTGCCCTTGATTTTATGCACCATCAGTATGGGGCTAATAGGCTTGGCCTTCTTCATAATTATTTTGGCAGTTCTCAACATGCCTAGGAGCTCGGGATGTGTCTTGTCTATTTCATTCATGTTATAGTTTAAGACGAACTGCTCATAACTGTCTGGCAATGATTGCATGATCTAGTCTGTGGCAAACTCTTAGCCCAAAGGAAAGCCTAGTCTCTCAAGGTTCTCGATATATCCAATCATCTTGAGTATGTGAGTCCCTACTAGGTCTCGAGCTTGCTTCTTACACTGGAACAATACCTTAGTGATGTAAAACCTCCTTTGATGAGCTTGCCCTTGAAACATTTTATTGAGATGCTCATCAATTTCCTTGTAACCCATATTACATCCGTCTTTGCTTGAGAACAATTCTCAAGCTCTTGTACCAGTCTAAGTAGTTCGTCCCACTTAGTTTCTCCTTCTCAAGGATGGCTCTGAGGGACAAGGTGGAGTGAGATCCATTATCCATGGAAATTCTACAAGAATCCAGCAGAGAAAAATTAGTACTACATTTCAAAATACATTTTATTATTTTAATTAGGACGTTAATACAAACAACTCCCACTATTTTTATCGAACTAATAACCTTCGATATCAATTTGAAGAGTTTATGTGAGTAACTCTCTTAGTGGACATGATCCGTATTCACCAATACTATGAGTAAGCTTTGGCTTTTCTCTCATAATGCAGCTATTCTGGAAGGCAACTCTTGTCTATTGCATCACAAAGCAACACCTATATGGCTAATGAATAATTCTTTATTCGCATCAATCATATGGTGCATGCCAACCCCATTCCTCTGGGCACTCAACCTTTGAGGTCACCCAGTTAAGTTTGATGCGATGTCGATAGTGGAATATCATAATTATCCGCTCGCACCCTTACTAAGATAGATTAATGCACCTTGCTTTGGCAAGCCCACACTTCATCGATCGAGTAAGGAAGAGTGTCATCCATCGGAAGGCATCCGAATACTTAATATTTCTTAAGGGATTTTAGATACTTGATTAACATTTAATCATGGTCAAAAATTAACCAATGTGCACTTTTTCATAAAATAAAATAACATCATTCATAATCCAAGTGCATCCCAAATGTGCACAAGAAAGATCATCAACACTTGATGAACTGCGCTAAATCTGAACGTCTAAAACCCTTCTAAATATTCAGATTTACATGCACTAGACATGAGCAACAGTAACTCTACTTATACAGTAGACAAGCTTGTCTCTCTATGTGAGATACAGAATCAAACATACTTAGTTTCACAAACCAACAAGAGGGACGGTTACTATCAAGGAGTAATAAGGATATCAACTATGATATCACAGCAAAATCACATACATTCTTGGCGGGATCCCAAGAATAGATTTGGGCATTTAGAACATTTCTAAATTTCCAGACCTACATGCCATGGATTTAGAACTTCTGATACCATGATCATTATCGAAACATCCCTCTGATACCACTGTTGGGTTTTACTAGATGGCATAAAACTTGTGCGCGCAGCGGAAATAAAGGAACAAGAAAACCCAAAACAAGTTTGAATCTAGCAATGGACATGTATTAAGAAGAAAGTGTAGTAAATAAAATTTACCTCTGCGAGATTGAGTCTATACTCAACCTAGATGCTCTAGAAGATCTGCCGATCACCAAGCGACTAGAGTCCTTACTGTAGAATAGTGTCCGCGCCTCTATAGGAAATCCACACAAATGTGAGAACCCGTAGACTCTTGTCGAACATGATCTAGGTCGGGAGAGGGAACTCTGCGTCTTCATAGACTGCTAGGTCTGTAATAGAAGTGGCGGCGATGACACTCATCAGTATCAGGTTTAGCGACGGCGACGTGGTCACCAAAGGCGGAACAGTTTCTGTCAGCCTTTTAGGTCTCAGGTTTTTTCATTGTACAGCTCGTGTGCTTAGACAGAATCAACCCATCAATCTCCTTAGAGAAACCCTAAAATCTTCTATTTAAACCTAAAGGAATAAATAGAACATCCCATCGCTATTCGCAGACGCAAGACTTGGAATATAGAATTTGGACCAGACAACCCTTGTCTCAATGTATCGTCGACTATCCATAACATATTCGACGAATAGTCGAGTATATATAACATACTCGACAAATCATCGAGTATCCATAAGATACACGGCGAACTCAGCCCCAGCCTTGCCGAATAACCTTTGACTCGACGAAGGTATTGAGTGAACTCGACGCTCTCAATGCTCTTAGCGCCAAACCCATTGAATCAACATTTGACTTGATAAAGGCATTGAGTGAACTCAACGCACTCAATGCCTAAGTGACAGATTCATCGAATCAACCATTAATTCGACGAAGGCATTGAGTGAACTCAACACACTTAACGCCTAAGAACCAGACTCATCGAATCAACACCTTGACTCAATGAATCGTTGAGTTAACTCAATGCACTCAACGCTTAAGTGATATACTCGTCGAATCAACACTTTGACTCGACGAATCGTTGAGTAAACTCAACACACTCAATGCTATCATTTGACGAGTCAACACTTTACTCGACAAAAGCGTTGAGTGCTCTCAACTCACTCGACACTTTCTAAGCCTAGTTGAGCTAAGTCATTTCCACTATACTATGAGTAAAACTATTCTAATCCAATCTCCCAATTTCTCCAAACAATCTTTTGTGCGATCCTGATAGGCTCATACTGCGTTGGCAGTGAAGCTACATACTTGATCACTTCAAAATCATAATGGTAACACCAACAAAGATCTTTTTATCTGTTGACATCTTCAAGAAGAGGAGAATTCTCACTCCTACATTTGTCATCTCCTACAGCCATAAGAGACCAAGCGGATTTAGTCCCCAGAATACCTGTCTCTTTCAAGAGATCAAAGGCATACTTCAGCTAGGAAAGATTAATAGAGCCAACTTTCTGAGATATCACAATCCCGAGAAAATATTTAGGAGACCCCATATCCTTGGTTAGAAAATACTAAAGTCGATGCTTCTTTGTCTTGTCAATACCTTTCTTATCATTCTCAGTAAGAATAATTTCATCCACATACACTGCAAGAACAATAAGGCCAGCTGAGGTTTTGCGAATGAAAAAAGAGTGATCAGCAGCGCTCCGAATAAATCCAACAACAGAAATAACTTCGTTGAATTTTTCAAACCAGGCCCTAAGGCTTTGTTTAAGACAATAGAAAGCCTTCATCAATTTACACACCTAAGACTACCCCTGAGCAACATACCCAGGAGGATGCTCCATATAGACTGTCTCATGCAAAAAACCATTAAAAATATTCTTTATATCCAACTAAGACATATCCTAACCCTGGTTTACTGCCATAGTGAAAAGAATGCGGATTGTAGTAATCCGAGCAATATGAGAAAATATGTCAATGAATTCCACACCATAGGTTTCCGTAAATGCTTTGGCAACAAGCCAAGCTTTATATTGATTAATAGTACATTTGGTAGAAACTTGATGACAAAGACCCAATAATAGCCAACTAATTCAGCTCCTGGAGGGGAAGGAATAAGAGTCCAAGTACCCCATTTAGTGAGAGTTTTCATCTCTTCATCCATAACAGCTTTCCAATGAGGAATAACAAGAGCATCATGATAGGAGGCAGGACGAACATTCATGATATAGCAAGAGAAAACTCTTAGACAGAGGAGACAGCTGCGCATAAGAGACATCCCGAAGAGGATGTTGTGTGCATGAACGAACACCTTTCTTAAGAGCAATCAATAGATCAAGGTATGTCTTGTCAACTATATCATTTCCATCCAAAGGAGAGACTACTCTCCCAAGAGCTGTTGGCAGCAGCTCAGTAGAAGAATTAGAGATAGTTGGACAATCAAAAAATAGAAGGAGAAGAAGGAAGTGCAGGATCTGGAAGAGGTGCCGACACAAGATGAAAAGAAGCAGAATCATTAGAAGAATAGAGAACAGAGGGAGGAGAGAAGAATAGAGCATCCTAAAAGAAAGTTACATCTGTAGAAACATACTATCTCCTGAGAACATGATCATAACACCTATATCTTTTTTTGTGTTAGACAATAACCCAGAAAGATGCACTTAACCTAATGAGGAGAGAGTTTGTCACAAACAGAAGAAGGAGAGTGGACAAACACTATGCATCCAAAGACATGAGGAGTTAAAGGAAATAGAGTTGCATTGGGATACAAGACAAAAAATGGGGCCTTGCCATAGAGAACCGAAGACAGAACTCGATTAATGATAAAACAAAAGAGAAGAATGGCATGACCCCAATAAGACTTGGGGACATGCATATGAGTGAGAAGATTAAGAGCCACATCTAGAAGATGGTGATTCTTACGTTTAACAATGCCTTTATGTTGAGATGTGTAAGGACAAGTAGTTTGATGGACAATTTCATGACGAAGACAAAATGATGTGAATTGATGACTAAGATACTCTTTAGCATTATCAGTGCGAAGAATTTTAATTGGAGTATCAAATTATGTACAAATTTCATTATAAAACGCAGTAAAAATAAAACAAATTTAGAGCATTCGTGTAACAAATTCAACCACATACACTTAGATAAATCATCAATAAAGGTAACAAAATTCAAGCTACCCCAACCAATTGTTGGGTATTGTATCCACAATGTACCTGATTTTAAGAAGCCCCTGAACAAGCTAAGTTGAATTGACAATGTATTTGCTGATTTTCTATCAAGTTGTGCTTGCAGCTATTCCATGCTAAGCACACCAATGTCAGGGTGCAGTGGGTCAATATATACGGGTCTGCGCAACGTAATCCCTCGTTGAGAAGATCAGTGTGTTGACTCACGTGTGCTCTCTCTATTGTAGTGTACTTATTTTCAAGTACAGGGTCAAGATTGATCAAGAGCAGAAGAGGAGCAAATATGGGATAAAGAACAAGTTCATAGAAAGGAAGATAAAAATCGTCTAAGTTAAAATCGGCGAGAATCACTAAGTCATTCCCACCGACTTCGATGGGAGTCACTTGTGATTCTCGCCGATTCGACGGGAATCAGGCTTCATTCCCGCCGACCTCTTCCAGATGAATGTTTTCCTATCATAAATTCTTCTAAGGCAGAATCGACGGGAATCACCAAGTGATTCTCGCTGACTTTGATGGGAATCGTTCTGATTCCCGCCGATTCGACGAGAATAAGGTTGCATTCTCGCCGATTCCCATAGGCTGACTAGTTTTACAACTTGAAATCGGCCAAGGCAGAATCGACGGGAATCGTGAGTGATTCCCGCCGAATTCGACGGGAATCACCAACGATTCTCGCCGATTTTTCCTTAGGCAATTTTCTCCTGTTCGCTGGTCCAAGCAAAGAAGTCGTGCGCTGTTTCGGCCCGGGCTAGGGTTATTCCTTGTGGGCCCCACAACGGTCATTAGGGTTGGCTCGGGTATATATACATGCTTATTTCGAACATCTAGAGTAACTATTCATGCGAAATTAAGAAGCCGATGTTGTGCCCTAGCAGATCGCGAAAATCACCGATCGATGTCGCCGCTCGCAAGCTCGTCGCCGCTGCAGATCTCAGAGATTCTTTGATCTTTCGTCGACAGGACCGAGGCTAGCAGTGTGTCTCACGCTTCTCTCTTGAGATCTCTTGTCTCTCGAATCGTTGAATGAAGTTAGTTCTTCATTCCGAATCGATCGAGATGACTGATCCAACTGAGATCGTTCGTAGACCTTGCTTGCTTCAACAAGAAGATTGGATTCACAAAGCATCGCCGCCGGAACCTCTTGCCGCCGCCGATCTTGTAAAGATCCTCTCCAAGAGAGTACTCCGGTCGTGGACTCTTCATCTCTTTCAAGAAAGAATCAACGAACGAAGAGCGACATCGGATTCTCCACAAGTTTTTTTGAATTTCTTGTACATTCAATTTTTGTTTTGTTGTAAAGGAATTTTTATTCCTAGTTGTAAGGGTTGTGTGCAACCCGTGGTGGAGTAGTGACTCCTTTGGTTGGAAGGGTTCCTTCCGTAGTGTGAGGATTGGATTTCAATCCGGTTTGTGAAGTGACCAAGTCGTCCCTTGGTGAGAGATAGGTCGAAGGGGGAGAGTGGACGTACCCAAATCGGGGAATCACTATTGTTTGTGTACTTTTCTATGCTGTGTTTGTTTATTTGTGCAGGTAATTTAAATTCCACAAAAGACTGCAACACACCAATTCCCCCCCCCCCATAGGTGGATTTAGTTGACACTAGATACTTTCAAGTTGTATCAGAGGGAGGTTACTCAGCAATAAGGTTAACACCTTGAGTAAGATCCTGTGTCTAGTGTCAAGAAGATCTCAGAAATGGACGGACTCAAGTATGCAAGAAAGATCCCAGTGTGCACCAAGCTGAACTTTCCTATCTGGAAGGAAAGGATCAGGTTCTACATGGTAGCAGTCGACCCTCGACTCTTCATGGTAGTGGAGGAGGGACCTTATATCACCACGAAGGCCTCCACCATTGATCCGACCAAGATGGTACCGAAGAAGCTCTCCGAAATGGACAAGGATGAGATGGTGCTAGTCGATCTTGACAAGAAGGCTCGAAACATTCATGTCAGCGCCGTCGATGACTCCATGATGTAGAACTTCAGCAACTGCCGGACTGCTAAGGACATCTGGCACTGCCTAATCATCCTGATGGAAGGCACAGATTAAGTAAGGGATGATCGAAGATCCCTTCTGAACCAAAAGTATGAGGACTTCAGGCAAGGTCCCAAGGAAGAGATCGGAGTGACTTTCTAGAACTTCCTGAAGATCGGCAATGCCCTGAAGAGCTATGGTAGAATATTCACCGATGGTGAATTAAATGACAAATTCCTTAGATCCCTTACTAAGGAATGGGACATAAAGATCTGCGCCATTAGAGAATTTGGCAAGCTGGAAGAAACTGATCCCCAAATTCTGTTTGGGAAGCTTATGTCCTATGAGATTCAGCTGAACACCAGAAAAGCTGAAGAAGAAGCTGACAAAGCCGCTGCCAAAGAAAAGACTGTAGCCCTGAAAGCCAATCACTCAAGGAAAGGCAAGGGTGTAGCCTCGTCCCGCTCTTGGAAAATGGATGAGGAAGAAGACTCTGAGTCATGCTCTTCCGGCTCAGAGCTATCTGAAGAAGAATTCTCCCTCATCACTCTAGAATTCAAGAAGTTCCTCAAGATGAGGAATCAAAGAAAGAGAGATGGCTCCTCCTCCAAATATCAGAAGAATAATTACTCTTCTAACAGGTATGAACTTAAACAGAACAAACATCGCTCTGCTGACATTATTTGCTTTGGATGGAATAAGCCAGGTCACGTCGTTGCTGATTGCCACCAAAGCAAGAAAGATAAGGGGAAGGGAGAGGAGCACAGGTCCTCTAGATATAAGAAGAAGGGGAGGAGCTACATTGCCAAAAAGACAAAGACACTGAGTGAGTCTGATTCGTCAGACTCCAGTGATGATGAGGAAGCCTACTTCGGGCTAATTGGTCGCTCTGACTCAGAAGGAGACTTCCCCCCATTTACTGGGAAGGTAAAAGATCGTACCCCCCTCTCTGACTCTGACTCTGAGTCTTTAGATGATGATCTCGAGGACAACCCATCTACCCGTAAAGCTTAGCTCCTCGAAAAGTATGAGCTTCTGCTCAATACCTTCGAGGAATGCCGCAAGAGGTTGAGGGCTCAGAAAAAGGAAGTCAAATTCCTTAAGGCTGAGGGTGTGTCCCTAAGAGAAGAGATCACTAGCTTGATTTCTCTCCGACAGGAACACCTGGACCTGACTTCTGAGCACTCAGAGTCTCAGAGGTTCCTTGACCAGAAACAAGAAGAAATCAACAAGTTGGAAGAACAACTTACAGCTAAAAGGAAGATTGTCAAATGCTTCTCCATGCGAAAGATCGTTCTTCCTTTGGTTGATGAATTCTCTGCTCAGGCTAAAGGGGCTGGCTTAGGGCATGTGGGTGTGCCTAGAAAATCATCCAGGAGAAACAGAAAACAGAGGAAATATAAGGCTGCTAAGAAGGCCTCTGCTGTAGAAAAGGGAAAGGCCCCACTCGATCCTATTTTATTCAGAAAGTCTGGCTTTCCTTGCAATGAGAAGGACTTTGAGTCAACCTATTGCCACTTCTTCCGGCCCTCGGTTGAAAAGCCCAAGAGCCGGTATGATGGTTGGGCCTTCCCCCACAACTACGGTGAGAGTGTCTTCAAGGCACCTTATGAGGAAATTCAAGTGGAGAATTATGGCCACTTATTTAGTGGCCATAATAGGAAGCAGGCACAAAAGGCCAAGCCTGTTATACTGAAGGAACAGGAAGTGAAGAAATCGTGTGACTGCTGTCCTCATAATGCCTCCACCTCCAGATCCAAGGCCCGGCTGGACCCACTGTTCCAAGTGTGAAGCTGGAGCCTAGGAAGCGGTACAACAGGTTTGACTGATGGTGTTGTGGCAAAGTTGGTCACTTTACCGTGGATTGCTGCTTTAACCCAAGATTCAACAAGACTTCTCATGTTAGCAATGCAAGGCCGACCACTCGTAGAGTTAACTACCCGAGGGGGAGTGTGCTAACAAGGAATCTAGGACCCAAGTTTGATTGGGTTCCTAAGGGAAATTAATTCTGTTTTGCAGGTATGTCAAAAGGCCACCAAAATGCCAATCTGGTACTTGGACAGTGGATGCTCCCAGCATATGACTGGGACAAGAAGCCTGTTACTTGATTACTCCCCAGTCGAAAATGGACCCAATGTCATCTTTGGAGGATCTGATCGAGGAGTCACCAGGGGTTATGGTATGATTTCCAATGGTGTATTCTCTATCACTGACGTGGCCTATGTTGAAGGGTTAAACCACAACCTTATCAGTGTAAGCAAGTTGTTTGATAAAGGATACGACATTAAGTTCTGCAAGGATAAGTGCTTGATAATATCGTGTGCCTCTTCGGAGACGGTATTAACTGGCATTAGGAGCAGAAATATCTTTTGCTTAGATTTTCTTAGCTTAGATTCTCCTACCCCCGTATGCCTAGTAGCAAAAGGCAGTGCATCTCTTTATGAACAATGGCACAAGAGATTAGAACATATTAATTTCAAGACAATTAATATGTTGTTTTCCAAGAACTTAGTAAGGGATGCCCCAACTATTAAGTGCATCAAATATAGCCCTTGTCCTGCATGCCAGAAGGGCAAACAGACTCGGGCTACCTTTAAGGGCATTGCAGACAAAGACTCCTCCAGATGTCTTTATCTTGTACATATGGACTTGTTCGGTCCAGTGCAAGTTCATAGCTTAGGAGGAAAATCTTATACGCTAGTGATTGTTGATGATCACTCTCGGTTTATGTGGGTGTTCTTCTTGAAACGAAAGTCAGATACGTTTGACATCTTCACTAATTTTGTCAAGCAGATTCAGAATGAACTTAACTTCTCTGTGGTCAAGATCAGAAGTGACCATGGAACAGAATTCGAGTCTGGTGCTATGACAGAATTCTTTGAAGAACATTGTATCTTTCATGAGTTTTCCTCCCCACGTACTCCTTAGCAAATCGGAGTTACGGAGAGGAGAAATAGAACGCTCATTGAAGCATGTACGACAATGTTGAATGACGCTTCTCTTCTAGAGTACTTCTGGGCAGAGGCTGTTAATACGGCTTGTCATGTGCAGAACCGGACATTGATCAACAAGAACCATCGTAAGACGCCTTATGAGATACTGAAAGGCAGGAAACCGACCATGTCCTATCTAAGGATTTTTTGCTGCAGATTCTATCTACTCAATAATTGGAAGTATCCACGTACTAAATTCAGAGAAAAATGTTTCGAAGGCATCTTCATGGGCTATAGTAGCCATAGTCGGGCATACAGGGTCTTCAATAAGAAAACCTTAGTGGTAGAGGAGTCCATTAATGTTGTATTTGATGAAGGAAGCTTGCTTCATATAAATTCTTCCAGTGGCATTCTTGAAGATGCAGGTGCAAGGCTCAAACAGTTAAGTCTCAATGAGACTACAAAAGATGCAACTCCCAAGTACGTCAATGTTTCCACCTTAACCCCAACTGGAGAAGATGACGATCAGGATGGAGAAACTCTCCTAGAAGAAGGAGAAGCCCAAGAAGCTGTTAGAGCTCCAGATGCCAGACTTTTGGAGCTCCGACACGTGATGGATCATCCCAGAGATCAGATCATAGGAGATCCTCATGACGGTGTCAGAACTCGGAGAGGTATAATTAATGAGATTATGAACCTTAGTTTTCTGTCACAGGTTGAGCCAAAGATGTTCGACGAAGCAAACAAGGATGCATCATGGATATTGGCCATGCAAGATGAACTGCATCAATTCGAACGATGCAACGTCTGGACGCTTGTTCCCAGACCAAAGAAACAGAATGTTATCGGCACTAAGTGGATCTTCAGAAACAAGCTGGATGAACACGGTGTCATTATCAAGAACAAGGCCAGACTGGTTGCACAAAGTTACAGATAGGAGGAGGGGATTGACTTCGACCAAACCTTTGCACCGGTTGCAAGGCTCGAGGCGATCAGATTGTTCCTGGCATATGCCTCTCACAAGGGATTCACGGTCTATCAAATGGACATTAAATCTGTGTTCTTAAATGGAAATTTGAAAGAAGAAGTATATGTCGCGCAACCCCCAGGTTTTGTTAATCCATCACTTCCTAATCATGTTTATTTTCTTAATAAAGCATTATATGGCTTGAAACAAGCTCCTCGAGCTTGGTATGAGACTCTGTCTAGTTTTCTTCTTGAGAACAAGTTCTCGAGAGGAAAAATAGATAAGACATTGTTTCTTAGGGAAGTTAAAGGCAAGATTTTGCTGGTCCAAATCTATGTCGATGACATAATATTCGGCTCAACGGACAACAATCTTTGCAAGAAGTTTTCTAAACTTATGCAAGGAAAGTTTGAAATGAGCAGCATGGGAGAGCTAAAGTATTTCTTGGGACTTCAAGTGAAACAATCTGAGGAAGGAATTTTCATCTCTCAGACGAAGTTCACAAATGAACTCCTCAAGAAATTCGGAATGGAGAATGAAACCTCAATGAGGACTCAAATGGGATCCACTGTTTCTCTTGACAAGGATGAGAAAGGGAAACCTTTTGATGAAACAAAAAACAGAAGCATAATTGGATCCCTGCTCTATCTTACTGCTAGTAGACTGGATATTATGTTTTTCACATGCGTTTGTGCCAGATATCAGGTGAACACTAAGGAATCTCATTATGTCGCTGCAAAGCGAATTCTTAGATACCTTAAAGGTACACCAAATCTTGGCTTGTGGTACCCAAGAAACAATGATGTCAAGCTAATAGGCTTTTCAGATGCTGACTTTGCAGGAAGCAGGGATGATACGAAAAGCACTTCCGGGACGTGCCAATTCCTCAGAAGAAGGCTTATTTCATGGAACAGTAAAAAGCAGAATTGTGTCGCAACCTCTACGGCATAATCTGAGTACATCTCAGCAGGCAGCTGTTGCGCACAACTTCTTTGGATCAGAAATCAACTCAAAGATTATGACTTGCAGTTCAGAGAAGTTCCTATGTTTTGCAACTCCTCGAGCGCAATAGCAATTGCGAACAATCAAGTGTCGCACAGCAGAACAAAGCATATTGAAGTGCGCTACCACTTCATTCGGGAGCATGAGGAAAACAACGATATCTTTCTCTGCTATGTCCCTACGGATAAGTAGATTTCAGATATTTTCACAAAGCCCCTAGACGAGGCCAAGTTCAGTCTCTTCAAAACTGAACTCGGCATGCTGAACTATGAAGATTGAAGGGCTCAAGGCTCTTGGATCAAGGGGGAGCATTAGCAAGGAACTCAAGATCGAGCATGGATGCAAGAGCTGAGGGGGAGCATTTGGCTCCATGTGAAGTCCCAGATTTGCAGAAGCCGAAAAGGGGGAGATTACACTCTCTCTGCTAAGGCTAAGGTGGCTGCCAATGTTAAGTATGCTCTCAAGAAAATGGTAATGAATTTCACTCTCAACTAAATTTTTAGTTTATGGTTTTCATTCCCATCTATTCTATTCTCCTTAGCTTGTAGGGCTTAGGCTTCTTCAAATAGGGGGAGATTGTTGGGTATTGTATCCACAATGTACCTGATTTGAAGAAGCCCCTGAACAAGCTAAGTTGAATTGACAATGTATTTGATGATTTTCTATCAAGTTGTACTTGCAGCTATTCTATGATAAGTACACACCAATGTCAGGGTGTAGTGGGTCAATATACACGGGTCTGTGTAACGTAATCCCTCGTTGAGCAGATCAGTGTGTTGACTCACGTGTGCTCTCTCTATTGGAGTGTACTTATTTTCACGTACAGGGTCAAGATTGATCAAGAGAAGAAGAGGAGCAAAGAGGGGTCAAAGACCAAGTTTATTGAAAGGAAGAGAAAAATCGTCTAAGTTTAAATCGGGGAGAATCACTAAGTCATTCCCACCGACTTCGACGGGAGTCACTTGTGATTCTCGCCAATTCGACGGGAATCAGGCTTCATTCCCGCCAACCTCTTCCGGATGAATGTTTTCCTATAAGAAATTCTTCTAAGGCAGAATCGACGGGAATCACCAAGTGATTCTCGTCGACTTCGACGGGAATCGTTTTGATTCCCGCCAATTCGACGAGAATCAGGTTGTATTCCCGCCGATTCTTATAGGCTGACTAGTTTTACAACTGGAAATAATCCAAGGCAAAATCGACGGGAATCGTGAGTGATTCCCGCCGAATTCGACGGGAATCACCAACGATTCTCGCCGATTTTTCCTTAGGCAATTTTCTTCTGTTCACTGGTCCGAACCAAGAAGCCGTGAGATGTTTCGGCCGGTGCTAGGGTTTTTCCTTGTGGGCCCCACAACGGTCATTAGGGTTGGCTCGAGTATATATACATGCTTATTTTGAACATATAGAGTAACTATTCACGCGAAATCAAGAAGCCGACGCCGTGCCCTAGCAGATCGCGAAAATCCCCGATCGCTGTCGCCGCTCGCAAGCTCGTCAACGCCGCAGATCTAAGAAATTCTTTGATCTTCCTTCGACAGGACCGAGGCTAGCAGTGTGTCTAACGCTCCTCTCTTGAGATATCTTGTCTCTCGAATCGTTGAATAAAGTTAGTTCTTCATTCCGAATCGATCGAGACGACTTATCCAACTGAGATCGTTCGTAGACCTTGCTTTCTTCGCCAAGAAGATTGGATTCACAAAGCATCGCCGCCGCAACCTCTTGCCATCGCCGATCTTGTCAAGATCCTCTCCAAGAGAGTACTCCGGTCGTGGACTCTTAGTCTCTTTCAAGAAAGCATCAACGAACGAAGAGCGACATCGGATTGTCCACAAGTTTGTTTGTATTTCTTATACATTCAATTTTTGTTTTGTTGTAAAGGAATTTTTATTCCTAGTTGTAAGGGTTGGGTGCAACCCGTGGTGGAGGAGTAGTGACTCCTTTGGTTGGAAGGGTTCCTTCCGTAGTGTGAGGATTGGATTTCAATCCAGTTGGTGAAGTGACTGAGTCGTCCCTTGGTGGGAGATAGGTCGAAGGGGGAGAGTTGACGTACCCAAATCGGTGAACCACTATAATTGCTTGTGTTCTTTTCTGTGCTGTGTTTGTTTATTTGTGCAGGTAATTTAAATTCCGCAAAAGACTGCAATACACCTATTCCCCCCCCCATAGGTGGATTTAGTTAACACTAGATACTTTCACCAATAATATGATGGGGAGGAGGACCACAAATATCTGAATGAATAAGGTCAAAAGGATGAGAAGAACTACATCCATGCTTAGCGGGAAAAGTAGATTGATGATGTTTTCCCATAAAATTAAGCGAAGAATCTCCTCGAGGTAAATCAGGCAGAAGCTAATAAAGAATCCGGGGAGGAGGATGCCCAAGCCGAAGATGCCAATGAAGTAAAGAAGAGGAGGCAGAAAAAGCAGAAGCACTCTCAAGATAGAATAAGCCACCGCTTTCAGTCCCTGTAGAAATTGTCTCCTTGGAGTGAGGAATCTGAAAAGCACAAGTCAGTGCAGTAAAAATATCTTCACAATTCAACTGTTTGCAAAGAGCACTTACAAAAAAAAGGTTGCATGTAAAATTCGGGACATAAAGAGTGTCCTGAAGAAAAAGAGATTGAGTAACATACACCATGCCAGACCCACAAACCGGAGATGGAGAACCATCTGCCATAAGAACCGAAGGTAACCGATTACTCATGAAAAGACAAGAGAAAAGGCGAGAATTCCCCATCATGTGATTAGTAGCACTAGAATCAATGAGCCACCTACCTATACTAGTCAACTGAGTTACACCAGAAGTAGTAAGAGAAGAAGACTTCTTGGAGAAATCAGCCGAAGCAGGACGAAGGTGCGGATTTTTGGCCCAGTAACAATCAACTAAGTGAACAACTTTCCCACAATGAGAATAAAGATACTTAGAGTAAACATGGCCACCAGCGCGTCCACCCAAGCCACCTGTGTCACAACCCGCATTTTCTCCGAGGAAAACTGATTATCAGAGTAGGAGAAAACAAGCGTCATGATGCCACGTCTAGCAGGGGATAACTGCCGACGCTCAGGCAAACCACTATCAACTGTACTTTAAGAAAATTCATTAGTTACATGATTAGAAAATCAGTTATATTTTTAAAGGCCGTATCCCTCGGCTCGGTGGATCACATAGTACAAAATTTAAAAACTATACTTATACACTGTGATAAATACTTTATTCAGGTTCGACATCCTAAAGAGTGCATAAGTGTCCCCAGAGGGCAACTTATACTATGCAGGACCCTACTTTTAATTAATACAATATATATATAGGAAAATGATCTTTGTACGTTATTTGGAAAATAGTGATGAGTTTTATAAAACATGCTGATCATGAGGAATACTTATAATAGTGTTTTTAGGTTTAAAAGTAACTAGCAACCTAGCATAAATCATCCTAAGAGCAAGTAGACTAACTCTAGAAAGGTAGAAACAAAAAGTAACACATCTAGTATCAAGGTAAAAATACCTGTGGGCGCCAACAAACTGACACGAACCCACTGGAAAATATGTATGTCAGTAAGAAAAATAGTAAAACTACCTCACAAGACCAAGGAAATAATCTCCACATAATGAGAGACCACCAGCAACAGCAAAGCACAACTAGCCACCTAATCGGCTACTAACCAGAACCTGAGGCATTCAAAGAAGAAAAGAATACCTCAGCAAGCTAAACAAGTAAACTTTATGGAGATATAAGGTTATAAGGTAAGCAAGAAGAGTAAGTAAACCGAAAACAAGTACCATTTTCCAAGGCAAGACAAAAGAAAAGCACTAAGTGCGAGGAAACAGCAACAACCCTGCCCAAAAATAAATCTTGCAGAGTTTACCAGGCTACAATGAGACCAAACGTTGCAAATTTATAAAGGAAGAAACGTTTAACACCCTAAGCTGTAAGAGATGGTAGTAGCAAAAACAACGCGGATCCAGGTTTGAGGCAAACTAAGTCCCCTAACTACCATTTCCAAGAAACAAAGCTCAGGGGTCTACATGTGAAAGAACTAGGGACCTCCCACCCCCTTTCCCAGCCCATACCTGGAGCAAGATAAAATAAAAAGGGTGGCTTTGGCTAAATAACACAACACCTTCCCCATTAAGAGCTTTAAAACACCACTACTAACCACGACCCACGATTCGGCCTTTTTGGAAAAAAAGAAAATAGCCGACAAGGAACCTCAAAAATCAAGGAATTCACTCAGGGGTGAAAATCAAGGTAAGGGAAATGCGTTGAGATGACTCAACACGGCAAGGCGTTGAGTGAGCCCCACTCACTCAATGCTTAAACAGACAGTGGAGTTTAGTGAGCTAAACTCACTCAACGCCAAAACAACAATGTCGTTGAGTGAGGTCCACTCCCTCAAAGCCTTTAGCAAAGCAGGCTGTGGCGTTGAGTGAGCTAACCTCACTCAACGCCAAAACATCTATGGCGTTGAGTGAGGTCCACTCGCTCAACGCCTTCAGCAACACAGGCTGGGTCGTTGTGTGAGCTATCCTCAATTAACGCCAAAACAGCTACGGCATTGAGTGAGGTCCACTCACTAAATGCCTTAGCACTTAGCCGCTAAAAAACCAACTGTGGCGTTGAGTGAGTACACCTCTCTCAACTCCAAAACAGCTTTGGCGTTGAGTGAGGTCGACTCACTCAATGCCAAAGTACTTAGCCGCGAAAACAACCTGCGGCGTTGAGTGCGTCCACCATTCTCAATGATAGAACAGCTTTGGCATTGAGTGACGTCAACTCACTCAACGCCAAAGTACTTACACGCAGGAAAGGGCTGCGGCGTTGAGTACGCCCGTCTCACTCAGCGCCATCCGGAAGAGGTCGGCGGGTATGCAGATTGATTCTCGCCGAATCGTCCGGAATGCAGAATGATTCTCGCTGAATCGGCGGGAATGCAGATTGATTCTTGCCGAATCGGCGGGAATGCAGATTGAGTCTCGCCGAATTGGCTGGAATCACTAACGATTCTCGTCGAAGTCGGCAAGAATCACTTAGTGATTCCCGTCGATTTTGACTTAAAAGAATTTCCTCACTCAACGCCACACTACTTAGCCGCAAAAGAACAGATCAAGGGGCAATGGTGTTGAGTGTGTGCACCACACTCAACGCCATGTCCCAGCAGACCCGACGTTGAGTGTGTGCACCACACTCAACGCCAAGCCCTGAATCCTCCATCGCTAACTCCAGCAAGTATATTCCTGTAGAAATATAAATCTAACAACCAAACACGTTTCTAGGGTTATAATGAGGACAAACACAATTTTCGAGTTAAAGCTTCTAACTCCTACCCGGCTACAGCTACGGTACAGGAAAATGCTAACCTAACCCTTACTTCCTTCCCCGGCCCGAGAACAAACAAGCTACAGTGAGGGAAAAAGAACAGAGAACATACACGGCTGTTTTACGCAAGGTTCTGTACAGGGAATTTTCTAACAGCAAGCTTAGGCATCATCACCGGTTCTTGCACAGGAAAAGAAAGCATCTATTATACAGGAAAGGAAACTGACTATGGCTAAATAGATGCTCGGTTGCTTCAAATAGGCTAACTGGGCATATTAGAAAAACATGAAAACTAAATTGCAAGGACAAGAGTACCACTTGCCTCGTTTTTCAGCAGAGCTTGGTCGGCCTCCCTTATCCTCACTCAGTACCAATAGAAGCAACACCTAAAGCAGAAATCTGGAGCTTTAATGGCGGAAATGGACAACCCTAGAAAATCGAAACCCCTAGAAACACCACGAAAACAGAATTTCTTATCGTAGGAATGAAGGTCAAGGCGAGAGCAATCCAAATTCGCTTTCAGATTCGAATTCCGTCCACAAACGCTCTCGGAATCGGCGTACGAAGGGGAGCAGTTCCGGCGGTTTCTCTGCTTTCCGCGAACAGGCGCGGACTGGTTTGGTCTTTCGGGAAGATGAACAGGAGCGGTTTCCTCTTTAGTCTAAACTATCCTATATATAGCATCCTCTTAATCTTAATTACTAATCAATTAATTAAGGCTAAAAATGATAAGGCAAAACTGCCAAGCATCCGCACCCTTTAAAAATAATTATTAATATAATATTTATTAAATAGTTTTATTTTTTCATAAAATACCAAACGACGCGAACACCAAACATCCTCGGAATTCAACGAAATTCGCACCGTAGCTAAATATCCACGCTACGAACACAACGACGAAGTCGAAATTAACTTTCGACGAACAGAACTCGATTTATACCCACCCGAAGCCAAAACACAAGCATCCCTCGAGAGGCCACACCGGATCACCCAAAACGACTCGGCTTGCTAGGGAGATCGTGCCAATAGGCTAAAAAATAGGCAACCCAGTTCTAAGGAGTTAAGACCACACTCCACTAATGACACAAGCCAAGAAAACGCGTCGACGAAACGCCAGGCAAGAATTAAATAATCGCAGAAAAATCAGGGGCATTACAACCTGAGGTGTCATAACGATCTGGATGAACAACAACATCAGGAGAAGGAGAGGGATGAAAAAGATGTTGAAGTAGAGTAGTAACAGAGGAAATGCGAGTAGCAGTAGCATTTAGGGTCGGAGTATCCGTCTCTCTAAGAATTGGTTATCAAATCATATCATAAGAGTCAGGTAGGCAAAGTAAGTAGCAAATAATAAGAAGCTCCTTAAAGTGTTTGTGTTGCACAGCGAGATCAGCAGAAAAAGGTCGATGTTGAAAAAGTTCAGCACCAAGAGTTTGAACCTCCTGTTAAGTAGCAGTAGGAGTCATGATGGGTCAAACAAAAAGATCAGCATATAAAGTATAATTGCTCGAAGTTTGTTATCCCTTGGAGTACAAAGCAGCAAGATGATTCCAGACAGCCTTGATTGTCTGATCATGTCGAATGAAAGGAAGGCACTCATCAGACAAACTGTTGGCCAACCAAGTATGCACCAAGGCATCAGTAGCATCCCAATCATCAAAATATGCAGAGCCAGAAGGAGGGGAGTCATCAGACAAATGATGACGCTTATGCTGAGAGAACAATAGAAAAATAAAGGACACACTCCAATCAAGGTAATTTGGACATGTAAGCTTGGAAGCAGTGCCTAAATTTCTAGAAGTAGAACTAGAAGAAGAGGAAAGAGGGAGTGAGAGAGGAGCGGACAAATTGGAAGAAGAAGATTGAGATGGAGTGTCCATAGAAAACAATAGCAAATCGTATGGTTTAACTGAACAAACCGCTCGAACAATAGCCTCCAAGAAGAGGAAGAGACCGCGCGAGTAGAGAGAATAACCCATGTGAACAAACCAACCCGCAAGAGAACAAGCAGTCAAAGAAGAAGTCATAAATAGCACAACAAGGAAAGGGAGGGCGGGAGGAAAAAGAGACCGCACACGGTTAGAAAAAGAGACCGCGAGGAAACTTGAGCAATAGACTGGTTAGCTCTGATACCATGTAAAAAAGAGCTAAATAAAGGAAAATTTTATTGCTCCAAAAGATAAACAATACATAGGTATGCCCCCTAATATATAGAAAATAGGGGAGATGTGAGACTATAACAAGCAAAGTGAAACTAAATACAAGACGTGTGGGCTGAGCAGTTTGACTCAATCAAATTGCCAGACTATACAACAAATACAATCTTCTGGGAAGCCTCTGAACACCTGCTACGGCTAACCTCTTGACCATTACAGAGGTTAACCATCAGAACGAAGATGCGGCTTACCTCTAGCCTGCTACTGGGGCTAACCACCAGACCACTACTGCGGCTAACCACCAGATCGCTGCAACGGCTAATGACCAGATCACTACTACGGCTAACGACTAAACCGCTATTGTAGTTAACCTCTAGACCATTATTGCGGCTAACCACCAGACTGTTGTTGCTACTAACCACCAGAACATTGATGTGACTAACCTCCAAGCCGCTGTTACAGATAGCCATCAGGCCGCAGCTGCGAATAGCACCCAGGCCGCTACTGCAGATAGCCACAATACAGCAATATGGGTAACCACCAGGCTGCTGTTGCGGACTCTTACCAAACCTCTAGGATAGCTACCAGACAGGCCGCTGGTCTAAACTGCCCGATTGCTGAATAAACAGACCACTACTAGTAGAAAGGCTAACCGTTCGGTCTCCACAGGTATCAACATACATCATTATCCTATGTAAAATTTATACTGATAAGAATTGAAACCTAATGCACATTTACACTATTCTTTACAATCTTTATGAAAGTATTTAATTTAAAGGTAGCGAAACACCTAAAAGGGGGTGAATAGGTTTTCTAGTATTTTATTATTATCTTTAACTTAGTGTGTTTTGTGTTAGTAGTTATATGCTCTCAAGACAAAACAAAAATAACACATATAGAATTATAGTGGTTCCCCAGATTATGGGTATGTCCATTATCCCTCCCACCTTTCTAACTTCTTGTTAGATAAGGCACTTCTCAAAAAACTCAGCTCCTTAGAGCTTACACCACAGATCCCGCAGGATCTCTCAGTCTCCTCCAAGACTTACAACTCAGGCATAAAACCCATCTCAAAGCATATTTTCTCCTACAACTCAATGATCAACTGATCACCTACCTCAGACTTGAAACCAAGTCCTGTAGCTCAAGCTATGGAGGATAGCCCTACCTTAGAGATAATGACTCTCCTATAACTCAGGCATAAGTCCCTACCTCAGATCTAAATCTTGATCTTACCTCATACCCAAAGGTCTTACACTAAGAGAGAATGACTCGCCTACCTCAGGCAAAACTGCCCTACCTTTGGCTCAAAAGCCCTACAACTCAGATCAACACAGGATCCTACCTTAGACCCAAAAGGTCCTACACTCAGATCCAAAACTGGATTCTACTTCATGCAAATCTGACCTACCTAAGACAAGAAGGCCTTACACTAAAATCCAAAAGGATCCTACAAAAATGAATGGGTTTGTTGGTGTTGAATTGACACCAGAGAAATTTCTCGGTGTTTGCTTCCTGAGCTGAGTTATCTCAGCCCTAACTTTCTTCACAGCTGCAAGATTAATATCTTCAGCAAATAGCTACCTGTGCTGGAAGAACCTCATAATCTTGTTTTTGAACTTGCTAAAGAAGACTGAAGAGTTGCCAGTTCTGGTGTTCTTCAAACAGCTAACCTGGACCTGCAGAAAACTGAAAAGCTCTGCTTCTTCTTAATCAGAACCTTTTCTAAACTCTTTGTGTTGGGTATTGCATCCACAATAACCCAGATTTGCATGAAATCACCCTTGAACTAAGATGAATTAAGTTGTATTTGATATCTTGGTTTAAGTTGTGTGTTTGAATATCATCATTGCTAAGTATAGACCAATGTCAGTCTACAGTGGGTCAAGAACACAGGACCATACAGTGTAAACCCTCAATGTGTGATCCAAGGTTTTGACTCATGTGTAGCCTCTCAATTGGGATACACTTCATATTCAAGCACTTGGATCAAGGAATGAAGCTTGGATTCTTGAAGAGTAGAGAAAATTTTCTAAGTCTAGAATTATCTAAGTCCACCTCTCGAGAAGTCCTTAACAGTTCTCGAGAAGTAGACTTAGTAGAACTCGAGAAGTTCCTCTAGTTCTCGAGAAGCCGAGACTATTTCTCGAGAAACCTTTTATAGTTCTCGAGAAGTCAGTCTAAGGTTATCGAGATGTCCTAGCCTTTATTTCTCGAGTAGTCAGAGGCAGCCGTAAAATTTTTCTAAGTCCCTCTCTCGAGAAGTCCATCATAGTTCTAGAGAACTTAGTCTCTAGTTCTCGAGAAGTCAGCATGGTTCTCGAGTATACGGTTTGGCTTTCGAGTAATAGTTCTCGAGAAGTCTAGTTAGTTCTCGAGAAGCTTCACATAACTCTTGAGTAGACTCAACGCCATTGTTCTCGAGTACTAACTTGAGTCCAGACAGTCTAGTTCTCGAGAAGTAAGCCTATTTTTAAGAACTCATTCATACTTCTCGAGAGCTGCTGTCAATATTTTTCTAAAATTTACTTTAGTCCAGATCGACGGGTTATTCAAATGAGACATCGTGATTGGTCCACGTGTCATCATTAATGTAAATTCTAACCGTTAATGGAAATCCTTTATAATGTCTTTTCATCAGGACTAACCCTAAGCGGAAAATCATATTTCTCAATTATTGTGATCGGTCGTCTCTCTCCAAGAAGAACAGAAGTTTCAGTCACCACCGCTGCTCAACGTGAAGATCGACACCTCTGTTTTCGATCAAGAAAGGCTTGTTGTTCAAGGATATCTCATCTTCTCCTTGATCGAGTAGGTCTAAGATTTCTCAGAGCAGATCTCTCATCTCTTCTTCAATATTTTCTAAAAAAGCCGCAAGTCCAAGAAGAAGACCTAGAGTTGAATTTTTTCCAGATCTGAGACAAAATTTCTATTTGTATTTTTCTTTAAATCACTCTGTAAATTTTGTAGGAGATTAATCTCCGATTTGTAGGAAGTTTACATCTTCTGAGTGTAGATCCTTTTTGGATCGAGATTGTAGGAACTTGGTTCCGAAGCGTGGGATTGGATTTCAATTCGAGATAGTGGAGTAGTCGAGTCTAGTGATTTACTAGATCTGTGAGGGAAAGTGGACGTACCCAAGGTTGGGGAACCACTATAAATCGTCTTGTCGTCTGTGATTGCTTGTTTGTGTGTGCAAGTTCTTTAAAAATTTTATTCCGCATTTAGACGCACAATTCACCTATTCACCCCCCTCTAAGTGATTTAGGTTGACAACCTAACACTTTGGAAGTGCAGGATAAGATCACTCCTAACTCTAGAGGGGGGTGAATAGAGTTATTTAAAATAATTTTCCAAATAAAAACTTGTGTGTAGAGAAGGTTTGAATTTACTTAGTGTAAGGTGCTAGAGTAAATAATCAGAGTAAAAAGGTATTCACAGCACAAAGCAAAACACAAGGAGCATAAGCAATCCAGACGACACAAGGAGCTATAGTGGTTCCCCAAATCTGGGTACATCCACTCTTCTATCACCCTTGATAGGAATCCACTTCAAGATGAGTTGATCAGGTGTCTTGAGCACCAGAGAGTTTTTGATCAGGTTCTCACAAACCAACAGAGCTGATTTTGACCAGGTTTCAGCAAAACCAAAAGTAACTTTTGAAGGGAGTTAAAACCCTGTACAGAAAGAAAAAGAAAAAGAGATGATGTTGTCTTCTCTATTCAACAAGCAAAGAGAAGCAGAAGTGGATCTGAAGTTGTTGTCAAAGCTCCCCCTAAGATCAAGATGAGGTTCAGGAAGGAGAGCTCTGCACAAGGGTGACAGGTCTTCAAAGATCTGATTTGCTCCAGCAAAGGATGATCCAAGAGAGTTGGATGGAGGTGTCTGAAGCAATCAGATTTTCTGTGAGTTAGCTTTTCAACACAATGTCACAGAGAGCAACTAAAGTCCTGTATTGTTGTTCTCCTTTTTTGTTCTGTATATTCTCTGTGTCTCTTTGTAGAATTGAAAGAAAAAGAATTATATACTTGAGTCTTCTTCTTCCTTTACTTTGATAGCCGTTGGAAGACAGCATTAATTGCTTTCCTTAACTGTCCATGCCTCAAAGGAAATGACAGGCAGACATTCCTTAGAAAATTCCTTGAGCCATGCACCAGATATGCTGTAACGGCCAATAAATCTTCAGCATTAATTGTCTGTCAGAAGGAATTTGAATTCCTATCCAAAATCGACGGAAGTCTGGAAGGCGTCGAGCTCACAGAAAAACGTCGATCTGAGCACGACACACGTCGGCCAGAGAGTGTTTTCTGTAAGCAGAACTGGGTTCGACGGAACGTCGAGCTAAGGTCGACTCCACGTCGAGCTGAGGTCGACTCTGCGTCGAGCTGAGGTCGACTCTGCGTCGAGCAGAGGTCGACTCTGCGTCGAGCTGAGATCGACTCTGCGTCGAGCTGAAGTCGACTATGCGTCGAGCTGAAGACTACTCTAACTAGCCTATGTGACCTTTATAACAACATGGAGGTCACAGCACACAATCCCTATAGAAATATAGTCATCCTGGTCCAAATAGTAATAGGGTGTTCCAACAATCTCCCCCTATTTGGATTAGGATTACTATTTACATGAATTTTAGGGATTCAAAGAAAAAAATAAAGCAGATACAACACAATATAATACAGCCAGACATGATAGAATAATAAGCAGCATATATAAAACACTATATAGCAGCAGAATTGTTCAAATGTCCTGAGTCCAGTATATAGAAAGTGTTAGAGTACCTTACTTTACTTGTCCTTTGATGCTTTGTCTTGATCACTCTTTTTGAAGATGATTTCTCTGTTTGGATTGGAAGCTTCCTTTTTGGATCTGTAGTCATCAGCTGCACCTAAAGACTTTTGATCTCTAGCACTGGGTGGTACAGCTGCAGGGTGGAGTTCCATGTATCTGTCTGAATCAAAAAATTTCTTTGAGCTATACTTTTCCAATTCCTCTCTTCTTTGTTCTGACATAGTACTGATATGAGAGGTGTCCAGTCCTCTTTCTCTGGCTTTGTTAATTTCATTTAGAGCAGCCATCTCTGTCATCCTAGCTTTCCAGTAAGCAGGAGTTTTGGTGGGATCTTCAAAAGGTACTGCAGGTTCAAATTTGTTAGAGGATGTTTCTTGAGAAGTTCTTGGGGTGAGGTCAACTCTAGGCCTGTAAGGATAGGGCCCAGAGGTTGGATCAATGGATCTCCCCCTTTGATAAGGTTGAGAGCCTGATCTTCCTCTGGACTGCCTGCCTCTATAATTTCCTCTTTGTTGACCTCCCCTTTGCTGGCTATCTCCTTGATGTCTTCTGGCTTGATAAGTCTTTCCATGTAGAGCTGAAGGTGCTGAAGAGGAAGATAGACCAGTACCTGCACCTGCATCTGGAGGAGGTGGAGGTGGAGGCTGATGGACTGGTTTAGTTGGTCCCTCATTGAATTTTCTCTTCTGTTTCATAGCTTTTCTCTGATTCTGAGAGTACTGCATCCATGGCTCTGTGATTTCACAATTATATTTGATGTAATAGGGAATATCATGATCTGTAGCTCTGGCAGGAGGTACTCTTTTCATGGCTTTTGATCTGGCTTTCCTCTTCCTTGCAATAGTTGCAGAGGAGTCATCAGAATCTGTAGCAAACTCATCTTCAGAACTTTGTGATTCTTCATATGGATCTATATACTTTCTTTTGGAGATGGGAAAGCTGATGGAGGCTGGAGCTGCTGAGGAGGAGACTGAAGGAAGCTCTGCTGTCAGTGGGGAGGAGGAAGCAACCACTGCAGGAGAGGGCACAGCCTCAGGAGCCATAGAGGCTGAAGAGGCTGGTTCCTGAAGGGCTTGGGAGATATGGGCCTCTGCAGCATCAGGTGTCTCAATCACTTCACCTGAAGTCTCAACAGGAGCTAACAAATCAATTTCAACACTAGCAGGAGCCACTGCTACCACTGCTATATCAGAAGTCAAGGCCTTCTGAAAAGGGACAATAGCCCTGGAAAGATCTTCTTGAAGCTGTTCTTCTGTTTGAGGAGGAGCCTCAGGTGCCATGGGTAGGTCTTCTTGTATTGAAGCTGGAGGAGAGAAGCTCTGAACAGAAGCTGCCAAAGACTGAATGCCTAAGGCACTGCTGATTTGCTGAGCTGAAACTATTTGATCTTCTGCAACAGACACTGTCTCTGAACAAGCAACTGATACTGTCTCTGAATAAGTCTGAGCAAGCTGAACTGAAGAAGGAGGCAGCTCTTCTTCTGCTGACATCTCCCCCTGCCTAGAATCAGTGGTAGCTGACTCTAGGCCCCCAGAAGAAGGGCATGCCAACTGAGAGGAAAGGGAGGAGACAGAGGCAGAAAGAGTTCTCAAGGAAAGAAGGAGAGGAGCCAGCTTGGCATCCAAAAGGGAGGAGAGCCTAGGGGCCAAGAGATCAAAGATCTGATTGGCCAAGGGCAAGAGAGCTACTTGCTCAAGTGGAACTTGAGTAGAGGTAGAGGGAGTAGCAGAAACTGAGAATGTAGAGGAGGTGGAGGGTGGTGTAGACAGTGGAGGTATAACTGGTTCCTGAATGGAGGAGAAGAGTAAGTCTGAAAAAGTAGAGGGATGGTGGAAGTCATGAGGAGAGGAGGTAGAGGCATCCATGAAGGAGTCTTCATGCATGTCAAAAGAAAAGAGATCCTCATGAGGGGTGGAATCCAAGTTTATGGGGAGGAAAGTAGTGTGAGGTGGAAGAGAGGAGGCAATGATAGATATGGAGGAGGGGAGAGTTTGAGTGGATGAGATAATTGTGGTTGAGGGGATGAAGGTGGATGGAAGGGTGAGAGAGGGGGCTGGCATGGTCCCTACTTCTGGACCAGTGGACTGAGGGTGAGAGACCTCTACAGTCCTGGTGTCTGCAGAGGATTTCATTGCTGCAGCAGCCCTGGGATTCACAATTCTCCTGTCCCATTTGCCAATTAGAGCACATGTGAGCCTCTTGGAAGCATTGATGTGCTTCTTTGAGGACACAAGCAGTTGGGGGCAGCAGTGGTTGAGAATCAACCCAAGAACTCTTCCAAAATGGACAGAGTTTTTATCCAACTTTTTCTTAAGCATTTCAAACACAATTAATCCCCAGTTGGGATGTTTCTTATCCATTAGTGCAGCCATAAGGCAAAACTGATGCCTTGTTATTGCATCATGTGCAGTCCTCTTTGCACAGATCACTTTTCCAGTTATATCTGCTAATAACCTATACTCAATTGCTAGGTTAATTTTAAGGAGTTTAGAGGGGTTACCAGCAGCATGCCCCATCCTGTCCAGCATCAAAGTATACTCTTCCACTGATAGTTCTATGTCATCATCTCCAGCAGCAAAGTTGAAAGCTTCTGTAATGACTTGAGGTGAGATGGCTACCTCATTTCCTGAAATCTTCCCAGTCAAAGAGTTGTTATCTGAAACGATTGCTGTAAGACACCATTCTTTAATTTCTGATTCTGGAAGGGGTATCCTGGTAGACATAAAGTGGACTAGTTGCTGCTCCTTGAAAAGATTCAGTATATCCAGAAAGTGTTGTGGAGATCCATCAAAAGAATCGAAGTCAATGTCGAAACCAGAGTCGAACTTCATGGCCGCCAGAGCTCCTGCTGTGATTGCCATTGTCCTGCAAAAGAAAGAATACCTTCCAAGATCAAAAGTATAGTATTTGGAGGGAGAAAGCTTGAGCAGAGAAATATGAATGCGCAACTGCGAACGACGGAGAAAAAATGATTTTATACTTAGGGTTCGACGCAGAAAAGGAAAGAACGTCGAGCTCAGTTCGACGCTCAAGGGCTCTAGGAGAACTGAAACGACTCAACAGCGTCCAACTTAGGTCGACGTTCGATGCTTGGGCTGATGCTATACGTCAAGCTCAGGTCGACGTTGAATGAAGACGTCGACCGGGGAGAGAGAAACTCAAGAAGCCAGGGAGCTGTGAACTTAGTTCGACACTAGAAGTTGAGTTCGACGTTCGACGCTTTGGAGTTCGACGGACCGTCGATCGCAGTTCGACGCAGCGTCGAGCTTAGTTCAGAGCTCAGAACAACCACTCAGACAGGAAATTTTGAAATGAAATTTTTCCTATTCCTGTTTGTTATGGGTTTCAAAATCTTGGAGTTTTATTTTAAGCTGTCTCCATCTAGCATTCCCAACTGATTGAGGAAAAAGAAGTGCTTCTTTTCATCCAAGGGTTTGGTGAAAATATCTCCTCTCTGTAATTCAGTGGAAATGTATTCTAGTGCAATTTTCTTCTTTTCTACATTATCCCTTAAGAAGTGATGTCTGATTTCTATGTGCTTAGTCCTACTATGGAGAACTGGATTTTGTGCAATTGATATTGCACTGGTATTATCACAAAAGATTTTAGACATCTCTAAGTTGTAGCCATAGTCTAGGAGCTGGTTTTGAATCCACAAAATCTGTGAGCAACAACTGCCTGCAGCCATATACTCAGCTTCAGCAGTTGATGTGGACACAGAGGTTTGTTTCTTACAGAACCAGGAGACAAGTCTATCACCAAGGAATTGACAAGTTCCACTGGTGCTTTTCCTGTCTACTCTACATCCAGCATAATCAGAATCTGAAAATCCAGTTAGATCAAATCCTGAGTCATGTGAATACCAGAGACCTAGATTAGGACAACTTTTTACATACCTAAGAATCCTCTTAACTAATGTGAGGTGGGACTCTCTAGGGCTTACTTAGAATCTAGCACAAATGCATGTAGCAAACATTATATCTGGTCTAGTAGCTGTTAGATAAAGTAATGAGCCAATGATTGCTCTATAGTTTGTCTGATCAACTGGTTTTCCAGATTCATCAGCATCTAAAACAGCATTTGTAGGCATAGGTGTTTTCATGGAGGATGCTTCAGACATTCCAAATTTCTTAACCAGTTCTCTTGCATACTTGGTTGAGAAATGAAAATGCCATCCACATGTTGTTTAACTTGCAATCCAAGAAAGAAAGCAAGCTCACCCATGCTACTCATTTCAAACTTTGAGTGCATAAGTTGTGAGAACTTTTTGCATAAGTTTGAATCAGTAGACCCAAATATGATGTCGTCTACATAAACTTGTACTAGTAGGGTGTGGGACCTATGGGTTCTAACAAAAAGAGTTTGGTCTACTCTACCCCTTTTAAAATCATTTTCCAACAGAAAACAAGCTAAGGTCTCATACCATGCTCTAGGAGCTTGCTTGAGACCATATAAAGCTTTATGAAGTTTGAATACATGATCAGGAAAAGTTGGAGAGATAAAACTTGGAGGTTGCTTTACATAGACTTCTTCCTTGATGTCTCCATTGAGGAATGCACTCTTGACATCCATCTGATATACCTTGAATCTCTTGTGAGCTGCATATGCAAGGAAGATTCTTATGGCCTCCAACCTTGCAACTGGTGCAAAGGTTTGGTCATAATCAATTCCTTCTTCTTGGCAATATCCTTGTGCAACAAGTCTTGCCTTGTTTCTCATAATTATTCCTTGATCATCCAATTTGTTCCTGAATACCCATTTTGTTCCAACAATTTGCTGGTTCCTTGGTCTTGGTACTAATTCCCAAACTTTATTCCTCTCAAATTGATTCAACTCTTCTTGCATTGCAATGATCCAGTTTGGATCTTGCTCTGCATCTTGTATGGTTTGAGGCTCAATTTGAGAAAGAAAGCAGGTGTGCATAATATTTTGATTGACTTGATTCCTTGTTTGCACACCCACTGAGATATCTCCAATTACTTGTGAGATTGGGTGATCTCTTGTTGTTGCTAGATCAACAAGGGGTGTTGATGATGCACCAACCTGTGTTGTTGTTTCCTCTTGTGGAACAACAACTGGTTCTTCACTCTGTTGGCCCTTTGAACTTTCCAGAACTTGAAATTCCTCTTCATTGTCACTAAGTTCAGTGACTTGTTGAATTGGTGAAGGTGATGACCCTTTGTCTGTGATGGTAAGCTGCCTCAGATTCTCTGAAATTGAGTGTTCCTGCAAATTGCTTATGGTAGAAGTCTCCTTCTCCTTATAAAACATGTTAGTTTCATCAAATGTAACATGCATGGATTCTTCAATTTTATTTGTGCACTTGTTAAAAACCCTATAAGCCTTGCTAGTCAAGGAGTACCCCAGAAACACTCCTTCATCAGCTTTGGCTTCAAATTTAGCTAGGTATTTCTTGTCATTATTGTGAATGAAACAAATGCAACCAAAAATTTTGAAGTAGTTTACTTTAGGTTTCTTCCCTTTGAGTAACTCATAGGGAGTCTTACCCTTTAGCTTATGTATCAGGCTTCTATTCAGAACATAGTTGGAGGTGTTCACAGCCTCTGCCCAAATGATTAGAGGAAGGTGAGCATCTGTCAACAATGTTGTGGCAGATTCAATAAGGGTTCTATTTTTCCTTTCAACTACCCCATTTTATTGAGAAGTTTTGGGAGCTGAGAAAGTATGCCTGATACCTTCATTCTGGCAGAACTCTAGCATAAGATGAGAATCAAACTCTGTCCCATGATCACTTCTGATCAGGGCAATGTGAGTATTGAACTCAATCTGTATGCCTTTGAGAAAATCTGTCAAAATCTTGAAGTTATCAGACTTCTTCCTCAGAAAGAACACCCAAGTGAATCTTGAGAAGTCATCTACAATTACTAAAGCATAAGATTTCCCTCCTAGGCTTTGTACATTAATTGGTCCAAAAAGGTCCATGTGCAATAAGTACAAGATTCTAGGTGAGTCACTCTTATTAAGTGACTTGAAACTGTTTTTAGTTTGCTTGCCTAACTGACAGGCCTTGCAAAGTCCTTCCTTCTTGTAGGGACCAGAAGGTAGTCCTCTAACAAGGTTGTCTTGGGATAACTTAGCAATGGTTCTAAGGTTCACATGTCCTAGTCTTTTATGCCAAAGTTCATTGGGTTTGCTAAGGGAATTAAATAAGCAAATATCTACTTTAGATGAATTGAAATCAACTAGATATATGTTATCTTGTCTATTACCAATTAAGACAATGTTGTTATTTAATGTAATATTGCATGCTGAGTTGGTAAACCAAACCTGATAACCAGCATCACATAGCTGGCTGATGCTGATTAAGTTGTGCTTTAGTCCTTCCACATAGGCTACTTTCTTAAATGTGATTGACCCTATCTTGACTTGGCCATAGCCTTTTGTTTGTCCAAAATTTGAATCTCCAAAGATTACTTTGGGTCCATGTTTGGCTTTGAAGGACACAAGGTTTTCCTTGTTGCCAGTCATGTGCTTTGAGCACCCACTATCCAAGTACCACTGCTGGTTCTCAATTGGATAGGTCTTTATCTGATCCTCAGTAAGTTCCTGATCAGATGGGTAGTCAGCATCAGGCTCTGAATCAGTGTTCTTTTGAGATGCACTGATGGCCATCATGCAGAATCCCGTTTCTTCTGCATCATCCTCATCATCACTAGAACTGGATGATGAATCAGACTCATCAGAGTCACTCCAGGATTCAGCCACAAATCCTTTTCTGGTGTGCTTGCTGTTGCTGGAGGAAGGCTTGTCATGGTATTTCCTTGACTCCTTATCCTTCCTTTTATCCTTTCTTTCCTTTTTGTCCCTTCTGTCCTTGTCTTGATTTTCTGGACAGTTTGGGAAGATGTGTCCTGGTTTCCTGCAGCCAAAGCAGATAATATCTTTATTATTAGATCTGTCATACCTTGGCTTGTCTTTGTCTTTGGATGACCATCTTCTGAAGTTCCTTTTATTTAGCTTATTGAACCTTTTGACCAGTAGGTTCATAAGCTCTTCATTTCCCAAAACCTTTTCTTTAGGTTCTTCTTCCTGTGCTTTGAAGGCAATAGTTTTCTCAGCCTTCTCTGTTGGTGTGGATGTCTTCTGCTCTTCTTCTCTCTTCTTAATAAATTGCTCATAACTCTTGAGCTTTCCTAGAAGGGCTTCTGTGGATAACTCACAGACATTTCTTCCATCTTTAATTGACCAGATTCTTGAGTCCCAAGAGCTAGGGAAACAAGTCAGTATCTTGTCATTTATCTCAGTGAGAGATATGTCCTTCTCTAGTGATCTAAGCTCACTGATGATTAGGCTCAGTCTGTTGTACATGTCAGCAACTGACTCAGACTCTGCCTTTTTGAAGTTGTCATACTGGGTGATGAGGTAAGATCTCCTATCCTTTCTTTCATCTGCAGAACCTGATACAATTTCTGAAAGTTTTTCCCAGATCTCTTTAGCAGTATTGCAATCAGCTACTTTCTGGAAAATGTCATCTGACATGGTTTGAGCCAAGATGTTCATGGCTTTAGCATCTGCTGCCTTCCACTTCTTTATGTCAGCATCAGTTCCTGAAGGAGGAGGAACAGCTGATGTACTTGTTCCTGTGGGAGGTCTTGGACAATCTGTCAACACAGAATTAAAAATGTCTTCATCAAAAGAGTTCATGTAAAGTCTAATCCTTGCCTTCCATAGTGCAAACTTAGAGAGATTGCACATAGGAGGTCTGGTGCTAGCAAAGTCCTTGTTTGTGTGCCATGAGTTTCAAAGATAAGTAAAACTAAAGAAACTAACCCTTTGAGGGAAATGATCTTATCAGGGATCTTTTGATCCAGGTGTTAGCCTGTATGAATGATCAACCTCCCTCTGATACCAATTGGAAGTGCAGGATAAGATCACTCCTAACTCTAGAGGGGGGTGAATAGAGTTATTTAAAATAATTTTCCAAATAAAAACTTGTGTGTAGAGAAGGTTTGAATTTACTTAGTGTAAGGTGCTAGAGTAAATAATCAGAGTAAAAAGGTATTCACAGCACAAAGCAAAACACAAGGAGCATAAGCAATCCAGACGACACAAGGAGCTATTGGTTCCCCAAATCTGGGTACATCCACTCTTCTATCACCCTTGATAGGAATCCACTTCAAGATGAGTTGATCAGGTGTCTTGAGCACCAGAGAGTTTTTGATCAGGTTCTCACAAACCAACAGAGCTGATTTTGACCAGGTTTCAGCAAAACCAAAAGTAACTTTTGAAGGGAGTTAAAAACCCTGTACAGAAAGAAAAAGAAAAAGAGATGATGTTGTCTTCTCTATTCAACAAGCAAAGAGAAGCAGAAGTGGATCTGAAGTTGTTGTCAAAGCTCCCCCTGAGATCAAGATGAGGTTCAGGAAGGAGAGCTCTGCACAAGGGTGACAGGTCTTCAAAGATCTGATTTGCTCCAGCAAAGGATGATCCAAGAGAGTTGGATGGAGGTGTCTGAAGCAATCAGATTTTCTGTGAGTTAGCTTTTCAACACAATGTCACAGAGAGCAACTAAAGTCCTGTATTGTTGTTCTCCTTTTTTGTTCTGTATATTCTCTGTGTCTCTTTGTAGAATTGAAAGAAAAAGAATTATATACTTGAGTCTTCTTCTTCCTTTACTTTGATAGCCGTTGGAAGACAGCATTAATTGCTTTCCTTAACTGTCCATGCCTCAAAGAAAATGACAGGCAGACATTCCTTAGAAAATTCCTTGAGCCATGCACCAGATATGCTGTAACGGCCAATAAATCTTCAGCATTAATTGTCTGTCAGAAGGAATTTGAATTCCTATCCAAAATCGACGGAAGTCTGGAAGGCGTCGAGCTCACAAAAAAACGTCGATCTGAGCACGACACACGTCGGCCAGAGAGTGTTTTCTGTAAGCAGAACTGGGTTCGACGGAACGTCGAGCTGAGGTCGACTCCACGTCGAGCTGAGGTCGACTCTGCGTCGAGCTGAGGTCGACTCTGCGTCGAGCAGAGGTCGACTCTGTGTCGAGCTGAGATCGACTCTGCGTCGAGCTGAAGTTGACTATGCGTCGAGCTGAAGACTACTCTAACTAGCCTATGTGACCTTTATAACAACATGGAGGTCACAGCACACAATCCCTATAGAAATATAGTCATCCTGGTCCAAATAGTAATAGGGTGTTCCAACACACTTTCAATTGGTATCAGAGGCAGGTTGGTCGTTAAAAGGTTAACACCTTGATCAATTTCCTCTTTAAGTTGTCTTTGAGAATTTTCAAGCAATGGACAAAGCTAAGGATTTTGCCAAGCTTCCCCTGTGCACAAAGAATAACTTTCCCATGTGGAAAGAGAGAATTAAATTTTTCATGGAAGCTGTGGATCCCCGGATCTTCATGATTGTTTAAGAAGATCCCCACATTCCTATAACTGTCTCCACTATATATCCAACCAAGAAGGTTCCAAAGAAGTTAATGGATCTAGATAAAGATGAGATTACACTTGTCTCTCTTGATAAAAAAGCTAAAAATATTATAGCAAGTGCAGTCGATGACTCAATACTGCAGAACCTGATTCACTGCCAATCTGCTAAGGAGATGTGGCAGTCACTAGTGAATCTAATGGAAGGTATTGAAGAAGTGAGGGATTATAGAAGATCCCTGTTGAACCAGAAGTATGAAGCCTTCAGGAAAGGGCCAAAGGATACAATTGTAGATATATTTGAGAACTTCTTCAGGATGACATAGTTCTAAACAAGAAAAAGATATCAAGCACCTTGATCTGAAGGATGAAATCATCAAAGGGTTGGAAGACTTACTAGAGGACGAAAATAAACTTGTTGAAGGTTTCTCTAAGCCAAAGGTAGTTCTTCATTTCGTTGCTGAGTTCTCCGCTCAGGCCAAGGGTACTGGGCTAGGCCATGTAGACGCTCCTAGTAATCTTCTAGGAGGAATAAGGCTCAAAGAAGGAATTAAGGCCGCTAAGAAGGCCTTAGCCAAAGCAAAGGGGAAAGCCCCTCAAGATCAGATTGTCTTTAAGAAAGTCATATTTCCAACAAATGAGTTTGATCTTGACTCATCCTACGACCACTTGACTAGGCAAACTTATGTAGAGCCAAAGTCTCGTTACCAAGGATCGACTCACCCCAAAAACTTTGGTGAGAGTGTCTTTAAGGCATCTTATGAAGAAGTCATTCTTCAAAGCTATGGCCCTTATGATCATGGTCATAACTTCAAGAAAGCACCAAAAGTAAAAACCATTGTAGAAAAGCCTATAATGGAGAAGAAATCATGTGATTGTCATCATCACGAAGCTTCTTCCTCCAAGAATGCTACCCCTGCTAGACCAGCATCTCAGGAGGTCAAGCAGGAGTTCCTAAGGCAAAGATATAACAGGTTTGACTGTTGGTGCTTTGGCAAAATTAGTCATTTTTCCATCGATTGTTGGTTTAATCCAAGAAATTTTGCAACTCCTCAAGTTGGCAACATGAGAATGACCACTCATGATTCTAATCCTCGTATGGGGGAGTGTTCTAACACGAGACCAAGGACCCAAACATGCTTGGGTTCCTAATTCAAACTGATTATGATTGCAGGGATGTCCAAATGCCACCAAAATGCTAATTTTGTATTTGGACAGTGGATGCTCTCGGCACATGACCGGGACAAGAAGCCTACTTTTGAATTATTCTCCAGTGTTGAACGGACGAAAGTTAATCTTTGGAGGTTCAGACCGCGGGATTACTAAAGGCTACGGTATGATTACTAACGGTAGTGTATCCTTTTCGGATGTAGCTTATGTGGAGGGATTGGAACACTATCTTATTAGTATAAGCCAACTATGCGACAAAGGATACATAGTTGAATTCCACGCTGACAAGTGTCTGATAAAGTCTATTGACAATATGGAAACGATCCTATCTGGCACTCGAAGCAGGAATATATTTTGTTTAAATTTCATTTGTATAGATTGTTCTACAACAGTGTGTCTTTTGGCAAAAGATAGTGCGTCTCTTGGTGACCAATTGCACAAGAGGTTAGCACATATTAATTTTTAAACTATTAATAAATTATTCTCCCAGAACTTAGTACGTGATACCCCGAATGTCAAGTATGTCAAAGATAGAACTTGTCATGCATGCGTAAAAGGCAAGCAAACAAGGGCTACCTTTAGAAGCATTATCAACAAAAATTCAAGTAGATGTCTCAATCTACTTCATATGGACTTGTTTGGTCCACTGCAAATTAGAAGCTTGGGAGGTAAGGAATATACATTGGTTATTGTTGAATATTACTCGCGCTTTGCATGGGTGTTCTTTCTAAAACACAAGTCAGATACATTCGACATCTTTACTAATTTTGCCAGGCAGGTTCAGAATGAATACAACTATTCCGTAGTCAAAATCAGAAGTGACAATGGAACAGAGTTCAAATCTGGGGCCATGACAGAATTCTATAAAAGCCTAGGTATCTTTCATGAGTTTTCCTCTCCTCGCACTCCACAGCAAAATTGAGTAACTGAGAGAAGGAACAGAACACGCATAGAAGCTTGCAGAACTATGTTGAGTGATGCTCACTACCAGAATACTTCTGGGCTTAAGCCGTCAATACTGCATGCCGCGTGCAAAATCGAGCACTCATCAATAAGAACCATAATATTACACCTTACAAACTTCTAAAAGGCAGGAAACCAACTATTTCATATTTTAGAATTTTTGGCTGTAAATGCTTCGTGCTTAACAATGGTAAGTATCATTCTACCAAGTTTAGTGAAAAAAGTTTTGAAGATATTTTTGTTGGTTATAGTAGCGATAGTAAGGCATACAGGGTTTTCAATAGAAAAACTCTGGTCGTAGAGGAATCCATACATGTTGTATTTGATGAGACGAGCTTGCTGCAAAGCAAATCGTCTAGTGTGCTTGTTGAAGATGTAGGTACAAGGATTAATGAGATCAGCTTGGATGAACCGACTGAAGGTGAAAGAGAAAAGTTCTTCAAGATCACTACTCCAACCACATTGGAGAGGCAGATGATCAAGATGATGAAAACATCCAGGTTGATGAAGTCACTCCAGTGGCTGAAGAAGTTCTAGATGCCAGAAACCTAGAGCTAAGACATCTGAAGGATCATCCATTGGACAAGATCATAGGAGATCCTCGGGATGGTGTCAAAACTTGTCGAGGTACAACTAACGAGAATTTATATTTAGGTTTTCTCTCACTGGTCGAACCAAAGAAGTTTGAGGAAGCCAACTCAGACGCATCATTGATCTTGGCCATGGAAGAAGAACTGAACAAGTTCAAGCGATGCAAATTTTGGAAACTAGTTCCTAGACCCAAAGGTAAGAATGTCATCGGAACGAAGTGGGTCTACCGGAAAAAGTTGGACGAGGATGGAACAATCATAAAGAATAAGGCCAGACTCGTCGCCAAAGGATATCATCAAGAAGAAGAGGTCGACTTCGACCAAACATACGCTCTAGTGGTAAGGCTGGAGGCCATCAGACTATTCCTAGCTTATGCTGCACTGAAGGGCTTCACTGTCAACCAAATGGACGTGAAGTCTGCCTTCCTAAATGGTGACATAAAGGAAGAAGTGTACATGGAACAACCCCCATGTTTTGTTGATCCTAACTTTCCCGAGTATGTTTATTTGTTATCGAAAGCGCTGTACGGCTTGAAACAAGCTCCTCGAGCTTGGTACGAAACGCTATCTACCATTCTCCTCGAGAACAAGTTCACAAGGGGAAAGATAGATAAGACATTATTTCTTAGGGAAATTAAAGGCAAGATTTTGCTAGTGCAAATCTATGTCGACGACATTATTTTTGGTTCTACATACGACAACCTCTGCAAAAAGTTTTCTATACTTATGCAAGGGAAGTTTGAAATGAGTAGTATGGGAGAGCTGAAGTATTTCTTAGGACTTCAGGTGAAATAATCTAAAGATGGAATTTTCATCTCACAAACGAAGTTCACCAAGGAGTTGATTATGAAATTTGGAATGGAGAGTGCAACCTCTATGAGGACTCCAATGGCATCAGCTATGTCTCTTGATAAGGATGAGCAAGGGAAACCTTTTGATGAAACCAAATACAGAAGCATAGTTGGATCCTTGCTCTACCTTACTGCCAGTAGACCAGACATAATGTTATCAACATGTGTCTGTGCTAGATTCCAAGTGAACTGTAAGGAATCTCACTATGCTGCTGGAAAGTGGATCTTGAGATAACTTAAAGATACACCGAATCTTGGCTTATGGTACCCAAGAAGTATTGACAGCGAACTAATTGGTTTTCAGATGCAGACTTTGCAGGTAGCAAAGATGACAGGAAAAGCACTTCTGGGACATGTCAGTTCCTTGGAAGAAGGCTTATCTCATGGAGCAGCAAAAAGCAAAATTGTGTCGCAATCTCAATGGCCGAGTCAGAGTATATCTCTGCCGGTAGTTGTTGTGCACAATTGCTTTGGCTAAAGAACCAGCTAGAAGATTACAATATGAAGGTCAAAGACATTCCGTTGTTTTGCGACTCCTCCACCGCAATAGCAATTCCAAACAACCCAGTCTCGCATAGCCGGACAAAGCACATCGAGCTCAGATATCACTTCATCCGGGAGCATGTAGAGCAAGGGTATGTGGATCTGCATTACGTGCCAACAGATCGACAAGTTGCAGACATTTTCACAAAGCCGTTGGATGAGACCCAGTTCAATTTCTTGAAAATTGAACTTGGGATGCTAAACAAAGAAGGATAAATCAAAGGGATTCAGTTCAAAGCTCAAGAATCGAGGAAACTTCAAAAATGTCAGAAATTTCTTAAGTGGAAGGCAGCTCTCGAGAACTATTATTCCTTCTCGAAAAGCATGAAATTAGTTCTCGAAAACTTCATGTCCACTTCTCGAGAACAGAAAATCTATCTCTCGAGAGGTACTGAAAGCTCTCGAAAACAAGTCCTTTACTTCCCGAGAACTAAAATAATACTTCTCGAGAACTACCCTACCTCTCGAGAAATGTCATGTCAATTTTTGATTTCTGTCAATTTCTACTATTTCGAAAACCGCTCTATTTTTGCCTTAATCCAAGGGTTAATTAGGTTTAGTTAGACATCTAATCGGCATTACTAGGGTTATATATATATATAACATTAGAATCCTAAATTCAACCGACATTTCAAACTCTCTCTCTCTCGAAAACTCTTCTTCTTCCGCCGACCAGTGCTTCGATGCCGTCGCCTTCTCGCTCTCTGTCCATCGTCGTCGTTCATCTCAATGGCCCAGCAGTTCAAAATCGACGTCGACAGTGAGCTTGTAGTAGCAGGGATAGCAGAGCTTTCAGAGGATTTCGAGAATCTTCTTCTTCTACTGGACACAGCAGGTTTGACATTTGTTCTATCAGAACCTTGCAAGATTTTATTTCCTTAGGTAGAAGAGTTCTTCATAAATGTTAAGATAAGGAGATATGGCACTGTCCTGAAGTCCAAAGTAAAGGGAATTAAAATTAAGTTAAGCCCAACCATAGTGTCCCGACTTCTCAGACTATCTCATGTAGATTATTTAGATGAAATAACTGGAGAGGACAATGACAGAACCGATCATTTCTATGGAGTTCCAGATGACATTACTTCTCTGAGGAGGACATCTTTAAATGATGTTAGAAAACTTTTAGTGGACATTATTGGCAAAATTCTGTGGTGCAGAACAGGATCAATAGAATTTATTACAAATGACTTCTTCTATATCATTGTTTCCATAGTCTGCAGGAAAAGATTTCCTTATGGTTTGATGATTTTTGATTTGATTAGAGATAGCATAAAAGAACCAAAATTTGCTAGGATAATCTCCCTGATGTTGCATGAGATTGATCCAAATTTTTTCTAAGACTTCTAAAGGCACTCCAATCCATCACCTGAAGAAGATCTCCCTAGCCTCTATTCATAGATGGGAATTAAAGCTGAAGAATCAAAAGCAGCTAGCTAAAGAGCTTGCAGCCCCTGCTAAAGAGGTCAGGACCCCATCTCCATCCTCTCATAATGTTTTTGAACCATCTGGTGCAGCAACTGAGGGGGAGCCTGCAGCCTCAGTTCCAGATGTCAGACTTCCTTCTCCTCCTCCTCTAGCCAGATCACCAGCAAGTTCACCCATCAGAAGTCCTGTTAGAAGCCCAGTAAGATCTCCAACCAAGTCCCCAGAGGCAGACATTTCAGATAAGACCATCTCAGATGAGCAAGTGTAAGAGACCATTAAATCTACTGCTGAAGATATTGACAGTATTATAAAAGTGCTGACTTCAGATGTACCTCTTCCTTCTCTACACAAGCACACTACTGAAGAACCATCAAAGGATCCTTCACCAGCTCCCTCTCCATCACCAGTTCCATCTCCATCACTAGCACATACACCATCTCCAATACCATCACCCAAGTCTCAAACTGCTCAATCCCCATCTGCTAAGAATGATCTACCAGATACTATTCTTATTTCTGATGAAGATAGAATTTCTCCAGAGCCTGTTGAAGCTCCACTAAGGATACTTGACATCTCCATGCCCACTTTCCTTGATGAAGAAGGATATGTAGTCACTCATACTGTTAGAGATAAAAGTTTTGTAGTGATTGATGAGATTCCTCCATGGACTTCACCTCCTCCTGCTATTACTACTGTTACTGCCCCTATAAATTCAGATATTCTTAGTAAGCTTGAAATAATGTTTGCTGACAAGAGAAAATATTTTGATGAATCTCTGAAGGTAGTCCATGATAAAGTAACTGCTCTAGAAAAAGAGATGAGCAGAGGATTTGCAGAAATCCAGCATAATACAAACTCCCTCTAAGAATTATTTCAGATTGGTGGAAAATCTATAGACCACACCATTACTAGTGTTGGTCAGGTAATGGAACAATCTGTGACTCTTGCTAACAATATGATTCAAATTGAGAAGAAAGCCCAGGAACATGTTATGAAAATCTATGAAGAAGTGGGAACTTTCAAGTAAGATGCCATAGGAAAGCTATGTGTAGAATTCAGAAAGGGGGAGAGCCTGGTAAAAGAACATGTGGAAGAACTTGTTGATAAATTTACTGCTGCTGCAAACTCAGCTTGGTCTGAAAAGATACATGAAATCAATAAGAATGTTTTAGAGCAAATTAAATCTATGAAATTTCATACCTATGACACCTAAGTCTGGATGCACAACCAAATTTTCCCTAAATTTCAGGTTGATCCCAATATCATTCATCATAACCTAAATCCACTTGCTGAAGGACAGTCCAGTCAGATGCCAGCTCAGATGCAACAACCTCATGAGCCCTACTTTTCTCCTAGGCCAGAAGATCAGGATCCTCCTCCTGCTTCCTATGACCAAGTATGAGATGATATTATTCCTCAAGGTTTACCTGAGATCCACACCTCTAAGAAAAGGAAGTATGGGGAAGGCCCCTCAGCCAGCAAAAGTGTTCCCAAGACAGATTCTGAGAAAAGAAAGGCACAAGAGTTTGCTGATGTCTGGAGTCCTACCTCCAAGTCATTAATTCTTGATACTCTCAAGTTAGTTATGAACTATAATGAAAACAGGAGTCTCCACTACAGCTCCACTGAGTGGGAACTTTATGAGAAGTCCATGACCAAAAGAAGGATATATGACAGAGAGTATAGCAAGAATAATCCCAAGGCTCCTCCAAAACCTCCAAGATACTGCCCAAAACCTTTCTGCTATCAGAGGAGACAACAAGAGAAGCATGACAGACAGCATCAGAGCTAGAGATTATTTTTCTACTGATACTTGTTTTTGAGACTATGGAAGAAATGATGTTGAAATTGGAAATCTAAAACATTATATATATACAATTTCTAGTTTTGCTAATTGTGTGTCTAATTTTTCTATCGTGCTTTTGATTTCTATTCTTCATTTACAGTTCTTTCTTTATTGGTGTAATTCACCTTAGTGATGAGGGTTCTGACTTCTACAAATAGGGGGAGATTGTTGGGTATTGCATCCACAATAACCCAGATTTGCATGAAGTCACCCTTGAACTAAGATGAATTAAGTTGTATTTGATATCTTGGTTTAAGTTGTGTGTTTGCAGATCTTCATTGCTAAGTGTAGACCAATGTTAGTCTACAGTGGGTCATGAACACAGGACCATACAGTGTAATCCCTCACTGTGTGATCCAAGGTGTTGACTCTTGTGTAGCCTCTCAATTGGGATACACTTCATATTCAAGCACTTGGATTAAGGAATGAATCTTGGATTCTTGAAGAGTAGAGAAAATTTTTTAAGTCATGAATTTCTCTAAGTCCACCTGTTGAGAAGTCCTTGACAGTTCTCGAGAAGTAAACTTATCAAAACTCGAGAAGTTCCTTTAGTTCTCGAGAAGCCGAGACTAGTTCTCGAGAAACCTTTTATAGTTCTCGAGAAGTCAGCCTAAGGTTATCGAGAAGTCCCAGCCTTTATTTCTCGAGTAGTCAGAGGCAGCCGCAAAATTTTTCTAAGTCCCTCTCTCGAGAAGTCCATCATAGTTCTCGAGAACTTAGTCTCTAATTCTCGAGAAGTCAGCATGGTTCTCGAGTATACGGTTTAGCTTTCGTGTAATGGTTCACGAGAAGTCTAGTTAGTTCTCGAGAAGCTTCACATACCTTTTGAGTAGACTCAATGCCATTGTTCTCGAGTACTAACTGGAGTCCAGACAGTCTAGTTCTCGAGAAGTCATCCTATTCTCAAGAACTCATTCATACTTCTCGACAGCTGCTGTCAATATTTTTCTGAAATTTACTTAAGTCCAGATCGACGGGTTTTTCAAATGAGACATCGTGATTGGTCCACGGGTCATCATTAATGTTAATTCTAACCGTTAGTGGAAATCCTATATAATTTCTTTTCATCAGGACTAACTCTAAGCAGAAAATCATATTTCTCAATTATTGTGATCGGTCGTCTCTCTCCAAGAAGAACAGAAGTTTCAGTCGCCGCCGCCGCTCAACGTGAAGATCGACACCTTTGTTTTCGATCAACAAAGGCTTACTGTTCAAGGATATCTCATCTTCTCCTTGATCGAGTAGGTCTAAGATTTCTCAGAGCAGATCTCTCATCACTTCTTAATTATTTTCTGAAAAAGACGCAAGTCCAAGAAGAAGACCTAGAGTTGAATTTTTTCTAGATCTGAGACAAAATTTCTGTTTGTATTTTTCTTTAAATCACTCTGTAAATTTTGTAGGAGATTAATCTCCGAGTTGTAGGAATTTTTCATCTTCCGAGTGTAGATCCTTTTTTGATTGATATTGTAGGAACATGGTTCCGAAGCGTAGGATTGGATTTCAATCCGAGATAGTGGAGTAGCCGAGTCTAGTGATTTACTAGATCGGTGATGGAAAGTGGACGTACCCAAGGTTGGGGAACCACTATAAATCGTCTTGTCGTTTGTGATTGCTTGTTTGTGTGTGCAAGTTCTTTAAAAAATTTATTCCGCATTTAGACGCACAATTCACCATATTCACCCCCTCTAGGTGATTTAGGTTGACAACTTAACACTTTCATTCTGTAGCAGAAGAAATTGCTTCAACTAACTTGGAAGAACATTTAGTTCAGCTTATTCAACTTCAAGCTTGGGCTCGACAATGCTGGCGAGGAAGATGAAGTTCAGCCACAACTTTACGAAATCAATAAAACCCTAAAAGTTAAGTTCCTTCTTCTAAACTTATCCCTTTTATCTTCCACCGATTAACGGCTCCAATAAGTATTGGGGACCACTTGTGATTGATCGCTGCACTTTGCTTTAACGGAAGAAGATGTACGTAGATCTCTTTCACTATTTGTCGTGTTCTGTAGATTTCCCTCAACTAATTTGAAATCTATTGACTTTTGCTGTCTTTGGCTAACTTTGGCACTTGTGGACTTATCCAAATCTTAAGAATCATTCCAGGCATTGAGTGCGTTTATTGAATGGCCTTTACTCAATGAATTTGGACTTATTCAAATTCTCTACATCATCAGGCATTGAGTGCGTTGAGTGAAATGGCTTCACTCAATGCCTCTGGACTTAGCAAATTTCTTCTGCACTGCTAGGCATTGAGACCGTTGAGTGAGCCTTCATCACTCAATGCTTTTGTCCTTTGCCACTTCTCTGTAATCTATCAGTTTGCTAAGGCGTTGAGTTTGTCGAGTGAGCTATCCTCACTCAATGCCCCGGGACTTAGATAGATTTTTCTGTCCATCTTTCCTTGAGCTTTGACATCACACGACGCATTTGCTGTATTCACACGACGGTTTCGTCTCTGGCGTCGAGTGAGCTATATTCACTCGATGCTTCTGGACTTAGTCGATTTTCAAATTTCCATAGCTGAAACTTTGACAGAGTATGTTGTACTCGATGCCTCTTATTTTATGGCATTGAGTGAACTGCCTTCACTGAACGCCTGTGGACTTAGCCGCAGAATTTCTTTGCAAACTATTGGGATTTGACTATCCACTCCTTTACTCGACGCTATCATGTATGTTGATTCCCTAGTTTTTTATTTGGGCCTTGTCATCTCAATTAGGCTTAATTGACCCAAGATTTATCTATGGTCAATGGTTAGACTAATTGTTAGTCTACCATAGGTTTAGTCTGGATAGACCCATATAGGATAGTTGAGATTGAATAGAAATAGAAATTTTGTTTAGAAGATTTATGCTCGACGATAGTCGATTTTCGCTCGACGATCTTCGAATGATGATCGACGATCTCAAAGTTATATGTACTCTGAAGTGAGATCGACGATCTGCTTGCTCAGATGGACGATCGGTTAGCCTAGGTCGACGATTTCTATTTAGACTTTGTTCTTTTTTCAGGTCGATGATCTGCTTGTCCAGACCGATGATCTTAGATCTTTCCTCGACAATTTCTGTCTACTTTTATATATATTCATTTCAGATGATTCCCTGTAATATTCAATCTTATTTAAATCATATCCTATTCAAATATTTTGCTTATTAGAATGCCTATATTCTATTGCTTATTTGCAATATTTCTTATGCATTGATTTAAAAGATTTTGACAGAATAAAGTTGTTTGTTTTACTAAAAGAAAGATTGGATTGTGTACAGCTGTATTATAGCCGTTAGGCTTGGTTTCCTATGCTAGTTTGTTAAGTCAAATTGAAAGGATATTTCTTTTATCCTTAATTCCTTTTTGGGAATGACAGAGAGATTGCAGGTACAGGTTTCCATACTTTGTCGTATTCTATTTTTTGGAAAGACTTTTTGTGCAGGGCTCGAGACCGTTTTCACATAAGAAATGTTTCTATCTTTTATTAAGGCAGTCGGCTGAAGACAACAATAACTACAGACACAAAAACAAGAGAACCAAGCAACAAGTGTGATATAACAAGAGCTCTCAAGAAAAAGAATTTGTTCTTCTGCTGCTTCTTGAGTTCATCCTGTCTTCAGGAAAATCAACACTTAGTGCTAAAGCTTTCAAGAAGAACTCTCCTCCCAGATTGCAAATCTGCTGAAGAAGAACAACCATCAACATCTTGAGTCTTCTTCAAAGCAGCATCAGAAAAAGCTTCAAAGCAATCTTGAGTTCCTGCACCCTGAAGCAAAGCTTCTTCCTGGACATTCTCTAAGCCAGGGGAGCTTTGATTTTCTCAGAGCAATCCACTAGCTTCTCCTTACACAGAGAAGACACCTTCAACTGTTTCCCTTAACCTCCTGTAAAAGGGTTATTACTCCCTTCAAAAGTGAACATTTGGTGGCAGGGCACTTGATCAAAAACATGTGTGTTTGGTTCTTAGACACTTGATCAAAAGCCTGAAGGGTTTCTAGATCTACCTAAAGCAGATCTTGTGGTGGCAGGGCACCTGAACAAAAACCTGTAGTGGATTCCTACCAGGGTGGTAGAAGAGTGGATGTACCAAATTGGGGAACCACTATAAATCTCTTGTGTTGTCTGGTTGTTTACTTTAATTAATGCAATGTGGCTGTGATAGATTTAAATAGGTTGCTAGTTGCTGTGTTAGGTATAAAGCTCAATTTAAACTTCAGTTAGCTTGTTTTTATTCACTACACTCTGATAAGCTTTAGGTTTAATGCTTTTATATTTTAATTCCGCAATTTGCTCAAGAGAAGTGTTTAGAGTCTCTTAATTTTTGAATACTCTATTCACCCCCCCCCCCCTCTAGAGTAATAAGTATCTTATAGCTCTTTTAATTGGTATCAGAGGGAGGTTGGTTATTCAACAGCTTAACCATTCCTTGGTTGATTAGTTGAACAGGCTAACACCTGAACCATAAGATCTTGTGATCGGATACTTTGATACCATATTCACTCACATTATATTCATGGCCCAGTATAAAGATTTTCTAGCACCAGACCTCCAGTATGAAACTTACCGAAGTTTGGCATCTAGAAGGCAAGAATAAGACTTTACATGAACTCTATTAATGAAGATATTTTTTCCTCTATCTTAACAGGGCCACCAACACCACCTACTTCTGCTACAACATCTGCAAATCTCAGTGCAGTTCCACCTCAAGACTACAATGAAACTTATAAGAAGGCTAAGATAGCGTATGCCAAAGCTATGAATATTCTGGCTCAGACTATGTCTGATGAGACATTCAGAAAGTTGCTGATTGCACCTTAGTAAAAGTCATGTGGGACTCACTGAATCAAATTGTAGCTGGTTCAGCTGATGAGTGGAAGGACAGAAGGTCCAACCTCATATCCCAATATGAGAACTTCAAGAAAGAAGAGGTTGAGACTGTAGAAGCCATGTATACAAGGCTCAGCTCTATCATCAATGAGCTGAGGACACTTGACAAGGAGATCACATTGACAGAGGTCAATGATAAAATACTGATGTACTTTCCCAGCACATGGGATCTCAGAATCTGGCCAATAAAGGAGTCCAGAAGTACAACAGAGATCTCAACTGAAGCTCTTCTTGGTAAGCTCAAATCATTTGAGCAAGTACTGAAGTCCAGGGAAGCTGAAGCTGAAGCTAAAGCACCTACTCCAACAAGGAAAGAGCAAACCCTTGCTCTTAAAGCTGATAATGAGTCCAAGGTGACTCCATCAAATGAAGAACTGATGGAACTCTTTGCCAAGAGGTTCTACAAGATGGGAAGAAAAGACAACAGAAGAGAGTCATCAAAATATGATGACAAGCCAAGGTATGATAAAACCCCTTCTAAAGAAATTGTTTGTTATGGATGCAGGAAGCCTGGACACATTCTCCCTGAGTGTCAAGAGACAAAACATAAAGAAAGGAGAAAAGAAAAGGAACATGAGAAGCACCAATCCAAGACATCTTCTCACAAATAGAAGAAGAACGAGAAAGTTCTTGTTGAAAGACCTGGAGTGATTCTGAGGAAGATTATTCTTCTTCTTCCAGTTCCAGTGAAGATGATGAGAAAGAGAAGAAAGGTAAGGAGATCTGCCTTCTGGCAATCAATGCCTGCAGCAGTAACTCAGCTGTAGAGATGACTGAATATGAGGAAGATGTATTGTCTAATGAAGATCAGGTAATTGCATCTTATGATTTTACATCTGATGAATTTAAACAAGAATTTAAAACCGTTTGCCTAGACTTACTTAGCTCAGAAAAGGAGATTAAACTTCTTAGAGATAGATTAGCTGAATCAGAATCTATATCTAATGAAAACTTTAATTTGAAAGCTGAACTCACTAGATCAACTGAAGAAATTAAATTTCTTAAATTAGAACTAGCTAAAGTTAAAAGGTTAGAAGATTCACTTAATGGCAGAAGCCTTAAGTTGCTAGAAATCACAAGCACAACCAACACTAGGACAGACAACAATAAATTAGGTTTAGGTGCCTCACCTAGTGAACCCCCACTGCTCCTTGAATACAATCTATCCACTCCAGTAAAGTTTATTTCTGAAAAGGGAATAAACAACACTGAGGTTATTCAAAAAGCTAAGAAAACCTTAAATAAATCAAGAGAGACAAAAGGAAACAGAAGTTCATAGAAATACAAAAATCGTCGAACGCCCATCGACGATCGCTGAACCCATCGTCGAATGACAATCGACGAATTCTGAACTCACCTGCTGGGTATAACTGCTTGGCAATGAGGGATCGACAATCTCAGCCTGAGTCATCGAACAGAGATCGATGATCGTGGAACCCAGAATTCTATTCTGTGAACCAAGATCGACGATCTGGATACCGATCGTCGACCACCGATCGACGATCAGAACTAAATTTTCAGAATTACAACAATGATAATAGAAACAATAAGTTTAATAGCAACCCTAGGTCTGTTAATTGGATTATCCCAACTAGGAGATCTCATACCTTAGGATATCACCCTCAACCAGCATACTCTTTTATTTCTAGTTTTTCCTATGTGAAGAATAATGGACCCAAGGTTACCTGGGTCCACAATGTTTAATCTATCTTAGGTGAAGACCCATCCTATCACTCAAGACAAGTGGTATTTTTATAGTGGATGCTCCAAGCATATGACTAGAAACAAAGAGAACCTATCAAGCATCAAAGCCAAGTTGGGACCAAAAGTGGTCTTTGGTGATTCAAGTTGTGGTCAGACTGAAGGATATGGTAAATTCACCATAGGATCAGTGACTTTCAAGAAGGTAGCTTATGTCCCAGGACTGAAGCACAACCTTATTTATGTAAGTCAGCTTTGTGATGCTGGCTACCAGGTTTGGTTTTCTAATACTTTGTGCAATATTACTTTGAATAATAAAATTGTGTTAGAAGGTATTAGACAAGGAAATATCTATCTTGTAGAGTTTAATTCCACTTCATCTGAAATTTGCTTATTTAATGTGGTGAGTAGTAACAATACTTTGTGGCATAAGAGGTTTAGTCTTGTTAATCTTAAAAATATATATAGGTTATCTAAATACAACTTTGTTAGAGGTTTGCCCTCTTGCCCCTACAAGAAGGAATGCCTATGTAAGGCTTGTCAGCTAGGAAAGCAAACCAAGAATAGTTTCAAAGCTGTAAATAAAAGTGATTCACCTAAAATCCTGTACCTATTGCACTTAGATCTCTTTGGTCCAATAGCTATACAGAGTCTAGGAGGGAAATTCTATACCCTAGTTATTATAGATGATTACTCTAGATTCACTTGGGTTTTCTTCTTGAGAACAAAGTCTGATAACTTAAAAGTTCTTACAGATTTTCTACTTTGTATACAGACTGAGTACTCTACTCAAGTTGCCTTGATCAGAAGTGATCATGGTACTGAGTTTGACTCTCTTCTTATGCAAGAATTCTGCGATAAAGAAGGTATCAGGCATAGCTTCTCTTCTCCTAGAACTCCTCAACAAAATGGGGTAGTGGAAAGGAAAAATAGAACCCAGATTGAAGCTGCAGGAACATTGTTAGCAGATGCTAATATGCCTCTATCCTTTTGGGCAGAAGCAGTTAGCACAGCTAACTATGTACTGAAAAGGAGTCTGATACATAAACTTAAGGGGAAGACTCCTTATGAATTGCTTAAAGAAAAGAAACCTAAAATAGATTATTATAGTGTTTTTGGCTGTGTAGTGTTCATTCACAATAATAACAAAGATTACATTAGAAAGTTTGAAGAAAAGGATTCAATGGGAATCTTTCTAGGATATTCCCAAGTAAGCAAAGCTTATAGGGTATTTAATAAATCCACCTTGAAAATTGAAGAGTCAGTCCATGTATCTTGTTGGGTACATTGAAAAATGTGTACCTGATTTGAAGAAGCCTAACTTAGCTTAATGATATACATCAAGGTGTATTTGAGGTTGTTTTAAGTTGACATATGCAGGTGAAGAAGTATTAAAGAATACAGGAAATTATTCTAAGTCCATGTGTCGACACCTGAAGAAATTGTGTCGACACTTCAGAATAATTGTGTCGACACTTGAAGGAAGCTGTGTCGACAAAGAGAAAGATAGTCGACCACATTTGTGTCGACACTGGGAAGCAGTGTTGACTCACAGAAAGATAGTCGACCACATTTGTGTCGACACTGGGAAGCAGTGTCGACTAACTGAAAGATAGTCGATCTCAACTTTGTCGACACTGGGAGGATGTGTCGACACATTGAGACAGAGTCGACACATATTGGCAGAAGTCAACAATACTTGTGTCGACACCAGAAGACTGAGCCGACACATATTGGTAGGATTGACATTTGCTGAGTCGACACCTGAAGGCAGAGTCGACACATATTGAGTTTTGAATCTACAACAACTGTGTCGACACACAGGACTTGTGTCGACACACTGCAAAGTCAAGACCAAGTTATTTTCTGAAGAAAGATGAAGTGTTGAGTCGACAAAAATTCTCTGTGTCGACTCATTCTCAAGATGAAGTTCTGAAGAAGCTGTGTCGACTTAAAGACAAACTTGTCGACATCATCAAAGGCTGTGTCGACACCAAAGTTACTTGTGTCGACACATATAGACAGTTGGTCTCGACACTTCCTGACAGTCTGTCTCAACACTTTGCTGACCAAGACTAAGGCACAGGATCTGTTTGAAGACTTGACAGCTGTGGGTTGCAGCCAGTTAACTGATGTTGTCAGACTCGTCAGAAGACAGTTATAAACCGGATCAGCCGGTTACCATTAAGGTCTATAAATAGACAGATTCAGAGAGAAGTAATAAGAGATTGAATTTTTGCAATCAATTTGAGAAATCAAATTATGAAGGAGTAATACACAAAAGAAGATCTTCATCAGAAGATCTAAGAAGACGATCTCAGGATCGATCTAAGAAGAGTTCTATCAAGAATTCAGAAGTGTCATCAAAGGTGTTGGATAGAGAGAGATTCAGCCATTTGAAGAAGAAGAAGGAAGCCATCACTGGTTTCTCAAGAAGCTGTTTGGGAAATCAACTCAGCTAAGTTCAGATTCAAGAAGCTTTGAAGAAAGCTCAGGTTCAGTTGATTTCATTCTTCAGCTGATCAAGAACTGCCTTGTCCTTCTCTTTCTCATCATGGGCAAGTTAATACAACCTTCTTTTCTAATTTTTGTAGGATCTGTCAATCCAGATCTGAGTTATAAGCCTGTGTTATAAAGGCTGAGTGTAGGAGAGTTGATCTCTGAGTTGTAGGGCTGTTTGTCTGAATGTAGGAGAAGGTTCTTCTCTGAGTTATAGGCCTTGTGATAAGGCTGAGGTAGGGCTGTTGAGCCTGAGTTGCAGGAACCTTTTCAGGTTCTGAGCTGTAGGATCTGTGGATCTGAGTAAAGAGGAAGTTTGGCCGAATCTAGCATACTACTAGATAGGTGAAGGGGGAAAGTGGACGTACCCAAACCTTGGGGAACCACTATAAAACTGTGTGCAATCTGTGTTGTATGATTTTTCTGTGATTCCTGTGCTGAGTGTATTAATTCTGTAATTGAATTCTGCCTAAAAGTGTAAACAAGCATAAGAACCTATTCACCCCCCCCCCCCCCTCTAGGTGTTTAGGTTGTCTTGAAAGTAAAACTATCAAGTGGTATCAGAGGGAGGTTCCTCAAAAAGGACTTAACAGTCTGAGGTAGATCTGAAAGGCAGAATCAAGATTCAAGAAGATGGGTTCTGGAGAAAATCACAAGGAGTTAGGGTCAATGAAGTTACCCATCTGCAGGAAGGAAATCTTTGGAATTTGGAAAGAAAGAGTCAGATTGTTCATGGAAGCATCTGACCCAAGAATATACATCACAGTTCAGGAAGGACCCTTCATTCCAATGAAGGTATCAGTTCTTGATGCTAATATTCAAACTCCAAAGAGTTATTCCGAAATGACCAAAAATGAAATCATTTTGGCAACCATGGACAAGAGAGCTCAGAATATTATTGTGAGTGCCATAGATGATTCTACATTTCAGAATCTGATTCACTACAAGACCTCCAAAGAAATGTGGGACACCTTGATTGTCTACATGGAGGGATCTAAAGAAGTAAGACAGGATAGGAAGTCTATGCTCAACCAGGAATATGAAAGTTTTAGACAAGGAAAAACTGATAGCATAACTGAATGCTATAAGAAATTCTATAGAATTGTGAATGAGTTAATGTCCTATGGAAGAGTCTTCAGTACCTATGAACTGAATGACAAATTCTTAAGATCCTTGACAAAGGATTGGGACACAAAGATCTGTGCCATAAGAGAAGTGACTAAACTGGCAGAGATTTCTCCTCCAACCTTGTTTGGAAAGTTGCTATCCTATGAAATGCAACTTATGGTGAGGAAGGAGAAGGAAAAGAATTCAAAAGGAGAGCATAGAGAGAAGACAGTGGCCTTCAAGGCAGAAGCCACTAGAAAGAATAGGAGGATATCATCATCTCCTCCTAAGGAAGTTGAAGAAGTTAGTTCTGAAAATTCAGAGAATCAGGGTTCAGAAAGCTGTGAGTCAGATGCAGATTTTGCTGCATTTACAAGGCAATTCCAAAGATTCTTAAAGAAGAAGCAGTGGAGGTCTAGGCCCTCCTCATCACAGCAAGTTGATGATTATTATCAGAAGAAAAAGTCATCAACGAAAGAGAAGAGCAGAACAAAGCCCAGCAAGGCCACTACTTCAAAGATTGTCTGCTATTGTTGCAATAGGCCTGGACATGTAGTGGCTGACTGTCCTGATAAGAGAAAGGAGTCATTAGACAAGAAGAAGACTTATCAAAAGGGCAAGAAGGAAAAATCCTTTGTTGCAAAGAACGAAAAGAGCCTAACAGATCAATCAACTTCAGAATCAGAATCTGAAGCTGAAGCATATATTGGACTGTATGCTGCTACTGAAGAAGAGGAGTTCATGCAATTGCTAGACTCCATCTATGAACAAGAGGATCATCAGTGTATGGGACTGATTGTAGGAGTAGAAGAAGACATGTGCCAGAATCAGTCTGGTCCTAGTAAGGTACTATGTCCTTTAATAAAATCTGTTTGTAGTACAAGTGCAGAATCAGCTACATCTGTATCAAGTGATGTAGATGCATTTGAATCTGAAGGAGATGTCTATCAATTGATAGATAAGTATGGGGACTTGTTGCAGGCCCTTAAGAAAAGCAAGAACCTGGTTAAATCTCAGGCTCAGGAAATTGCTGTTCTAAGGGTAGCTGCAACTGAGTTAGAGAAAGTAATTGATCAGAAGTTAAATGAAATTGCCAAGCTGAAGAATATAACTATTATTCAGATGGGCACAATTAATTATACCAATGATCAAGTGAAGAGTCTGGAGGCCAGACTAAGAATAGAAAAAGATTTAGTGGCTAGTTACTCTAAGCCAAAGTCTGTCTTACCCTTGATAGATGAATTTGTGACTCAAAAGGGTAAGGCAGGATTAGGATTCAAAGGTAACCCTAGGGCAGCCCAATTCAAGAGGAAAGGCAAAGCTCCTGTCAAGCCACTAAACCTTTCAAATCCTATTAAGTTTAGAAAGGTGCAAGTGCCTTCTAACCAATATGATCATGAAAATATTCATGGTCATTTTAAGACTAATGTTCTGATTAACAAGGGTGTAAATGCCAACAGGCCTATCCATGTTCATAAACCCAATGGTTATAAGAAATCAGTGGGTGAAGCTGCTGCAGCACCAGCAATGGACAGAAATTCTTCTGTCAAGGGTGTATCTAGATCTAGATACAATAAGTTTGAATGTTGGTGCTGTGGCAAGAGAGGCCATTTTGCATTAGACTGCTAGTATAACACAAGTGTTAGAAAGAACAATAGTCTACCTGTTAGAAGAGATAATGGTAGCTTTGTTAATGCTAACCTGAACCAAGAACCCAAGACTTTCTTGGGTTCTAAGGGTAAGTAAATCTGTGTTGCAGGAAAGTCCAAGTGGCCATGCCCCTATTTGGTACTTGGATAGTGGTTGTTCCAGGCACATGACTGGGACAAAGGGGCTGCTGAAGGAGTATACATCTGTCAAAGATGGACCTAAAGTGATCTTTGGTGGATCTGAAAAAGGAATCATCAAAGGGTTTGGTAACATTTCTTCTAACCTAATTACTATCACCCAAGTGGCTTATGTAAAAGGTTTGAAATACAATCTAATAAGCATAAGCCAGCTGAGTGATTTAGGATATGACATTTCATTTGTTAAGGATGGATGTCATATCAAAAGGTCAAGTGATCAAGAGATCATATTGACTGGGTATAGGAAGAGAAATGTATATTGTCTTAATTTTGTATGTGAGAATAAGGCTTCTCCCATCTGTCTTGTAGCTGATGACAATGCTTCTCATTGTGTTAAGTGGCACAAGAGATTGGCTCATCTTAACTACAAGACAATTGGCCAACTCTTTAGCAAAGAGTTAGTGAGGAATGGTCCTCAAGTTAAGTTTATAAAGGAAGGAATATGCTCAGCTTGTCAAAAGGGCAAGCAGACAAAATCCTCCTTTCATAGTCTTGAAAACAAGGATTCTGTGAGGTGCTTATACCTCTTGCATATGGATCTTTTTGGTCCTATGCCAGTTCATAGTCTAGGTAGGAAGGTCTACACTTTTGTGGTTGTAGATGACTATTCTAAGATTTACATGGGTGTTCTTTCTGAGACAGAAATCAGAAACCCCAAGTGTCTTACTCAATTTTGTGAAGCAAATTTAGAATGAACTGAATAGTACAGTGGTCAAACTTAGAAGTGACCATGGTACTGAGTTTCAATCTGAAAGCATGACAAAGTTATGTGAAGACTTTGGGATTTTCCAAGAGTTCTCCTCACCTAGAACACCACAGCAAAATGGCATTACTGAAAGAAAGAATAGAACATTAATTGAAGCTGGTAGAACACTATTGAGTGACACCTCTCTTCCAGAATATTTCTGGGCTGAGGCAGTAAACACTGCTTGTCATGTAATCAATAGGGCTTCTATCACCAAAAGCCACAAAATGACTCCCTATGAGATTATGAAAGGCAGAAAACCAAATCTATCCTACTTTAAGATCTTTGGTTGCAAGTGTTATATACTTAACAATGGCAAGTCATATTTGACTAAGTTTGCTGCCAAATCCCAGGATGGGATATTTGTTGGGTACAACACAAATAGTAAGGCCTATAGAGTCTTAAACTTGACTACTCAAGTTGTAGATGAGTCTGTTCATGTTGTATTTGATGAAACAAGATTAATCAACTGTGAGTTGTCTTGTAGATCAAATGATTCAACAGGTATAAGCAAAAGTATAGACAAACTCTCCATTGCTGAAGCAACAAAGGAAGATGAAGCATTGGAAAATGAAGGCTATTGTGCAGGGGGAGTACAAGACTCAACAGGAGCTGATGAAAACCAAGAGGTTCAGCATGAAGAAGGAGCTGGAGATGTTCAATAAGAAAGAAATCTACCTCCAGCTACAAGACATTTAAGAGATCATCCAGCTGATCAGATTATAGGTGATCCAAGACAGGGAGTGCAGACTAGAAGCAGAAATCAAAGCACAGACCTGCATTCAAGTTTCCTGTCTCAAATGGAGCCTAAGAAGTTTGAAGAAGCCATCCAAGACCAATACTGGACTGATGCTATGCAAGAGGAGCTGAATCAATTCAGAAGGTGCAATGTCTGGGAGCTTGTACCTAAACCAAGAGGCCACAACATAATTGGCACAAAGTGGATTTATAGGAACAAATTGGATGAGAGTGGAATAATAGTGAAGAATAAAGCAAGATTGGTTGCAAAAGGATACAGGCAGGAAGAAGGGATTGACTTTGATCAAACCTTTGCCCCAGTAGCTAGGCTGGAGGCAATCAGAATGTTCCTTGCCTATGCAGCCTATCAAGACTTCAAAGTGTACCAGATGGATGTGAAATCAGCATTTCTGAATGGTGATTTAAAAGAGGAAGTCTATGTAGAGCAGCCATCAGGTTTTGTAGATCCTCTTAAACCTGATTATGTCTATAAGCTTAGAAAAGCTTTGTATGGGTTAAAGCAAGCCCCAAGGGCTTGGTATGAAACCCTGTCTACTTTCCTTATTGAGAATAAATTCTCAAGAGGAAAAATAGACAAACTCTATTCCTTAGGGAATCCAAAGGTAAGATCATCTTAGTTCAGATCTATGTTGATGACATAATCTTTGGATCTACTTAAAACAACCTTTGTAAAAAGTTTGCCAAACTTATGCAAGGGAAGTTTGAGATGAGCAGTATGGGGGGAACTTAAGTTCTTCTTGGGACTCCAAGTAAGACAGACTGATGATGGCCTATCCATATCCCAGTCTAAGTTCACCAAAGAATTAATTAAGAAGTATGGGATGGAGTCATCCTCCACTATGAGAACTCCTATGGGAACAAGTATGCCTATATGCAAAGATGATGCAGGTAAACCTATTGATGAATCTTTGTATAGAGGAATAGTTGGCTCACTACTATATCTCACTTCTAGTAGACCAGATATTATGTATGCTATATGTGTCTGTGCTAGGTACCAAGCCTGCCCTAATGAATCTCATTATATTACAGTCAAAAGGATTCTGAGATATCTTAAGGGCACACCTAATCTAGGCCTTTGGTACCCTAGGAATAGAGATTTTCTACTAATAGGTTATTCAGATGCAGACTTTGCAGGTTGTAGAGAGGATAGAAAGAGTATAACAGGTACTTGTCAATTCTTGGGAGGAAGATTGATATCTTGGAGTAGTAAGAAGCAGACCAGTGTGGCTATATCCACAGCTGAGTCAGAATATGTTGCTGCTTGCAGCTGCTGTGCACAACTATTGTGGATACAACATCAGCTTAAAGATTATGGTATTCAAGTAAGTAGAACACCTCTTTTGTGTGATTCTAAAAGTGCAATTTCTATTGCTAATAATCCTATTTCTCATAGTAGAACTAAGCATATAGAAATTAAATACCATTTTCTTAGAGAACATGTAGAAAGAGAAGACATCACTTTGGAATTTGTTAAAACAGATTATCAAATAGCAGATGTATTTACTAAGCCACTGGATGAAACAAAATTCAATAAATTTAAAATTGAATTAGGCATGCTGACCATTGATTAGTTTATCAACAAACTTACAAGTAACATATTAGATTATCAAGTGGTCTTAAGTGGTATTGACAAAAACAGAAATTGGCTAAGTAAAATAGTGTCGACACATTCAGTGATAATGTGTCGACTCAGTGAAGTCATGACGACTAGTCAGAGAATATGTGTCGACACAGAGAATTTGTGTCGACACTTAAGAATCAAATAGTCGACTCATCCAGGAATGTAGTGTCGACTTCACCAGAATAGTGGTGTCGACACTTACAGATTTTGTGTCGACACTTATCCTAAGAGTCGACACAGAATTTCTGATGCTCTACTATGTCTCTCAAGTGTCGACATATCCACAATTGGTGTCGACACATAGTAGACAGATTTGTTGTCGAGACAAGAGAAGTTTGTGTCGACATATTCCATCTGTGTCGACACATATAGACTGTTTTTGCCTGCCTTTTGATCTTCTTTCAATAGAAGGTATAAATAGGTCAAGAACTTATTCTGTCGACACGCTTACAAGGTTTTCGAGACTGAAACCCTGTGTCAACATTCTCTCTCTCTTCTCTCAAGCTTTCTCGTCTGATCAATGGCGCCAAAGGTTGCAGATAACGTCAATGAAGGATATGAGTTGGTGCGCAATGGCTTTGTGGATGCCCCGACAGATATTCAAAGGATTGTCAATCTAATTTCTGAGTCTGGTGTAGATTTTCTAGTTTCTGAACCGACAAAGATCTGGAAGAAGGAGGTGATTAAATTCTTTACCTCTACATCAGTGGATTCAGATGGTCTGAAGATCAAAGCCACAGTTCATGGGTCAAAGGTGAAAATTACCCCAAGAAGTTAAAGAAAGATTCTCCAATTACCTATCATTGAGAATGAAGAAGAAGTCCCTGCTTCTAAGTCAAGAGAGGCTCTCCAATGGTGTGGATTGGATCCAACCCTGAAGATTGGAGCTGCTTTCAACAGAAAAGGGATGAATCAACAAGGAAAATTTTTGTCTGAAGTTGTTGGCAAGGTGATTCTGTGCAAACCAGGTGGACATGATAGGATTTCAGCCTATATGTTCAGCCTAATGACCAGAATTGTGTTTACAATTCCAACTGACTGGTCAGCTGTAATATTTGATAAAATCAAGGAAGGAATCAAGAAGACAAATCTGGCTAGAATTATGAGTTTATACCTGATTGGAGTGATCCCTGAGGTTATGCAACAACTGCCTGGGACAAAGATTAATCACATGAGGAAAATGGAAACAAGATTATTTTCAAGGTGGGATAGGGTGCTGTCTAAAGATGTGCCTGATGAGAGCAGGCAGGACACCCCTGTGAGATCCCCTGCACATGACCTAAGTACTACCCAGCATCAAGAAGAGCAAGTGAGAAAGCAGGTTGAAGATCAGCCTGAGTCTGTTCAAGCTCACCCTCCTGCCCAGAATGTATCTACTTCTGAACAGGTAAAGGGAGAGAAAGTGAGTTTTTTCTGCCAAGGTCATTCCTAATATTTTTACTCCTGCACAGGTACAGGGGGAGCAAGTGCATTCTCCTACCCAGGAAATTCGACATACTGAACAAGTGCAGGAGGTGCAAATGTCTGACCATGTGCAAGAGGAAGACCAAATTGATCTATCAAAAGATTTGAATATTGCAGATCTGGATGATTCAACATCTGTTCCAGCTCAGAAGGAATACACTCTAGATGAGTTATTTCCAAATGTTGAAATTGCTACTGATATAGTAGAGGAGGAGCAAGATATTGAGAAGGTACTAGACATGGAGATAGAGCAAGAAATAGAGAAAGAACAAGAAATTGAGGAGGAGCAAGAAGTTGAGGGGGAGCCTGTGCATGTTGAGGCTGAACAACAAGGCACTGAGACAAATATTCCTCTTCTTTCTCCTGACAGAGTTCAAATTGACAGTTCATCTGATTTTGAGAATGAAGAAGCCAGACTAGCTAAGAAGAAAAAGCTCATGGTCTTTAAGAGAAGGAGCAAAAGCTATAAGTAGACTCTACAGACTACAACTCTCCAATCTCCTTCTGAATTCAATTATAACAAGTTTATGCTAGATTTGCAAGTTAAGTTAGATGACCACAGGTTGGCTGTTGAGAAGTATGTTGATGAGAGCAATAAATCCCTTCATTTTGACTTGGCTCAAGATATTAAATCTATTAGATTTGAAGTAAATATGAATAAGAAGAAGATGACAGATTGCTTCCATAAGGGAGGTAATGCTGTGGTGTTTTTGGCTAAACAACAGCAGTCTATAATCCCTAAAGTGGATGATATTATTTAAAGCAAGGTTATGTTTTGGAGAATCAGCTGAGGATGAATGATAATTTGGCTGAATCTCACCAAGAAATTATTGATGAGTTGAAAAAGACTACTACAGGGCTGACTGAAGCAAGAGCAAAGGAGATGGAAGAGTTTGATAAGAAACTTCAAGATGCCATTGAATCAGTTAAAAATGCTATCACCACATCTCAAAAGGACATATCTGACAAGCTTCAAAGGTTGAAACCCTATTTTAAAGAGGGTGTGAATTATCTGGATGGCCAGATCAGATTTCAGAAGGAAGATCTAAGAGATCATATTACCAGAGAAGTCATAAATGGGGAGAGGTTGTTAGTTCATGCTGGCTCAGAGCACACCAAATGGGTGACAAATAGTATTCGAGCCACATTGGGATATCCACCTTTGTGTGATGATGCTATGGTGGCTGAGTCAGGAATTCAAACAGGTCTACTTGAAGGCAATCAACCTGAGATTGCCCAAGTCATTTACCCTCCTCCAGATTTTAATATGATTGATCAGCAAGTTCAGGATATGTATAGTCCTCCAAAGGAGGTTACCAAGGTCATTATTGAAAAAGTTGATAAGCCTGATGCCAACTTGAAAGAACAGCAAGATGCTCTACTATCCAAGAAAAGATTTAGAGAGCAGGCTGAACTTAAGCCAGATTTTGAGCAGTGGAGCCCTACTTCAAGAAATATTATACTAACTGCATGGAAGGCTGTAAAGGACCAAGAACATGAAAGAGGAAAGTGGTATAATGAAATGGAATGGCAAAAGTTTCAAGCTAGGCAGGAAGCCATAGTACAGTTCAGGAGAAAAGCCAAGATGGGAAGGCTGCCACCAGATGCTCAGGAGCCGAGCAAGTACTTTCCAAAGCCCTTTCATTACTTTGAAAGGCAAAGGCTCAAGGAAGAAGCACAGAAGAAAGCTGAGCTAAAAGGCAAGAAGCCAGCTGAAGTTGCTGAAGCTCCTGTGAAGGCTCAAATCCAATCTGGCAAAGGAATTGTCATAATAGAGCCTGATCAGTCTTAGTTCTAAGTTCTTTCAAATGCGTTTTGTAATGTTTTGTTTAATCATTCAATGTAAACATCTGTAATCAAACATTACCAAGTTATAAACAAAATTTTGTTTGGAATCACATATTCATGTTCACTCTGTGATGAATTGTTAATATTTTGTTTATATTAAGTATTCCTGTAATGTCATACATCATCATATATTTTTTTTTATATATAAATAGTGTATATCATTAACTAAAAGGGTTATGACTTCTCCAAATAGGGGGAGATTGTTGGGTACATTGGAAAATGTGTACCTGATTTGAAGAAGCCTAACTTAGCTTAATGATATACATCAAGGTGTATTTGATGTTGTTTTAAGTTGACATATGCAGGTGAAGAAGTATTAAAGAATACAGGAAATTATTCTAAGTCCATGTGTCGACACCTGAAGAAATTGTGTCGACACTTCAGAATAATTGTGTCGACACTTGAAGGAAGCTGTGTCAACACAAAGAAAGATAGTCGACCACATTTGTGTCGACACTGGGAAGCAGTGTCGACTCACAGAAAGATAGTCGACCACATTTGTGTCGACACTGGGAAGCAGTGTCGACTAACTGAAAGATAGTCGATCTCAACTTTGTCGACACTGGGAGGATGTGTCGACACATTGAGACAGAGTCGACACACATTGGCAGAAGTCAACAATACTTGTGTCGACACCAGAAGACTGAGTCGACACATATTGGCAGGATTGGCATTTGCTGAGTCGACACCTGAAGGCAGAGTCGACACATATTGAGTTCTGAATCTACAACAACTGTGTCGACACACAGGACTTGTGTCGACACACTGCAAAGTCAAGACCAAGTTATTTTCTGAAGAAAGATGAAGTGTTGAGTCGACACAAATTCTCTGTGTCGACTCATTCTCAAGATGAAGTTCTGAAGAAGCTGTGTCGACTTAAAGGCAAACTTGTCGACATCATCAAAGGCTGTGTCGACACCAAAGTTACTTGTGTCGACACATATAGACAGTTGGTCTCGACACTTCCTGACAGTCTGTCTCAACACTTTGCTGACCAAGACTAAGGCACAGGATCTGTTTGAAGACTTGACAGCTGTGGGTTGCAGCCAGTTAACTGATGTTGTCAGACTCGTCAGAAGACAGTTATAAACCGGATCAGCCGGTTACCATTAAGAAGGTCTATAAATAGACAGATTCAGAGAGAAGTAATAAGAGATTGAATTTTGGCAATCAATTTGAGAAATCAAATTAAGAAGGAGTAATACACAAAAGAAGATCTTCATCAGAAGATCTAAGAAGACGATCTCAGGATCGATCTAAGAAGAGTTCTATCAAGAATTCAGAAGTGTCATCAAAGGTGTTGGATAGAGAGTGATTCAGCCATTTGAAGAAGAAGAAGGAAGCCATCACTGGTTTCCCAAGAAGCTGTTTGGGAAATCAACTCAGCTAAGTTCAGATTCAAGAAGCTTTGAAGAAAGCTCAGGTTCAGTTGATTTCATTCTTCAGCTGATCAAGAACTGCCTTGTCCTTCTCTCTCTCATCATGGGCAAGTTAATACAAACTTCTTTTCTAATTTCTGTAGGATCTGTCAATCCAGATCTGAGTTGTAAGCCTGTGTTATAAAGGCTGAGTGTAGAAGAGTTGATCTCTGAGTGGTCGGGCTGTTTGCCTTAGTGTAGGAGAAGGTTCTTCTCTGAGTTGTAGGCCTTGTGATAAGGCTGAGGTAGGGCTGTTGAGCCTGAGTTGTAGGAACCTTTTCAGGTTCTGAGCTGTAGGATCTGTGGATCTGAGTAAAGAGGATGTTTGGCCGAATCTAGCATACTGCTAGATAGGTGAAGGGGGAAAGTGGACGTACCCAAACCTTGGGGAACCACTATAAAACTGTGTGCAATCTGTGTTGTATGATTTTCTGTGATTCCTGTGCTGAGTGTATTAATTCTGTAATTGAATTCTGCCTAAAAGTGTAAACAAGCATAAGAACCTATTCACCCCCCCTCTAGGTGTTTAGGTTGTCTTGAAAGTAAAACTATCATATCTTTTGATGAGACAAATATGTTTTACAGAGAGAAGGAAACTTCCTCTAGTAGTTCTTTGCAGGTACCTGAATTATGCAAGAACTTGGATGAGCTGAAACTCTCTCAGGGGATTCAACCAGCTCCTCAGATAATTGATTCAGACAGTGATGAAGATCAGGTAGAAGTGATTACAACTGTACCAACAGCCAATCTAATTCCACCAGAGGAATTAATCCCAATTGCTATTGAAGATCACATACCACCAACTAATTATGTCACACTTAGAGATCATCCTACATCTCAAGTGATTGGAGACATTTCAACTGGTGTGCAAACTTGACATCAACTAAGTCAAGATGAGATGCTTGCTTGATTTCTTTCTCAAGTTGGGCCCTTAACCATAAAAGATGCTGAGCAAGATCCCCACTGGATCATTGCTATGCAAGAAGAGCTAAACTAGTTTGAAATATGCAAAGTTTGGGAGTTGGTCCCTAGACCAAAAGGTCAGCTGATTATAGGCACCAAATGGGTGTTTAGAAATAAGTTGGATGCACAAGGAATTATCATAAGGAATAAAGCAAGGCTTGTAGCACAGGGCTACAGACAGGAAGAAGGAATAGACTATGATTAGACTTTTGCTCCTATTGCAAGGCTAGAGGCAATAATAATCTTTCTAGCATATGCAGCCAACATGAAGTTTAAGGTGTTCCAAATGGATGTTAAGAGTGCATTCCTTAATGGTGAGCTATAGAAAGAGGTATTTGTTGAACAACCCCTTGGGTTCATTTCTTCAACTTATCCCTCACATGTTTTTAAATTGAAAAAGCTCTGTATGGACTTAAGCAGGCTCCTTGAGCATGGTATGTGACTCTAGCTAGTTTCCTATTAGAACATAAGTTTGTAAGAGGCATAGTTGATAGAACCCTTTTCATTAAGCACCACAAAGACAAAATCCTGTTAGTTCAAATCTATGTGGATGACATTATATTTGGTTCCACTGATCCCAAACTATGCAAAAGGTTCTCAGACCTAATGCATTCTAAGTTTGAGATGAGTAGTATGGGTGAGCTGTCTTATTTCCTTGGTCTTCAAGTGAAATAAGATGTTGATGGCATCTTCATCTCCCAATCTAAATATGCCAAGGAATTGGTAAAGAAGTTTTGGATGGCAGATGCTTAAGCAATGCACACTCCTATGACTACAAATGTAGTTATTGATTCTGATGATAAGGGAAAGTCTGTTGATAAGAAAAATTATAGGACCATTATTGGTTCCCTATTATATTTAACTGCAAGTAGGCCTGATATAATGTTTGCCACATGTCTATGTGCTAGATTTCAGGTCAACCCAAAGGAATCTTATTTAACTCTTCTTAAGAGAATCTTAAGATACTTGAAGGGATGCCCAGATTTAGGACTTTGGTATCCAGCTGAATCAGAATTTGAGTTGATTGGATACTCAGATGCTGACTATGATGGCTGTAGAGTTGACAGGAAGAGCACCTCAGGGACTTGTCAGTTCCTAAGTGAGAGATTAGTCTCATGGTTTTGCAAAAAGCAGGCTTCTTTTTCAACTTCAACTGCAGAGGCTGAATATATAGGAGCTGCTAGTTGCTGTTCACAAATTCTGTGGATTCAAAATCAACTCTTGGATTATGGTTACACACACAAAAACACCAAAATTATGTGTGACAGTACCAGTGCTATTTCCATAGCACAAAATCCTGTGCACAATTCTAGAACTAATCATATTGACATTAGTCACTATTTTCTTTGAGACTGTGTTGATAAGAATAAGATAAATCTTGAGTTTATACCCACAGATCTTCAGAGAAGTGATATTTTCACAAAGCCTTTAGATGAACAGAAACATCTATTCTTTTTGAATCAACTAGGCATTATTAATGGATCAGACTAATTGAAAAATCTGCTAAGTTTAAATCTGTTCTAAGATCGTCGAACGGTGTTCGAAGATCGTCGAACAGGTTGAGAGATATCGTCGACCCTTGGTCAACGACAGCTCTTTGCCTTTAGAGACAGAAATCGTCGATTGAAGATCGACGACTCTGCTTCGGAAATCGATCGTCGACCGACGATTGACGACCGATTCTCTTGATCTTCATTCAGAGATCGACGACTTTCGTTTATTTCAAAACAATCATCTATTTAGGTTTGAAGATCATCGACGGAGCTCGTCGTTTCATATTCTGCTTCCAGAACTATTTTGAGCTCTCATCCCGCGCTTTCTCCCTCTCTTCTTGCGATTTCTCTCATCAACTCCATGGCGATTTCCTCCGCAACCTTATTCGTGATGAAGTTCGATGCAGGATTCAGTGTTGACTTCGATTCCTTCAGAGACAGTGAACCAGTTTTCATAGAAATGTTGCATTTGTGTGATGAACAAGGACTCAAAAATCTTATGACTACAAAGATCAAACTGCACCTATCAGAAATCAAGGAATGGGTGTATACATCATCTTCTGATGACAAAGAGATGAAAGGATCAATCAGCGGCATGGAGGTAATTCTCACTCCCGATATTCTGATGAGTATGAGCAAGATCTTGCTGAGTATGGAAGGATGTTGTTGGAAATGGGTCATGCAGAAGGCATCCCATCCAAGCTCCTGAAGGTAAACTTATCTGTTGGTTTCAAGTGTTTGGCGGATCTGGTTGGAAAAGTGCTGCTTGGAAAGCACTCAGCTCATGACAACATCAATCGGCAACAGTTTGCCTTGATGTCAGCCATTGTGAATAAGAAGGAAATCAATTGGGCTTGATTGTTGTTTTATTTTATCAGGATGAAGAACAATAAGAAAGAGGTAACCAAGGAAGTCTGATCGGGTTCTTTCTATCAAAGAAAGCTTCCCAGCTGTTAAGCTCTATTCCTACAGCGATCAATGCCAGCAAAATGATTGATTCATCCCTATTTGCTAAGTGGAAAAGGGTAATTCAAGAAACCCTCCAAGATAAAGTCTGCTCCTATAACATCTGAGAGCACAAGGGCTTCTGAAGCCACTTCCCACCCTGATGAAGAAAATCCTTCCTTACCCTCCTTTCCATCAACCTCCATTACAACTCATTCTTCTCCTGTGAACAATCAATCACAACCTGCTTCTCCTACTCCAGCTCATCTAACTGAGGTACCCAATCTCAACATAGATTCTTTATTAAATCATCTTTCTCCATCTCACTCCCCAGCTACCTCAAATCATCAATAACCCATTCATGATCATCCATCTCATCACAATTCCCCACTTGATGAAGCCCCTGCTCAGAAAACCGTCAATTCTGATGATGCCCCTTCTAGTATTTCTCCATCATTTCATATTACACAAGAATTCATTGAATCTATTCTAGACCTCATAACTCCTTCCATCAAAGCAATGATAACTGAGGCCATTTCTCCTCTTGCTTTATCTATCTCTTCTCTTACTGCCTCCATTTCCTCCCTCACAGACCCTTCTTCATCTAGGGTCCTGGGTTTAGTTCTAACTGAACCCAGGCAGGGGGAGATGCTTGATGAAGATTATTCACGCCCTGCTTTGGAGTTAGAAAGATTTCCAGAGTTAGAAAGATTTTCAGTTTCAGCTCTAGATGCAGTTGTTTCAGCTCCAGATACAGTTGTTCAAGATTCTGTTCAGAAGATAGTTGAAGATTCTGATGCTCCAGTAGTTTTGGAAGAGGAACTAGATGCATTCCTTGACTCAGATGATGAGTCATCCTGTGGAGACCTTTATAATCCTCTCTCCTCCCCTTGTTATTTTGATCCTCTTCAGGTTATTGTGTGCTACCAGAGACCAATGCGCCTTCAACTTTTGGATAGTTTTGTTATTTCTGATGCAATAACTAAAGCATCCCTTGCCCTCAAATTCTGTCTTGAGGAGATTTCTACCCCTATTATTGCCAGACATCTAGAAGGGATCATCACCTCTTTCCTAGAAGATAAATGGAATTCAGTAGAGCTTTCAGTTAAAATTCTGCCAGTTGTAGTTCCAGAAGTTGAGTCTGCACCTTCTACTCTTTGGGATGATACCCCAGGTCCAGATTTGGACTCTCTCCTGGCCCAAGACATTCTAGAAAAAGAAAAAGAAAAAGCTCTTCTAAAAGCTAAAGAGAAAGAAGAGGCTATGTTTAAGTAAATTGATGGTTTGTATGCAGAACCTCAACCCTCACATTCTGAGGATGAAGATGAAGATTCTGATGATTCTGATGGTAAAAAGAAAAAGAAAAGGTCTGCTTAAAAGAAAAGGAAAGCCACAGCTCTAGCTCCTCCTAATCTAGATAATGATATTTCTTACAACATCTTGAAAGGAATTGATCCCAAAGCTAAGAATTTTGAGGCTTGGATGTCGTACTCTAAGAATGAACAAAAAGCAAGAAACAAGAGCAGGAAGTACTCTCCTCCTCCCAAGGGAACTCAGAGAGGTCCTCCTCCTCCTCCTCCCTCTGCTGGTGCCTCAAGAAATTTTGATCCCAGAGCTTCTGCTCCTTCAGCCAGGCAAAATCAGTCCTATACCTATCAGAGAAAGGGAAGGCAGCCTCCTCCAAGCAGCTCTAGTTATTAGAGGAAGTCTCAAAGGTCAAACATTTAAGGAGAGCAGGTTAAGGAAGTTGTATATCAACAACCCACCTTCTCTCCTCCTCCAGCCTCTAGATCACCTTCAAAGATAAAACCTGCTCAGGCCAAACCAATAATATTTCAAAGGAAAAAAAGTTATATATTCTGTTAAATCAAGCAAAAAGTATGATGAGTTTGCTCCTCCATCCAGTCTTATAATTCAAGAGCCAGCAAATATAAAGATCAAGCCAGTTCAAGTGCAAACTGAGTGTTTCTTAACTTAATCTGTAAAATTCAAGACTATAAATCCACTGGATCCTTCTGATGATAATGCCTATGAAAGTCAAGAGCTTGATCCTAACTATAAAATGGCTAGACTGTTAGAATTGGTTGGATCTGCACAAATCAAGAAAGCTAAAGCCGAAGGAAAAGATATCTCAGGATTCTCTACCATGTCAAAATACAGAAAGAAAGAACTGGACAGATTTCAAGTCAGTTCAAGAGTGTTTGATGCTTCCAAGTATATGGAGAAACATCCTGAAGCTGTTCTACCCAAAGCTAGAGAGCTAAAGATCATTGGAGAGTAGGACTTGAAGTTATCAAAGAAAGATGCTTTTGATCCGAATAGGAAAATCTCCTTCTCTCCTACTACTTCTACTCTTCTTTCAGATTCTGTTGACAAACAATTGTGACTTCTGTGTTGCTTATCTATTTCATCTGTTTGATGATTTATCTGTTGCTGTTTATTTTATCTGATTATCTTAGTTTTTTTAGTGTTTGAGTGACATCACCAAAATAGGGGGAGATTATTGGTTCCCTAGTTTTTGATTTGGGCAATGTCATCTCAATTAGGATTAATTGACCCAAGATTATTCTATGGTCAATGGTTAGACTAATTGTTAGTCTACCATAGGTTTAGTTAGGATAGACCCAGATAGGATAGTTGAGATTGGATAGAAATAGAAATTTTGTTTATAAGATTTGTGCTCGACGATAGTAAATTGTCGCTCGACGATCTTCGAATGATGATCGACGATCTCATATTTATATGTACCCTGAAGTGAGATCGACAATCTGCTTGCTCAAATCGATGATCGGTTAGCCTAGGTCGACGATTTCTATTTAGACTTTATTCTGTTTTCAGGTCGACGATCTGCTTGTCCAGATCGACTATCTTCGATCTTTGCTCGACGATTTCTATCTACTTTTATCTATATTCATTTAAGATGATTCCCTGTAATATTCAATCTTATTTAAATCATATCCTATTCAAATATTTTGCTTATTAGAATTCCTATACTCTATTGCTTATTTTCAATATTTCTTATGCATTGATTTAAAAGATTTTGACAGAATAAAGTTGTTTGTTTATTAAAGGAAAGATTGGATTGTGTACAGCTGTATTATAGCCGTTAGGCTTGGTTTCCTGTGCCAGTTTGTTAAGTCAAATTGAATGGATATTTCTTTTATCCTTAATTCCTTTTTTGGAATGACAGAGAGATTGCAGGTATAGGTTTCCATACTTTGTCGTATTCTATTTTTTGGAAAGTCTTTTTGTACAGGGCTCGAGACTGTTTTCACAGAAGAGAAGTTTCTATCTTTTATTAAGGCAGTCGGCTGAAGACAACAATAACTACAGACACAGAAACAAGAGAACCAAGCAATAAGTGTGATACAACAAGAGATCTCAAGAAAAAGAATTTGTTCTTCTGCTGCTTCCTGAGTTCATCCTTTCTTCAGGAAAATCAACACTCAGTGCTCAAGCTTTCAAGAAGAACTCTCCTCCAAGATTGCAAATCTGCTGAAGAAGAACAAGCATAAACATCTTGAGTCTTCTTCAAAGCAACATCAGAAAAAGCTTCAAAGCAATCTGGAGTTCCTGCACCCTGAAGCAAAGCTTCTTCCTGGACATTCTCTAAGCCAGGGGGAGCTTTGATTTTCTCAGAGCAATCCACAAGCTTTTCAGAACACATAGAAGACACCTTCAACTCTTTCCCTTAACCTCCTGTAAAAAGGTTATTACTCCCTTCAAAAGTTAACCATTGGTTGCAGGGCACCTGATCAAAAACCTGTGTGTTTGGTTCTTAGGCACTTGATCAAAAGCCTGAAGGGTTTCTAGATCTACCTAAAGCAGATCTTGTAGTGGCAGGGCACCTGAACAAAAACCTGTAGTGGATTCCTACCAGGGTGGTAGAAGAGTGGATGTACCCAATTAGGGAACCACTATAAATCTCTTGTGTTGTCTGGTTGTTTACTTTAATTGATGCACTGTGGGTGTGATAGATATAACTAGGTTCCTAGTTGTTGTGTTAGGTATAATGCTCAATTGAAACTTCAGTTAGCTTGTTTTTATTCAATACACTCTGATAAGCTTTAGGTTTAATGCTTTTATATTTCAATTCCGCAATTTGCTCAAGAGAAGTGTTTAGAGTTTCTTAATTTTTGAATACTCTATTCACCCCCCCTCTAGAGTAATAAGTATCTTATCCCCTCTCTTTCAATGTATATGCCATTCAGTGAATTGCCTTCCCTCAATGCCTGTAGACTCAAGCAATTTTTAGCCTTTCCAGCTTCCCTCCTTGGAATTTGGCGTTGAGTGAATTAGATGCATTCAACGCCTGTATACGTAGACAGATTTCTCTCTCCATATCTTAACCTTGTGACGACCTATCACAACCACTTAGATAGCCTGTCTAAACTTGTTCTACGGAATATCTGTTGCGCGCTAGGGTTCGAAGAAAATAAACGCAACCGAACTAGCAACCCGATGAGGCAAGTATACCTATCGAATTGTAGCAAGGGGACACAAGTGTCGTATTGAAATCCGGGAACTGTTGGCTATGCTTACTCACACGAACGCTATTATCTTATCGACGGAAAAAACTAGGGTTTTAGAAAATCTAAGTGCAGGGGAGAAAGTAAAGCTATACTAGAAAGAGAAACACTGCAATTAAGTAGAGCTATTAAGTAAAACGATTACTACGAAGGGTAGAAAAATATTAAATGGAAATGCACTCGATCAAGATTCACCTCGGCTAAAGACGATTAAGAAAATGTGATAAAAATCTAAACTTAATAGGATAAAGGTCCTTGACCGTGGAGGTTCCTAAAGCTTGAACACGCTTCTCTCGAAGTCGTGCCCAACTGAGTTTAGGAAGGTCCGACCGACTCTCGTCTAAATCGGAGGCCTAAAACTCGCTTTACGCGGTGAACCCCACTATTGGATTTTACTCCAATCCGGGAGATTTGGACGTCTGCCTCTCGCGAGGGGTGCGTACAACTCCCTTTACTCTTGAATGCTCACTTTATTCTTTCGGCCTCTCGGCTAGCCCCGAATGAAAGCAAAGGCGGAGAGTATATATCAAAAATATACCTCCAACCCGTGATTAATCAAGAGTAATTCAAGGCCCTAACCTAAAAAGAAAAGATTAATTAAAACATCATAACATAATCGCTCTAACCTCGGATCATCAAGATCGAGTACAAGGAGGATTAGTTAATCATAATGGAGTGGAGGAGGGGAGATGAGTAGAAAAGCATATAAAGGAACACAAGTAAAGGAAGAACACTTTTATTAATAAAAAGGGGCAAGTTACACTATTGAAATTAAAATTACAAGTGCATGAAATTGAAATCCTATTCTAGCCCTACAAGTAGCACTAAACAAGAGCAAAATTACAATAAAAGCTAGAACAAACTAAGATTAAGCTAGGGTTAAACAAGAATTACAAAGAGAGGGAGAGAGAGAGAGAGAAAAAAAACATGAAAAAACTCAAGAACCAAAGGGGCAGCACCTCCCCCTCTCAACCAAAGCTTGTTGAAATGGAGAGGGGGGGTCTCAATTTATAGAATTTTTCTCAGGTTGGTCACGCCCTCCGACACGCCCTAGGGGGGCGTGTCAGGGGGCGTGACAGTACTATGTTGACCTCGGGCTCTGGATTCTGGCGGGAGGGATGATTGCTTCGGTACGTCGGTGGTCACGCCCTAGGTCACGCCCATGACAGGGGGCGTGACAGGCACGTCATGTCCAAATCATTGGTCGGAAATCCGTCAGTCACCGAAAAAGGAGGGTGTCACGCCCATGTCACGGGCGTGACATGGGGCGTGACAGTACTGTTTGCGTGCTGTGGAGAAACGACATTTAATGCGGCGGCAGGCTTTGCGGCAGAGGGCGACACGCCCATAGTCACGCCTAGTGACACGCCCAGGGAGGGCGTGTTAGGGGGCGAGACAGCGGTTTTGACCGTTTTTCTGTCCCTTCCAGCAGGAGTCCTCGGGATCGGGTAACACGCCCTAGGTCACGCCCAGGGAGGGCGTGACAGGGGGGCGCGTCAGGTCATTTTGGACAATTTTCTGGAAACCTGCAAAAAGACAAGAAAAAGTCAGCGGCAATAATATTTACATAAAAATGATACAAATAAACTAATAATAGACATGATTTGTACACTATAAAATAGAAAATACGATAATAGTTTAGGCTACAAAACGTATTATAAAATTCCACCAAGTTTAAGCTTTGCTTGTCACCAAGCAAAAAATATAAAAACTAGATATTTATAAAAAGGACTAATCAAAAAGTTCTAATTATGCCTACACAAGTACTATGCGAAATTCTTAGTAGGGAAAAGGTGAAATGTAAGTCTAAAACAATTATTTAGGTATGGTAAAACTTTTATAAACTTTACTCAATAAAAACAATTCATCCAAAATTTTAACGAGATTTTTTTAAATGGACTTAAGCAAAGCAACGAAAATGAAAAACACGCATTGAGTTGTTAGTAGATCCAAGCAACGCATTACAATTATATCAATTTAATTAACAAAAATCTAGGTTTAAATCCAAAACTAAAACTGATTTACTTTTCTTCTTTTCTTAGTTGTTAAATAAAAATCAAAAAACGTGAATCAAAAGGACTTAAATAGGACAGAAACGTTTGGCTTAGGAATATGTTTAGGAGTGGAATTCAAAGATAAACGTGAAGGTTTAAAATCACACTAAAGCAAAGCAAAGAGTTTCAAAAACTTTCATAAAAAGATAAATACACTTTTTTTTTCTTTTTCTTCCTTTTTTTTCAAAACAAAGGCCATAAATATTTTTATTTTCCTTTTGAATTGGCCAAACAGAAATGAACATCACTTTTGAGCATACTTTTTTTTTCAAAAATCTTTCTCCCACAAAAATCACAAAATATCCTATCAAAATCGTCAAACTAATTTATGAAACTCAAAAAGGCTAGTGTGATTCGATAGGTTGGAAATTTTGGCTTTGGTGAAACTGAAATGAAGGGAGGAGCTATCAAATGTAATCGGAAAAAGGCTCAAAAATGGCTAACTAGTGGTAAAAGTTTTTAGGTTGGCAAGAAAGCTCAAACGAAAACAAAAACGGCCTAAATCATTTTCACGCTTTTGAATTTATTTAAAACAAAGGTTTGAAAATTTTTCAAAAAGCGAGTCCTAGATAATAAAAGAAGATTGATGAAATTAACTTGAAAATAGAAATAATAGGTGACTTGGATCGTTCACATCTACTACGTTATTCAAAAGTTGACTTTACAAAAATTATTCAAAAACGAAAAAGAAAATAGTGGATGATGAATTTTTGAGAAAGTAAAGGAAATAAACAACAAAAAACTATAATAGAAATACGAGTTTTAGAAAAATATTTCACCTTAACATGCTACCGTGAATTAGAAACACAGCATGACCAACATTTTACTTGTGAAACATAATTAAAAAGGACGATTAGAATTATTATAATTAACTAAGTTGTTTATAGGAGATTTTGAGTAAAACAAAACTAAAAACTAGGGGTACTATTGAAATACCAAAATGTCTAAACTATTCAAAAACACATATATATATTTTTTAATTTAATTTTGTGAAATATTCTCTTTTTTTGGATTTTGAATTTTTTTCTCTTTTTTTTTGGAATTTTAGAAATTCATTTTTTTTTATTTTGGAAATATTTAAAATATATACAAAAAGAAAAATATTTACACTAAGCAAAAATGAAGGAGGAAGTCCTCCCCCAAGCTTAAAACAGACATTGCCCTCAATGGCTAAAGAAGGGGATTGGAGAAGGAGAGAAAAATAAAGTACAGAATTGAAAGACAGAATTGAAATACAGGTACTTCCCCGGATTTATTTGCCGCGAAAGTTGAGTGATGCCGCTCCTCCGAATGTCTTCTTTGGACTTTGTGATGGATTCAGCAATGTTGGAGCAGGCGATCGCAGAAGCTTCAGCTTGTCGGAGCCGTCCGAGGCAAAAATTGTAAAATAAAGAAAACAGAAAAAGATAACTTGGGTTGCCTCCCAAGAGCGCCCTTTGGTTAAAGCGTCGTTGAACTCGACGCATAAAAAAATAATATTGTCCAAAATTATTGTTGTCCCGAAATAAAATTGTTTTTAGCAAAAAATTAAAAGCTCAAGATTAGAGTTCGTGAAGCAGAAACTTAATAATGTTTGGACTGACATCATCATCACCAGAGAAATACAGTTTAAGACTCTGACCATTCACTTTGAAATTACCCTTATCAGGGTGAGAAATTAAAACAGTTCCATAAGGAAATACTTCTAAAACAGAAAACGGGCCAGACCAGCGAGATTTTAATTTGCCTGGAAATAAACGTAAACGAGAATTATATAAAAGGACTTGGTCGCCCGGCTTAAATTTTTTAGGGTGCCTTAAGTGTTTATCGTGTAAACGCTTCGTCCGCTCTTTATAAAGTTTATTATTTTCATAAGCATAAGAGCGCCACTCATCAAGTTCATTTAGTTGAAATTTTCGAAGGTCACCGACTGAGTGGGGATCAAAGTTTAAAAATTTTAAGGCCCAAGAGGCGCGGTGTTCTAACTCTACGGGCAGATGACACGATTTTCCATAGACCATCCGATACGGCGTACATCCGAGGGCAGTTTTGTACGCTGTTCGGTAGGCCCATAAGGCATCGTCAAGTTTGGCTGACCAGTCTTTTCTGGAAGTTGAAACAGTATTTTATAGTATTTTTTTTATTTCTCTATTAACTACTTCGACTTGTCCGTTAGTTTGGGGGTGGTAGGCAGTGGACAGCTTATGCGTAACGCCGTATTTGGTAAGGATTTTTGAAAATTGTGCGTTACAGAAATGGGAACCCCTATCGCTAACGATTGCGCGAGGCGTACCGAATCTAGAAAATAATTTTTTAAAAAACGTGACTACAACTCGGGAGTCATTCGTAGGAAGAGCTTGGGCCTCAGCCCATCGTGAAACATAATCAACAGCAACTAAAATATATTTGTTTCCGAAGCTAGAAGGAAGGGGGCCAACAAAATCAATTCCCCAGAGGTCGAAAATTTCGCACTCTAAGAAATAATTTTGCGGCATTTCATTTTTATTAGAGATGTTGCCCGACCGTTGGAAACTATCACACCTGCTCACAAAGGCTTGCGCGTCCTTAAACAGGCTAGGCTAGAAAAAACCCGCGCAAAGCACCTTATGAGCGGTGCGAGCAGCTTGATAGTGCCCACCTGTCGGACCTTCATGCAAATGTTTTAGAATATCAATTCCTTCATCAAAAGAAACACATCTCCTTATCACTTGATCCGCACAAATTTTGAAAAGATGTGGGCCTTCCCAAAAGTAGTTCTTCAGCTCAGAAAAGAATTTCTTCTTTCGCTGAGAGGAGAACTCCTTTGGGAGCACCCGGGCCACTAGATAGTTGGCGATGTGCGCGAACCAAGGAGAAGTAGATGTATTAACTAAAAGCAGCTTCTCGTCAGGAAAATAGTCATTAAAAGATTTTTCATTTAATTTTTCTATAAAGGGGTTATCTAATCTGGATAGATGGTCGGCGGCCAAGTTCTCGGCTCCTCGCTTATCACGGATCTCTAAGTCAAACTCCTGGAGGAGTAAGACCCAGCGAATCAAGCGAGGCTTGGCATCCGTTTTGGCAAGAAGGTACTTGAGGGCCGAGTGGTCCGTAAAAACAATGATTTTTGAAAGAGTAATGTAAGGGCGGAATTTATCAAACGCAAATACTACAGCTAAGAGCTCCTTCTCGGTTGTGGTGTAATTTTCTTGTGCAGATGTGAGGGTTTTACTAGCGTAATAGATGGGGTGGAAGTTCTTAGATATGCGTTGACCTAATACGGCCCCCACCGCAAAACTACTCGCATCGCACATAATCTCGAAAGGAAGGTCTCACACCGAAGCTATCATAATCGGTGCGTTAATTAACTTTTCTTTAATTGATTCAAAGGCAGAAATACAAGAGTCATCAAAAATGAATGGAGCGTCTTTTTCTAAGAGATGGGTGAGGGGCTTTGTGATCTTGGAGAAGTCCTATATAAAACGACGATAAAAACCAGCGTGGCCTAGGAAACTTCTTATAGCTTTTATGCTTGTAGGCGGCGGCAACTTCTCAATAACTTCTATCTTGGCAACGTCTACCTCAATACCTTTAGCAGAAATTTTATGACCCAAAACTAACCCTTCCCTCACCATAAAATGGCATTTTTCCCAATTTAGGGCAAGGTTAGTTTCTTCGCATCGTTCTAAGACTTTTTCGAGGTTTTCTAAACATCTATCGAAGGAATCGCCGAACACGGAGAAATCGTCCATGAATACCTCCATAATGCTTTCTACGTACTTGTCAAATATTGCAAGCATACATCGCTGGAATGTAGCTGGCGCATTGCATAATCCAAACGGCATTCTTCGGTACGCGAAGGTGCCGAAGGGACAAGTAAATGTAGTTTTCTCTTGGTCCTCGGGAGAGATGGGTATTTGAAAGTACCCCGAGAGGCCATCGAGAAAACAATAAAAGCTATGGCCGGAGAAACGTTCTAAAATCTGGTCGATAAACGGTAAAGGAAAGTGGTCCTTGTGGGTGGCGTCATTTAACTTACGGTAATCTATGCACATACGCCAACCCGTCACCGTCCGTGTCGGGATTAATTAATTATTCTCATTACTAACTACGGTTATCCCTCCCTTCTTTGGAACTACCTGAACGGGGCTAACCCACTTACTGTCCGATATAGGGTAGATAATTCCTGCGTCTAATAGTTTCATAACCTCGCCCTTGACAACTTCTTTCATGTTTGGGTTTATACGGCGCTGAGGTTGGGTAGAGTTACGCGAATTATCTTCCATTAAAATTTTATGGGTACAGAAAGATGGGCTTATGCCCTTAATATCAGAAATTTGCCAAGCAATAGCCCGGCGATGCTTACGTAGAACTAGAAGAAGTTTATCGTTCTGCGTATCCGTGAGGTAGGCCGAAACGATAACTGGTAACTTGGAGTCTTTTTCAAAGAAAGCATACTTAAGGTGTTCGGGAAGTTCTTTAAGTTCTAGGGTAGGGGTTCTTCATAAGAGGATTTTGAGATTCTTTCTTTTTCAAAAATAATATCTTCATAAACTTTTTTATAAGGAACGTAATAAGGGGTGGGGCTAGCAGCCAAGACGGCTTCTTGTAGCGATTCAGTGGGAAGAATAGAGGAAGAACAAAAATCAGAAAATTCTTTTTCAAACTCAGAAAGACAATAAGAAGATTCATCACTTCCTTGCAGTGATTCCGTTGTAAGAGAAGAGGAGCAAAAAGTAGAAAATTCTTTTTCAAAGTCGGAGAGGCAGTAGGAAGAATCATCACTCACGGCGTCTACGAAAAAACATGAGTCATCGTTCGCTAAGGTGTTCTTCATCGAAGGGGTGATAGAAAATGTGACTTCGTCGTCGCCTACTCGAAGAAAGAGCTTACCATTGCTTACGTCAATGATGGCTCGGGAGGTGGCAAGAAAGGGTCGGCCAAGGATCAGGGGAACCTCGACGTCTTCTTCGATGTCCAAAATGACAAAGTCCACCGGGAAGATGAACTTGTCGACTTTCACTAGAACGTCCTCCACTATTCCTAACGGGTACTTGACGGATCTATCGGCTAGCTGGATACTCATACGTGTGGGGTTAAGGCTACCAATCCCTAACTTTTTGAACAACGAAAAGGGCATCAGGTTTATACTCGCGCCTAAGTCGGCTAACGCGTGTTTAACAAAAAGATAACCGAAGACACACGGGATAGAGAAACTACCCGGGTCACTGATTTTCTTCGGCAAACCATTTGTTAAAACGGCGGAGCACTCGGCGTTTAGCGTGACGTGCGAAAGATTCTCTAACTTCTTCTTGTTTGTGAGGAGATCTTTAAGATATTTGGCGTATTTCGGCATCTGCTAAATAGCCTCGTGGAAGGGAAGATTAATGTGGATTTGTTTGAAGATTTCTAAGAAGCGGGAGTACTGATCATCTTGACGTTGTCTATTAAGTTCAGAGGGGTATGGAGGAGTTGAATTATTTTTGAAGATGGGTGGTGGAGTGAGTTTATTTTCTAAAATAGGGGTGATTACTTCTTCAGCAGATGGCGAAATTTTTAAAACGGGAGCGGAGCTTTGATTTTTAGAGGTGGGAGCGGAGCTTTGATTTTTAAAAACGGGAGCGGAGCTTTGATTTTTAGAGGTGGGAGCGGAGCTTTGATTTTTAAAAGCGGAAGCGGAGCTTGCCTCGGGCTCTTCACTTACCATACCGGAGACTTGCTTCCCACTCCGAAGAGTTATAGCTTTCGCTTGCTCTCTCGGGTTGGGTTCGGTATTGGAAGGAAGAGACCCCGCGGGTCGCTCAGAAATTATTTTCGCGAGCTGTCCTACCTGATTTTCTAAACTTTTTACGCTTCTGGTTAAAGTTCTTATGGTAGCGTCATTTGTGGTGATATATTTAGAAAGTAATTCCTCCAAGCTTGGAGGTTTTGGGTAATTTTGAAGAAGTGGTGGTGGTGGTGGTGGTGCAGAAAAATCATTTTGCGGGGGTGGGCGCATCGCATTCGATGGATTACTCCATGAAAAGTTCGGATGATTTCTTAAAGCAGGGTTATAACTATTAGGAAAATTAAAACCAGGCGGATGAAAATTCGCAGCAGAAAAATTTTAAAAGCAGTTCTAGGCATATTATTAACATAATCTAAATGTTCTGGAGTAGGGGTTGCAGATTCCCATACCTGAGGGGCGGAGGCAGCAGTCATCTCCGTTATCTTTTTGCTTAGGATTTCTACTTGCAGAGCGAGCTGGGAGACGTTGTCCAATTCATAGATACCTGCAGGCTTGTTCGGGCGGGACCTAGGCACATTCCACTGATAAGTGTTCATGGCCATGTCCTCAAAAAGCTCAAGAGCGGCTTCCGCGGTCTTATGATTTAAAGTACCGCCAGAAGCTGCGTCTATCATTTGCTTCGTGCTTTGATTTAGCCCGTTATAAAACGTCTGCACTTGTAACCATACAGGTAGCGCGTGATGTGGGCATCGTCTTAATAATTCTTTAAATCTCTCCCAGGTTTCGTATAGGGTTTCAGAGTCTATTTTTCCGAAGGCAGAGATGTCATTCCTAAGTTTTGCAGTTTTAGCTGGCGGAAAATACTTCGCCAAAAATTTTTCAGTTAATTCATTCCAAGTGGTTATGCTATTTTTCGGAAGTGTGTTCAGCCACTGCTTAGCTTTAGTTCTTAGAGAGAAGGGGAAGAGTCTCAGCCTGATCGCATTATTTGTGACACCATTTATCTTGAAGGTGTCGCAAATTTCAAGAAAGCTAGCTATATGTGCGTTCGGATCTTCATCTTGAAGTCCGTCAAATTGCACATATTGCTGCACAATTTGAATTATGCTAGGCTTTAGTTCGAAGTTATTATTTGCTATAGCAGGGCGGACTATACTTGATTCTGTTCCCTCGAGATTCGGTCGTACATAATAGGACATAGTCCTTTGCACGGCCTCATCTACGTTGGGTTCTTCCATTCTTAAAGTAGCAAATGACTCGGAGTCCTCAACCGGCACATGGATAGTAGGACCTTGAAATCGCAATCATCTCTGAAGAGTACGCTCAATTTCGTGGTCCAAGTCCAAAATAACCGACGGACTCCCGCGGGTCATGCACTAAAAGAACAGAAAAGAAGAAGAGGAAGAGAAAAAGGATAAACTAGAAAAAAGATTAGAAATTTTTTTTTCTTTTTGAAATAGATTTTTTTTATAGATTAACTCCTGAACTTCCCAAGGACTACCCCGTGAAGGGTTCGCAAGGTACTAGACAAGACAGTGGCGCTTAAAGCCCTTTGCCCTTTTCGAGAGAATTAGGTGGCGTAGAAAAATTGTGAGGTTGGTTTCTATTAAGAGCGGTGATAAAATTTTTTTGATTTTTAAAATTTTAAAGAAAGAGGATGAGAAAGAGAAGAGATAAAATTAATAGGTTCGTGTTTTCAAAATATCAACGGAAGTTGGTTCCCCGGCAACGGCACCAAAAACTTGTTGCGCGCTAGGGTTCGAAGAAAATAAACGCAACCGAACTAGCAACCCGATGAGGCAAGGATACCTATCGAATTGTAGTGCACGGGGACATAAGTGTCTTATTGAAATCCGGGAACTGTTGGCTATGCTTACTCACACGAACGCTATTATCTTATCGACGGAAAAAACTAGGGTTTTAGAAAATCTAAGTGCAGGGGAGAAATTAAAGCTATACTAGAAAGAGAAACACTGCAATTAAGTAAAGCTATTAAGTAAAACGATTACTACGAAGAGTAGAAAAATATGAAATGGAAATGCACTCGATCAAGATTCACCTCGGCTAAAGACGATTAAGAAAATGCGATAAAAATCTAAACTTAATAGGATAAAGGTCCTTGACCGTGGAGGTTCCTAAAGCTTGAACACGCTTCTCTCGAAGTCGTGCCCAACTGAGTTTAGGAAGGTCCGACCGACTCTCGTCTAAATCGGAGGCCTAAAACTCGCTTTACGCGGTGAACCCCACTATTGAATTTTACTCCAATCTGGGAGATTTGGAAGTCTGCCTCTCGCGAGGGGTGCGTACAACTCCCTTTACTCTTGAATGCTCACTTCATTCATTCGGCCTCTCGGCTAGCCCAGAATGAAAGCAAAGGCGGAGAGTATATATCAAAAATATACCTCCAACCCGTGATTAATCAAGAGTAATTCAAGGCCCTAACCTAAAAAGAAAAGATTAATTAAAACATCATAACATAATCGCTCTAACCTCGGATTATCAAGATCGAGTACAAGGAGGATTAGTTAATCATAATAGAGTGGGGGAGGGGAGATGAGTAGAAAAGCATATAAAGGAACACAAGTAAACGAAGAACACTTTTATTAATAAAAAGGGGCAAGTTACACTATTGAAATTAAAATTACAAGTGCATGAAATTGAAATCCTATTCTAGCCCTACAAGTAGCACTAAGCAAGAGCAAAATTACAATAAAAGCTAGAAAAAACTAAGATTAAGCTAGGGTTAAACAAGAATTACAAAGAGAGGGAGAGAGAGAGAAAAAAAGCATGAAAAAACTCAAGAACCAAAGGGGCAGCACCTCCCCCTCTCAACCAAAGCTTGTTGAAATGGAGAGGGGGGTCTCAATTTATAGAATTTTTCTCGAGTTGGTCACGCCCTCCGACACGCCCTAGGGGGGCGTGTCCGGGGGCGTGACAGTACTATGTTGACCTCGGGCTCTGGATTCTGGCAGGAGGGATGATTGCTTCGGTACGTCGGTGGTCACGCCCTAGGTCACGCCCGTGACAGGGGGGCGTGACAGGCACATCATGTCCAAATCATTGGTTGGAAATCCGTCAGTCACCGAAAAAGGAGGGTGTCACGCCCATATCACAGGCGTGACATGGAGCATGACAGTACTGTTTGCGTGCTGTGGAGAAACGACATTTAATGCGGCGGCAGGCTTTGCGGCAGAGGGAGACATGCCCATAGTCACGCCTAGTGACACGCCCAGGGAGGGCGTGTCAGGGGGCGTGACAGCGGTTTTGACCGTTTTTTGTCCCTTCCAGCAGGAGTCCTCGGGATCGGGTGACACGCCCTAGGTCACGCCCAGGGAGGGCGTGACAGGGGGGCGTATCAGGTCATTTTGGACAATTTTCTGGAAACCTGAAAAAAGACAAGAAAAAGTCAGCGGCAATAATATTTACATAAAAATGATACAAATAAACTAATAATAGACATGATTTGTACACTATAAAATAGAAAATACGATAATAGTTTTGGCTACAAAACGTATTATCAATATCCTGCACATGATAATCTTAACCAGCATCAAATACAACTATGCTCATAGTGTTGATGGTGATTCCTCTCCAAATCAAATCTAGGGAACATTAAGGCAATATTCCCAACAATCTCCCCCTATTTAAAGAAGGCAGAACACACAACAATACTAAGAAGCATTAACATAAAAATCATATTAATTTAATGCAGCTGTAAGCTATATCTGCTACATCTGCTAGCTTATGCAACTTGACTTACCAGCATATCAACTCAATGTACTCCATTTAACAGAATTGACTAAACATGTCAAGTCAATGTATTCTCATACCACTTGAATAATTGCTCATGTAATATGCACTCTCCTTATACCACTTAATACTTAAATGGAGCACCACTATAAGCACTTTCCTCATAATATGTACTGACTCAACATGGCGCAACATAGAGGCATTGCATTCCTCATACTACTTGAATCTGTCCAAGTAATATACACAAACTCAACATGACCTAGCCATGTCAAGTATTGCTTCTACATCTCCAATCTCCCCCATTCCAAGTATTGCCACACATCTCCCCCTTGCTGGCTTCTTCTATAGGCATATAAACCATATCTATTGAGGGAGGTGATAGGATCATGGGAGAATTTATCTCTTGATCCTAGCCTACTTCTACTACACTAGTGATCAAACTAGTTGACTGGAGAACATACCTCTTGTATTAATACCACTGACATGATACATCACTGCCGCAACTTGACACTTGAGTGATCCATTGATCCACATGAGCTAATGCCACTCCTCCCCCTTTTTAGGACTTCTAAAGGAGGAGCTATAGTTAGGGAGGAGCTGGTTGTTCCACTTCTTCTACAACAGCATTGTCCTTTCAACAGCAGTGACTTCACAGCAGCAATAATGATGATCTTTGATCCACTATAACAGCTTCTAGACTTGCTCCCCCTTAACAGGAGCATCTTAAATTGCTCCCCCTCAACAGGAGCATATTCTATCATCCTTTCTGGTAGACACTTTAGTCTATTCCAGTCTTGATAGCACTTGAACATCTTGAAAAACTTGATACCAATAAAGGTATACCACTTGAAAATCTTCATACCACTGAAGGTCTTTTCCACCTTCAAGAAGTTGTACCACCTGCAATAATAACAACATAAGGAGCAATTGAAGCTATACCAAGTTCAACATAACAAGCTCAAACTTGAGGGTGTTGAACTTTGCTTCATCTAGTGGCTTAGTGAAGATGTCATCCGCTAGCTTGTCTGCATGGACAAACTAAAGACTGATATCTTCACACTCAACATGCGCACTAATGAAATGATATTTAATCTCTATGTGCTTAGTCCTCCAATGAGAGACAGGATTCCTAGCAATTTAGATTGCACTAGTAGAATCACAATACAAAGGAGTTCTACTTATCTGGAGCTGATGAGGGATCCATAGTAACTGGCACAGCAGCTACCTACTGAGATGTACTCAGACTCAGTTGTTGAGATTGTAATACTGATCTACTTCTTACTGCTCCAAGACACAAGTCTTCCTCCCAAGAACTAATAAGTGCCCGAAGTGCACTTTCTGTCCTCTTTGCAGTCTGCAAAATTTGCATCTGAATAACCTGTTAGTTCAAAATACCTATTTATAGGGTGTCATAGGCTAAGATCTGGTGTACCCTTAAGATACCTCAAAATCACCTTAGCAGTAGAGTAGTGAGATTTTTTAGGGCTAGCCTAATACCTAGCACAAACACATGCAGCATACATGATGTCTAACCTACTTGTCGTAAGATATATAAGGGAGGCAATTATCCCTCTATAAAAAGTTTCATCAACAGATTTCCCTGCATCATCTTTTCCTATATGTATACTTGACCTCATGGTAGTTTTCTTGGTGGAGGCATTCTCCATACCAAACTTTTTGATAACTCCTTGGTGAACTTAGACTGGTATATGGACAATTCATACTCACTCTGTCTTACTTGGAGACACAAGAAGAACTTGAGTTCACCCATACTGCTCATCTCAAACTTCCCTTGCATAAGTTTGGCAAACTTCCTGCAAAGGTTTTCATCAGTAGATCCAAAGATTATGTCTTATACATAAATCTGGACAAGGATGATCTTCCCCTTAGATTCTCTTAGGAATAAGGTCTTGTCTATTTTCCCCTTGAGAATTTTTTCTTAATGAGGAAGCTAGACAATGTCTCATACCATGCTCTAGGGGCTTGATTTTGCCCATATAGAGCTTTCCTAGTTCTATAAACAAATTCAGGTGAGTTAGAATCAACAAAACCTTGAGGTTGCTCAACATATACTTCATCCTTTAAGTCACCATTCAAGAAGGCTGACTTCACATCCATCTGGTAGACTTTAAATCCCTTGAATGCAACATATGCGGGGAAGAGTCTGATGGCCTCCAATCTAGATCTTGGGCAAAGATTTGATCAAAATCAATACCTTCTTCTTGTCTGTATCCCTTAGCTACTAGCCTAGCCTTGTTCTTGATTATAATGCCATTTTCAACAAGTTTATTCATGTAGATCCACTTGAATCCAATGACATTATGTCCTTGTGGTCTGGGAACCAGCTTCCAGACCTTGCATCTCTTAAATTGGTTCAATTCCTCTTGCATTACTACAAACCAGAACTGATCAATGTTGGCCTCTTCAAATCTCTTGGTCTCAACCTGTGACAGGAAACTTGCATACATTGTTGTACTAAGGCTCTTGCTTTAAGTCACAACTCCATGGTTTGCATCACTAATTTTTTGCTATCTTGGATGATCTCTTAGATGCTTGACAGCTTGAGGCAATATTATTTCAGCATCAGCTTCAGTAGCTGATGGATAAAATTTACGCTAATGCTCGATTCTAAATAGATAAGGCAAGTGTGCCTATCTTTCTAGAGTATAGGATCAAGTGACGTATTAGACTCGGGACCTATTGACTACTTATACTCAGGCAAATTAATATTATTTTATCAGTAAGTAAAAAAGTTTAATTAAAACTAAATGAATACAATTGAATAAAAAATATCACTCGATCTAGACTCCCTTTGAAATAAAATAAGCTTTCTTAAAAAGCAAACTTCTAAATTTCCTACTTCGACCGTGGAGGTTCCCAAATTTAAAAAGTGCCACTCTCGAGAATACAATCTCGACTAAACATAGGTTGATCGATTAAGACCCCTCGGCCAGTCGAAATTCCTAAGCTTGCTTTAGGCGGTGAACACCACTATTTGATTTGACTCTAATCTGGAATATTCATGTCTTCTTCTCTCAAGGAGTGAATGCAAAGCTTTCTACCTTTGAGTGATCTACTCGTATCCACAACCTCTCAATAAATCTAGGATACGGATCAAAGATCAAAATTATGAAATAGGAAATTGATAAATTCAAAGATTAATCGAAGTGGAAAATAAAGAGAGCTTGGCAAGAAAGAAGAAATTTATTTTATTTTAAAGCTTGTCATGATCAAGTGCTAATAAAATTAGCTACTCAACATGATTAAAGACGTACATAAAAAGAAGAAAAAGTAAAACATGATTGCATAAAGGACAATACTTGAATTAAAAGTAAACAAAGTAAAACTAAGCTATGAAAATGAAATAACATACAAAAATGCAAGAAAACTTTTGAAACTGGATAAAAACTACTCCTACTTTACTCTTAGATGACCTCGTAGATCCTAGCTCAACTTGGAATTTATAGGATTTTTTTTGGAGATTCACTCCCCTCGGTCACGCCCGTGACTAGGGGGCGTGCAAGGTGAGGAATCATCCTCTTGAAATCCTAGGAATGTTGGGAGAAAAAAGCCAAAAAATTTCGTTCTGCGGGTCATGCCCCTAGGTCACACCCATGACCTAGGTCGTGTCTATACTGTTACTGGAAATAGAGGGAAATAGAAATGACGAGAATTAATCTAGGAGTTGTTGAAAATGTCACGCCCCTAGGTCACGCCCATAACTTTGGGCGTGTTAGTTGAAAATTGTCTGAATCCGAAACTGGTATCATAAAGTGTGATATGCTTGATCTGACGCCTTCGCGTCATGCCCGTGACTTTGAGGTCATTCCTGTGTCCGAGGCATGTAAATTTAATCTGATGTGGAAATGTAATCTAGAGTTTGAGGATGGGTCACGCTTGCTGGTCACAGACTATCAAATGCAGGGCAAATTAGAAGAATTCACTCTTTACATAATCCCCCACTTATGTGACTTCTTACTCTTTAGTGACTCATACTGAATTTTCTGACTTTGAATTAGTGAACAACTCTGAAATTTGTATAACATAATTACATGCAAAATCCAATTTCTTGACCTACGCTAGTGCATCAAGCTCAAACTTCCTTCTTGCATGCGTTCTCCTCCAAGAGCACACACAATAATGACAGGCAGAAATCGATTAGTAGCAAACTCAATCAAACGGGTGATTTTAACACCTACTACGTATCCCATACTACCTCCCATAAACTGAAAATCCATAATTTTAATTGCTATGGGAATACTATTTAGTCGACTTACGCTCGTTTGAACAACGCTTCTCTGTGTGGCTTCCTCCTTTTGTTCTTCTTACTCATGTAAATAAAAACTATATAAAAATAAGGATAAAATTAGAGTTATCAGTAGCATCTTCTTGCTGATCTTCATCCACTTCAAGTGTGCCTAGCACTCCTTCTGGAATTTCCACTCCATCTTGGATTACTGGAGAAGCTTCCTTGATGGTTAGCTTTTCAATCATCAGCTCTATACCTGCAGTACTAGAAGAGGAGCTTCGCAACTCACTGTTAATCATGGTAGACTCATCAAAGACTACATGTACAGATTCTTCTACAACATGGATTTTCAAGTTGTATATCCTATAGGCTTTACTATATGATTACTGTACCAAAAAAAAATCCCATCAAAAGACTTGACAGCAAACTTAGTCGCATAGGACTTACCATTATGAAGAACATAGAACTTGCTACCAAAGATCCTGAGATAGCCCAGGTTTGGTTTTCTACCCTTCAAGATCTCATAGGGAGTCTTCCTTTGACTCTTCGTGATAGAGCCTCTATTAAGGACATGACATGCAATATTCACCGCCTCAGCCCAGAAATATTCAGGGAGAGATGTTTCACTTAGCAAGGTCCTTCCAGCCTCTATGAGAGTTCTATTTTTCTTCTCAACAATCTCATTTTGCTGGGGTGTTCTTGGAGAAGAAAATTTTTGATGAATCCTTAGCTCTTCTTAGAACTTTGTCTTTCTATCAGACTATAATTCAGTCTCATGGTCACTTATAAATTTGACTACAGTACTATCAAAATCATTCTGAATTTGCTTGACAAACTTCATGAAGACATCAAGGGTTTCATTCTTTTTCTTAAGAAAGAACACCCAAGTAAACTTAGAATAGTCATCAACCACCACAAGGGTGTAGACTTTACTACCTAGACTATGAATTGGCATAGGACAAAACAATTCCATATGCAAGAGGAATAAATACCTCACAGAGTCTTTTGTCCCAATACCCTTGAAGGAAGCCTTGGTCTGCATGCCCTTTTGGCATGCTAAGCATAAGCTTTCCTTGGTGCATTTCATCTTAGGACCATTCCTAACTAGCTCTTCACTAAAGAGCTTGCTTATTGTTTTATATTTCAGATGATCTAGCCTCTTGTGCTATTTAACACAGTATGAGACTTTCTTATTTTCAACTAGACAAATAGGAGAGTCTATATCTAAAGAAAAAAATTCAAACAATAGACATGCCCACTCTTAGTGCCTGTCAAGATGACCTCTTGGTCACTTGACCTCTTAATTTGGCACTCATCCTTGTGGAATGCAATAACATAAACAAGATCATAGAGTTGGCTTATGCGTATCAGGTTGTGTTGTAACCCTTCAACATAAGCCACTTTTGTGAAGGTGACTATGCCATTAGTAACCTTTCCATAGCCTCTTGACACTCCTCTATCTAAACCACCAAAGATAACTTTGGATCCATCCTTCACTGGAGTGTACTCCTTTAAATTTCTCCTTATTCCAATCATGTGCCTCGAACAACCACTGTCCAAGTACCATATGGGAAAATGGCCACTTTGACTAACCTTGCTTTGACCAGGCTGATCCTAGATAGATTCTTCATCAGACATTGCCATCAGCCCATAGTAGTTGTAGGCCTCATCTCATCTTCATCATCCACCTCTAAATCACTGTCTGAATGTGACAGGGGGTCCCTGATCCCTATCTTGGAAGCAGGATAGTATTATGCTTCTACTTCAGCTTCTTCTTTAGCAGCAACAACAGCTAACACAATATAGGCTTCTTATTCTTTAGACTCTGATGAAGATGAGTCAGTCCAGATCTTATCCTTTTTATCCATGAAGGACTTTTCCTTCTTTCCCTTATGTTGGTCTTTTTATTCTCACCAGCCTCCTTTCTCTTGAGTGGGCAATCAGCTATAACATGGCCAGGTTTGCTGTAATAGTAGCAAAAAATTTTAGAGGGACTATATTTACTAGTTTTAGAATCATACTTGTTAGCCTTTGAGAGATTCTTCCTGTGATGAGAAGAAGTGGAAGGTATTCTCTTCCACTTCTTCTTCTTCATTAGCTTCTGAAAATTCCTGGAGAAGGAAGCAAAGTCCTCATCAGACATGTTGTAGTCTGATGTATCTGACATTGAGCTGTCTTAATCAGTTGGCCTCCTTGGTGGAGAAGGAATCCTCTCCTTACTCTTCCTGGTGCTATTTGCTCTAAAGGCAAAGGTATTTTACTTGGATAGGGATTTGCTGGTGGCCTCCCCCTCTTTCCTGGCAGTCAACTACATCTCATAAGAGAGCAGCTTTCCAAACAATGTATAGGGAGGAGAATCAGCTAGCCTGCCACTTCTTTGATTGTACATATCTTAGTATCCCAATCCCTTGTGAGAGACCTTAGGAACTTTTCATTAATCTCATAATGATTGAAGACCCTCCCATAGGTCCTCAGTTCATTTACTATCCTAAAAAATCTTTCATAGCAAGCAGCTGTGTTCTCTTTCAAGGACTGCCTTAAAGCCTCATACTTCTGGTTGAGCATGGACATCCTGTCATCTCTTACCTCATTAGTTCCCTCCATATAGACCACTAGAGTGTCCCACATTTCATTGGAAGTCTAGCAGTGCACTCGATTCTAAAAGGTTGAATCATCTATGACACTACAAATAATGTTCTTTTCCCTCTTGTCTAATGTAGCCAAGATGGATTCATCTTTTGTCATCTCTGAATATGTCTTAGGTGTTTGGACATTGGCATCTAAAACTGAGACCTTCATAGAGATGAAAGGTCCCTCTTTGACCGTCACAAAGATCCTTGGGTCATAGGCTTCCATAAATAGCCTGACCCACTCTTTCTAGATTCCAAATCTCTCCGTCCTGCAAATGGGGTGTTTCATGGAACCTTGCTCCTTATGGTTTATCCAGAACCCATAAGTATAGAACTTGTTTTAGCTACCCTTTGGGATCTGCTCTGACTGTTAGGTCCTTCTTGAGCAACCTCCCTCTAATACCACTGGAAAGTCATTAATTTTTTGGTAGATTAACACCTAAAGGGGGGTGAAAGGGTTTTCTAGTCTTTTATTATTATCGGTAGCTTAGTGTGTTGTGAGTTAGTAGTTTTATGCTTTCAAGACAAAACACAATGAACACATATAAAATTATAGTGGTTCCCTAGATTATGGGTACGTCCACTGTCCCTTCAACCTTTCTAACTTCTTGTTAGACAAGGCACTTCTCGAAAAACTCAGCTCCTTAGAGCTTACACCACAAATCCCACAGGATCTCTCAGTCTCCTACAAGACTTATAACTCAGGCACAAAGCCCTACCTCAGAGCAAATTTGCTCCTACAACTCAGTGATCAACTGATCACCTACCTCAGACTTGAACCCAAGTTCTACAGGTCAGGCTATGGAGGATAGCCCTACCTCAAAGAGAATGACTCTCCTATAGCTCAGGCACAAGGCCCGACCTCAAATCCAAATCTGGATCCTTCCTCAGACACAAAGTTCTTACACTTAGAGAGAATGACACTCCAACCTCAGGCAAACCTGCCGTACCTAAGGCTCAAAAGCCCTACAGCTCAGATCCACATAGTATCCTAACTCAGACCTAAAAGGTCCTACAATCATATCAAAAACTAGATCCTACTTCAGGCAAATCTGCCCTACCTCAGACACAAAGTCCTTACACTCAGATCCAAAAGGATCCTATAGAAATGAAAGGGTTTTGTTGGTGTTGAATTGGCACTAGAGAAATTTCTCTGTGTTTGCTTCCATATGTTGGGTCCATTGATCCGAATGTCCTCAATTTTAAGACGGACCAGCAAAACAATGTATACACATGTTTTAATCTAACTTGTGTTCAAGGTGAATGATTGTAGTTTTTCCTGATAAGCTATGATTGGACAGGTAGCCTAAGTGGCTAAGACAGGTAAGTTCTTACCTAAGTGGTGTAAATATAGATAACTGTCTAAGTCCACAGGCGTTGAGTGAAGATAAGTCACTGAAAGTCTTGATTTCAAGAACAACTAAACACCTAGTGGGGGGGGGGGGTGAATAGGTCCAATATAAAAATTCTTGGCAACTTATAGATTATCTGAACATAGCAATCACAAGACACACAACAATCAAAGCACACACAGCACAATACAAAGTGATTTATAGTGGTTCTCCAATTGATGGGTACATCCACTTTCCCCCTTCGCCTATTCAGCAATAAGCTAGATTCGTCCAAACTTCCTTCCACTTTCTCAGATCCTCAGATCTTACAGCTCAGAGCCCAACTGGCTCCTACAACTCAGGCACAAGCCCTACCACTCAAATCTCCAAGATCCTACAACTCAAGTTCTTCCCAAGAACTATACCTCAGAGTGAATCCACACTCCTACAGCTCAGGCAATCCTGCTCTACCTCAGCCTTTATAACCAGGCTTACAACTTAGGCAATCACTTCCCTACCTAAGCCTTTATAAAATCAGGCTTACACCTTAGGCCTTAGCCTTACCACTGAGATTTAAAATGAATCTTACACAAAAATAATCAATAAAATTGAATTACAGACAATAGAGGAAAGTATCTGTGTCTTTCTACATGGACTAAGCAGATTTCAGCCCTAACTTTGTCTTCACAGCAATATGATGATCGAGCGATCTTGAATTGAATCCCAGCTCATTCTGGAAGCAACTAGAAGATCAATCTACTTCTTCTTCAGGGATTTCTTCCAATCTAAAATGAGCATATTTTAGCACTTCCTTCTTCTTCTTTGATCATGCAAAATGATCTTCAGATTTGGCTCGTCTTGGATTGAGATGATAGCTTCAGCTAGGGAGCGCCTAGGCTAATTCGTCTTTCTCAGAGAATTACTCTGAACTTGCTGTAGAAGATTATGATCTCAATAGCTTACTCAGAAGCCCTTCAAATTGTAACTTAAAGTACTTGGCTTCTACAATAATGGCGGATGAAGACGACAACTCCGCTTCTCGTTTTCTCAGAAAATTAATCAGAAAACTTAATTTGAAAAAACTTAATTAGATCTCGATCATTCTTCTATTTACAATCTCGTCAAAATAACGAGATGATCGAAACGTGTCTTAGTTTTAACGGTGGTTAAAACCTCAGCTTTATTAACTTGAGATCCGTTATAGACTGACAATGACGTTAATGTCGATTTGCATTGAATCTTAACTTTGTTGACTTGTTTTCTTTGTTGAGTCAGCATCATTTTGGACTTAGCCCAAATCAACTAACATTTCTGAAATTTAGCGTTCGACGAATTTTGAACTTAGTTTGACGAAACCTGAGCTCAGCTCGACGAAACAATGAAGCTGAGATCGATGAATTCTCTCAGCTGAGTTCTTCCTTCAGATAAAAGCTGAGTTCGATGAAATCTGAACTCCGCTCGATGAAATTCTGATAGCTGATTTCTTCATATAGGAGAAAGTTGTGTTTGACGAAATTTATAAGCTGAGTTTGACGAAATCTTCTCCTTACAGCTAAAAAGCTGTGTTCGACGAAATCTTCTTCTTACAACTAAAAAATGGGTTCGATAATTCTGAACTCCGTTCCACGAAATCTGAATTTCGTTCGACGAAAGCTAAGCTAAGCTCGATGAATGGTAGTCTCAGCGGTTCTGGACTTAGAAATTTCTTTAGCTCTTGCTAGATGGCATTGAGTGTGTTGACCTCACTCAACACTATTTTCCCTTTAGCCCATTCTTCAGCTATCTGCCTGATGGCGTTGATTAAGCTGACCTCACTCAACGATTCTGGACTTAGCTGATTTTCTGGATTCTTCACAGTAAGGCTAGACTCAGAGCCATTTCACTTGGCATTGAGTGAGTGAGATTCACTCAACGCTACTTCACTTAGTTGAACTTTCTGTCTCCTTAAGCTTTGCGTTGACAGGCTTAGCTTCGCGTTGGAAGGCTTAGCATGGCGTTGAGTGAGGAAGTTTCACACAACTGTTCTGGACTTAGTCAAAATTCTTGCTTCCACTGCTTATGCTTTAACAGGATAACCTTGTCTCAACGGTTCTGTCCATATGACGTTAAGTGAGTTGAGCTCACTCAACACTTTTGTAATTAGTCAGATTTTTGCCTTTGCAATTATGTCAGCTTTGACTGTCTGCCATCTCTCAGTGCTATTAGCTGATTGGCGTTGAGTGAGCTTGCTTCACTCAATGCTTTTGAACTTAGGCATTTTTTTACTTTCCAGCCTATCACCTTGAGTACACCTATCATTGTCTCTTAAACAAGCTGTCCAATCATTATGACAAAGACTAACCTGTATGCATGAACTTAAATACACATCAAATACAACTATGTCTATCTCATTGACATGTTTCACATCCTCAAATCAGGGGCATTGGGATCAATAAACCCAAAATCTCCCCCTCTTTGAATATATCAAAACCATTGATCAATTTCCTTAGTCAATGAGATATTGAAAGTGAGGGATAGATAGACTTTACTCTAGAGGGGGTGGGGTGAATAGAGTATAAAAAATTTTGTAGTTTTATTGCGGAATTAAATTAATGATACTTATATAATAGAGGGAAAGATAGATAAACTACCACAGCACATCTCAACACAAAAAGGAAACACAAAGCATCAAGACGACACAAGAAATTTTATAGTGGTTTCACAAATCTGGGTACATCCACTCTTCTACAACCCAGGTAGGAAACCACTACAGGTTTTTGTTCAGGTGCCCTACCACCACAAGATATCTTTCAGGTATATCTAGAGACCCTTTGAGCTTTTGATCAGGAGCCAAAAATCAAATAGGTTTTTGTTCAGGTGCCCTATCACCAAGAGTTCACTTTTGAAGGGAGAGATAACCCTATACAGATGGAGGTAAAAGGAAAAATTAAAAGAAATCTTATGTTTCTCAATCAAGTGAGAAGACTATGTGGATTGAAGATAATGTACATGCTCCCCCCTGAGATGTAGAATTGATTCAGGAAGAGGAAACTTTGCCCTGGGTGTAGGTCTTCAAAAATTATAGTAGAGCTTTCTTAGATCTGAAGACTGAAAAAGATTTGAGCTCTTTTTAAATCTTTGAAGCCTGAGGAATGAAGAAGACTCAAGAGAGATTTTTGAAAAGGTTCTCCTTCTTCATTATTACAGCAGTGCAACAATCCTTGAGAGTAAGAGTAATAATAATAATCAGTCTTGCTGAAGAAAAGTTTTTGTATATATATATCCTTTGACTGTCTGTCTGATTATTCTCTTATATATCCTTATTATATTCTGAATTATATATTCAGTCAGAATAAAAAATGGCAAGAATTTGAATTCCCTGGATAGTGCATAATATTCTGCAATACATTAGGTACCCAAATGGCTAGAAATGCTGGCAACATAAATGCACTTCCATATCTGCCTTCATAAAATATGCTAAAGAAATATTCGGTGAATACCATAATTAATGCTTCAAGAAATATGGCTATCAGCCTTGGGAATAACAGCATTAATTATCAGAATATATTTGCCTTTAAAAAACTGATCATTAACCAAAAAATAAATACTCCTGACCTATCTGAAAAACTCATAACTGAAAGCATGATAAAATCGTAGAGCCCAGTTAAGAGATCGTCGAGCTAAGTTAAGAGATCGTCGACCTAAGAACAGCTATTGTAGAACCGAGATTACTGCTGAGAAAACCAAATCGTCGACATGAGCTCGTATATCATCGAGCTAAGTTCAGAGTACGAGACACTGAGATCGTCGATGGGAGATCGACGATCGTCATGTTGAGTTTGACTATAGTCGAACTGATATAGAAAATCCACATAAACTTTCTGATTCTAAGTCCGAGTCCACTGCAATGCTGGTCTGCACAAACCTGACCTAAAAGGACCTAACTTAGACTATACCAAGACCCTGGCTATATATGGGGGTCAAGACATCCTAAGAGTGAACCTAGCACAAATCCAAACAAGGGTTCAAACAATCTCCCACTATTTATGTGAGGTCACTAAAAAACAAAACTGAAAAGCAATAGAAATACAAATACCATAATATTTATAGGGATGAAATAACATCAGCAGATATGTTATAGCAATGCATTGTACATAATCAGTTTAAGCAATAAAACATAACAGAGTACAAATTACAATTTATCAGAAGGACCGGAGGAGGGTTTAGAGAAGATTATCTTTCTGGTAGGATCTGGTACATCCTTCTTAGAAGTCATCAGGTCTTGTCCACCAAGAGATGTCTGAGTGCTTGTCTTGGGCACAATTGCTTCTGGATGCAATGCCATATAATCAGCTGGATTGAAAACCTTCTTGTTAACTTGGAGTTTATCTAGCTCTTTTTCTCTGTAGGAGGACATTGTAGTAAACCTAGATGGATCTTCTCCTTCTTCTACAGCTTTTCAAATCTGTGAAAGACCAATCAATTCTTGAAGCCTGGCCATCCTAAAGTTAGGATCAACTTTCTGTTCAATAGGTGGCTGATCATCTTGAGGTGGCAACACTAAAACTGCTTTGAACTGAGTGGATTGAGCATGAAAGCTTGTTGTACTATGCTGATCATCACTCTGAGAATAAAGGGATCTTGGAGGAGCAGCCTCACTATACTTTCCCTTGGGCTTGTGAGACTCATCATTTCTTCTGGACTGATAGGTGGCTGTCTTTTGAACTTTGGGTAGAACTTACTGTTGTTGATGAGGAGAGAAGGAGGGTTTCTGATAGATAACTTCTTTAACTTCTTCTATGGAACTCTGATTTCTTTGTTGTTGACTGCTTCCTTTGGACTGAGATCTTGATGATCTATCATGCCTTTGATATATCCTAGTGAAGGAGGAAGGCTTTGAAGATGCATACGAAGCTTGAGGAGCAACCCCAAAAGGACCAGCAGCAGGAGGAAGAGGAGGAGGAGGACCTCTTCTGAACTTCTGAGGAGGAGGTGAATATCTCCTGCTCTTCTTCCTGGCTTTCTGCTCATTTTTAGATAACCACATCCAGCTTTTCATGCCTAGATATGGTGTGATTCCTTTCAAAATTTAATAAGGAGTATCATTTGTATTGCCTGGCTTGGGTGCAACCTTAGGAGCAGCATTTCTTTTCTTTGATATTTTCTTTTTCTTGGAATCAAAATCCTCTAAATCATCATCCTCATCATCATCAGATGAATCAGGAGGATTGTCATACAATTTATTTATTTCCTGTATTTGCTTATGTACAATCTTTTTAGCAGCCTTCTCTTTGGCTTTTTCTTGGATATCAAGTGCAATAAGATCATCTAGAGAGGGAAGAGGACTATCATCTATTGGATAGGAGGGTCCAATAGGACTTAGAACTGGATCAATATCCATAGAGGAAATTTCAACAATAGGAGCACTAGGCTCACAAAAGTTTATTAAACTTGTCTCTAGGGCTGAACTCAAATTTCTGGCAGCCACTAGATGAATCAGTTCATCAACAATTAAGAGAGCATCTAGCTCATCCTTATCTTTTATAACATACATAGGCTCAATAGCCATAGGAGATGGCATATCTGTACACATTGTAACTGTCTGAATTTTTGTACACACTGGAACTGATTTGATCTGCAAGAGCTGTTCCATAGCTAAGGGGCTCATTGGTCTGGTATAACAGACTATGGCCTTGGAAGTATATAAATAAACTGGAGGCAAACTGTTTTAAGCATAGAAAAAGAATGCAAAAGAATTTGAAGATCAATGGTGAGATTGATGAAACAATTACCACTAGAGATGGTAGGTAATGACACATCAGTGTCCTCATCTCAAGTCAGCAAGTATGAGTATGAAACTATATCTGCACAGAATTTTTGAAATGCTTCTTCTTCCTACACTGCTGGAGGAGACTTATCTTTAAGTTCTGCTGAGGCTGAAGCTGCTGCATCTTCATTGGACATCTCCCCCTGCCTTATTTCAGTGAGAACTGGAACCAGGCCCCTGGATGAAGAAGGGATAGTGGAAGCAGCAAGGAAAGCAGATAGAGTTAATATAGAGAGAGTAAGAGGTGAAATATCCTCTGCTATTAAGGTTTTGATAGTTGGAGTGATGAGCTCTAGAAGATGAGAAAGAAAAGAGGGATCAACTTGAAGAAACTCAGTTAGAGTCTGAGTTGAGACAGAATGAAGAGAGGGAGGAGGAGTGAAATCAGTCATGATTTCATCCAGAATAGGTGAGTTTCTGGGAGAGTTTAGAGGGGAATTGAGTGGAGAATTTGGTGGAGTGGCTTCAATGTTGATGGGTGAATCAATTTGACGGGAAGGGGATGAGTGTAGTGAGAGTAGGTCAAAATTTGGAAAAGATATGGTCTGGAGGTTTTGAGATTCAATAGGATAGAGGGGAAGTGGTGACTGAGTAGGAGAAGAGATGATAGCTGGGGATGAAGTAGAGGTTTAAATCATAGTAGTACGGATAGAAGAGACTCTGGGGATGACTGGGGAAGCTGGAGGAGGAGGAGTAGGAACTTCTTCATTAGGGTGAGGAGTGGCTGTTACTGCCCTTGTGTCCTCATATAAGTTTAAGGAAGTTCCGGCCTTGGAGGGATTCTGAATTGTCCTCTCCACTTCCCAAACAAGGAGGAGTCCAACCTCTTACTAGCACTGATGGCTATGGTTGAAGAAACCAATAGCTCTAGAGCTTTCTTTTGAAGGAAGATTCCCAGAATCCTTCTTAGACAAACTTCCTTCTTACTGTTCTTTCTCTTAATTAAATCAAAGAACAACCCAGCCCAGTCTATGGACTTTTTATTAACTAAGGAACACATAATGGCAAACTGTTGCCTATTTATTTGTCATGCGTTGAATGCTTACCCAGCAGCACCTTGCCCACTAAATCAGCAAGAAACTTAAAAGCAACAGATAAATTTTTCTTTAAAAGCTTAGATGGGATGCCCTCAACATGAACCATCTCTAATAACATCCTGCTATACTCAGATCTATCTTGTTCCAGCTCATCTGTTCCATTTTTCAATTATAAAATTTCAGAAAGAATCACAGGGTTTAGAGTCACCTGCTGTCCTGAGATGGATCCGATCATTAAACCGTCATCAGTTGAAGAAGAGAAAACCCATTCTTTGATTTCTGCAACAGATAACTTTATCCTTGTAGTCATGAACTTCTTCAATCCCTGATCATCAAATAACTATATCATTTCTTGAAAAATAGGATCACAGTTACTGAATGATTCAAAGTCGACATCGAAGCCAGTGTCGAACTTCATCGCTGAAAGAACTGCAGGAGAAATCGCCATGAAAAACCTGTAGACTGAAGAGAGAAGAGATCACAAGCAAAGGGAAATTATGAAAGCATGGGACAGAGATCGAAGAGAAACCTACATACAGGTTTTTGTATTATGAAAAGATGATCTCTGTCCGACGACAAAATCACAAACGTCGATCTTAGGTCAACGATTAATTTGGAAATAAAGAGTATTGTTGGTCTCAGATTTCAGTAGCGAAAATTGATAGTCGAGCTTAGGTCGACGATTAATTTACTGAAGCAAAGTCGTCGAACTCCGGTCGACGATTTTTGTCTTCACACAGAGCTTTCGTCGAGCTCAGGTCGACGATTGAGCTCAAGATGAGTTCGAAGATCGTCGATCTCTGTTCGACGATCGTTGATCAAATATTTACAAAACAAAATTCAATTTCAATCCATTCCATTTTCCATTCCAAGCCGATTCAAAAATAATAGATATTTTTGTTCATCTAAAGTCTTGGTAAAAATATCTCCTCTTTGAAAATCAGTGGGGATAAACTTGAGATTAATCTTGTTTTTGTCTATACAATCTCTAAGAAAATGATGCCTTATTTTTATATGCTTGGTCCTAGAATAAAGGACTGGATTTTGTGCAATTGATATAGCACGGGTACTGTAATAAAATATGGTTGTATTTTTGAGAGAGTAACCATAATCCAGTAGCTGATTTTGAATCCACAAGATCTGTGTGCAGTAACTACCAGTTGCTATATATTCAGCCTCTGCAATTGACGTAGATACAGAAGATTGTTTCTTACAAAACTAGGATACTAACCTATCACCCAGGAACTGAAAAGTTCTTGAAGTGCTTTTTCTGTCAACTCTACATCCAGCATAGTCAACATCAGAATATCCAAATAATTCAAATTCTAACTCTGTAGAATACCAAAGTCCTAGATTAGGATAGCCCTTTAAATATCTTAAAAATCTCTTGAGGTGAGATTCTTTAGGGTTGACTTGAAATCTAGCACAAAGACATATTGTAAACATTATATCAGGTCTACTTGCAGTAAGATATAATAGGGACCCAACAATGGCCCTATAATTTTTCTGATCAACAGGTTTACCCTTTTCATCAGAATCAATTACTGCATTGGAAGCCATGGGTGTCTCCATAGCTGAGGCATCAGCCATCCCAAACCTTTTTACTAATTCCTTAGCATACTTGGACTGAGATATGAAGATGCCATCAGGAGCTTGCTTCACTTGAAGACCAAGGAAGTAAGAAAGTTCACCTATGCTACTCATTTAAAACGTGGAGTGCATCAAGTAAGAAAACATTTTTCAAAGTTTAGAATCAGTAGATCCAAATAGAATATCATCAACATATACTTGAACTAATAGAATCTTATCATGATTGTCTTATAAATAAAGTCCTATCTAGAATGCCTCTAGAAAATTTATGTTCTAAAAGAAAGCTAGCTAGGGTTTCATACCAAGCTCTTGGAGCTTGCTTTAGACCATAGAGAGCCTTATGCAGTTTGAAAACATAAGAGGGATGGGTTGAAGAGATAAAACCTGGTGGTTGTTCCACATATTCTTATTCCTTGAGTTCCCCATTGAGAAAAGCACTTTTGACATCCATTTGATATACCTTGAATTTCTTGTGAGCAAGCATAAGATAAGAAACTTCTGATAGCTTCAAGCCTTGCAACAGGTGCAAAGGTCTGATCATAATCAATACCTTTTTCTTGCATGTACCCTTGTGCCACTAGTCTTGCTTTGTTTCTGACAACAATTCCTTGAGTATCCAATTTATTCCTGAAGACCCATTTAGTTCCAATAACTAGATGTCCTTTGGGTCAAGGAACCAAGTTCCTAAACTTTGCATCTCTCAAACTGATTGAGCTCCTCTTGCATTGCAATAATCCAGTGAGGAACTTTCTCAGCATCTTTAATGGATGAGGGCTCTATTTGAGATAGGAAGCAGACATTCATCACATGTTGGTTAAGTTGATGCCTTGTCTACACACCCACTGACATGTATCCTATCACTTAAGATATGGGATGATCTCAAAGTGTAACATAGTCAGGAGGTGGAGTTTGTTCAACACCATCAGCATTATGAACCAATTCCTCTTGTGGAATTAAGTTTGCTGTTGGAGGGGCTTCAGCAATTTCCAGAGATTCTTCTTCACTGTCTTCATCTATTTGTGGAGATGGATGAGATATCACCTTCTGAGTGAGATTTAGATCATCCAACTTTTTACATAGATTTGGTACCTGCAATTAATTCTGGTAGAAGCTTTCTTCTCTTTGTAAAACATATTAGCTTCATCAAATATAACATGTATTGATTCTTCAATTTTCAGAGGTGATTTATTGAAAACCCTATATGCCCTGCTAACTTGGGAATATCCTAGAAAGATATCCATTGTAGCTTTGGCTTCAAACTTTATAAGATAATTTTTGTTATTATTGTGTATGTAATAGATAAAACCAAAAATTCTAAAGTAAACTATTTTAGGTTTCTTCCCTTTGAGTAATTCATAGGGAGTCTTGCACTTAAGTTTGTGTATCAAACTTCTATTCAGGACATAATTTGCTGTTCTTACAACTTCTGCCCAATAGGATAGAGGCATGTGAGCATCAGCAAGCAATGTGCCTGGAGTTTCAATGAGTGTTCTATTTTTCCTGTCAACTAACCCATTTTGTTGAGGAGTTTTGGGAGCAGAGAAACAGTGCCTGATACCTTCCTTCTCACAGAATTCTTGCATAAGAAGAGATTCAAACTCAGTGCCATGATCACTTTGATCAATGCAATTGGAGTAGAGTACTCAATCTTTATGCATTTTAGAAAATCTGTAAGAACTTTGAAGTTATCAGACTTATTTCTCAAGAAGAAAACCCAAGAGAACCTAGAGAAGTCATCTACAACAACTAAAATATAGAACTTCACTCCCAGGCATTGTATAACAATTGGTCCAAAAAGGTCCAAATGAAGCAGATAAAAAATACTAGGTGAATCACTCTTATTAACTGATTTAAAACTATTTTTAGTTTGCTTGCCTTCTTGACAAGCCTTGCAAAGGCTTTTCTTCTTGTAGGGGCAAGAGGGCAATCCTCTAACAAGGTTGTCCCTAGATAACCTAGCAATGTTTTTAAGATTTACATGTCCTCGCCTTTTATGCCACAAGGTATTATTATTGCTAACCTGGTTGAACAAGCAAATTTCTGAATAGGCAGAAATGAAATCAACTAAGTAAATTTTTTCCTAACATAATACCTGATAACAAAATATTACTATCTAAAGAAATATTACATTTTGATTCAGTGAAACATACCTCATTACCTGCATCACATAGCTAACATATGGATATCAAGTTATGTTTCAGGCCACTTACATATGCCACTTTCCTTAATGTGACAACTCCAAGTGTAAATTCTCCATATCCTTTTGTCTGACCAAAGCTTGAGTCTCCAAATATAACTTTTGGACCTAGTTTTGCCTTGAAGTTACTTAGATTTTCCTTGTTTCCTGTCATGTGCTTGGAGCACCCACTATCCAGATACCACTTATCTTGTATGATTGGATAGGTCTTCACCTGTAAAATAACAACTCATATATTTTGGACCAAAGTAACCTTGGGTCATGGCTTCTTTTCATACTTAAAGCTTGAAATATAAGAGTATTCAGGTTTACTTTTATAGCCTAATGTTGGGTATTGTATCCACAATGTACCTGATTTGAAGAAGCACCTGAACAAGCTAAGTTGAATTGACAATGTATTTAACGATATTTCTTCAAGTTGTGCTTGCAGCTATTCCATACTAAGTACATACCAATGTCAGGGTGCAGTGGGTCAATATACACGGGTCTGCGCAACGTAATCCCTCGTTGAGCGGATCAGTGTGTTGACTCATGTGTGCTCTCTCTATTACAGTGCACTTATTTTCAAGTACAGGGTCGAGATAGATCAAGAGCAGAAGAGGAGCAAAGATGGGTCAAAGACCAAGTTCATGGGAAGGAAGAGGAAAATCGTCTAAGTCAAAATCGACGGGAATCACTAAGTGATTCTCGCCGATTCGACGGGAATCACTAGTGATTCTCGCCAAATCGTTGAGAATCAGCCAGTGATTCCCGCTGATTTTATCTGGCTGACTGTCCTCCTTCAAGAATTCTGCTAAGGCAGAATCGACGAGAATCATTAACTGATTCTCGCCGATTCATCGAGAATGACATTTGCATTCCCACCGATTCCCGCAGGCTGACTAGTTTTATAACTAGAAATTGGCTAAGGCAGAATCGACGGGAATCGTGAGTCATTCCCACCGACTTCGTCGTGAATCAACAATGATTCTCGCCGATTTTGCCTTAGGCAAATTTGCACTGTTCGCTGGACCAAACCAAGATGCTGTGCGCTATTTTGACCGGAACTAGGGCTTCTTCTTATGGGCCCCACAACGGTCATTTAAGGTTGTTCTACAGTATTTATACTCACATATTTTGAACTTATGCAGTAATCATTCACGAGAAATCAAAGCCGCTGAGCGTGACCTAGCCGATCGCGGAAATCCTCCCGTCACCGTCGCCGCTCGCAAGGTAGTTGCCGCTGTAGATCTCAGATAATCTTTGATCTCCCGACGACAGAACCGAGGCGTGTATAGCGTCTCACGCTTCTCTCTCGAGATCCCTTGTCTCTCGATTTGTTGAACGAGGTTAGTTCTTCATTCCAAATCGATTGAGACGACCGATCCGATTAAGATCGGTTGTAGACGTTGCTTGTTTCGTCAAGAAGATTGGATCTACAAAGCATTGCCGCCGCAATCGCTTGCCGCCGCCGATCTTGGCAAGATCCTCTCTAAGAGATTGCTCCGGTCGTGGACTCTTCGTCTTCATCAAGAATGCTTAAACGAACGAAGAGGGACATCGGGTTCTCCACGTGTGTAGTTTGTATCTCATGTACATTCTATTTTTGTTTTGTTGTAAAGGAAGAGTGATTCCTAGTTGTAAGGGTTGGGTGCAACCCGTGGTGGAGGAGTAGTGACTCCTTCATTTGGAAGGGTTCCTTCCGTAGTGTGAGGATTGAATTTTAATCCGGTTGGTGAAGTGACCGATTCGTCCCTTGGTGGGAGATAGGTCGAATGGGGAGAGTGGACGTACCCAAATCGGGGAACCACTATAATTGCTTGTGTGCTTTTCTGTGCTGTGTTTGCTTATTTGTGCAGGTATTTTAAATTCCGTAAAAGACTGCACATCACCTATTCCCCTCCCCCCCATAGGTTGATTTAGTTGACATTAGATACTTTAAAGTGGTATCAGATGGAGGTTACTCGTCAATAAGGTTAACACCTTGAGTAAGATCCCGTGTCTAGTGTCAAGAAGAAAGAAGATCTCTGAAATGGAAGGACTCAAGTATTCAGGGAAGATCCTAGTGTGCACCAAGCTGAACTTTCCTATCTAGAAGGAAAGGATCAGGTACTATATGGATGTAGTCGACCCCCGACTCTTCATGGTAGTGGAGGAGGGACCTTATATCCCCACTAAGGCCTCCACCATTGGTCCAACCAAGAAAGTTCCCAAGAAACTTTCCGAAATGGATAAGGATGAGATGGTGCTTGTCGGACTTGACAAGAAAGCTTAGAACATTCAAGTAAGTGCCGTTGATGATTCCATGATGCAGATTTTCTGCAACTACAGGACTGCCAAGGACATATGGCATTGCCTGATCATCCTGATGGAAGGCACAGATGAAGTAAGGGATGATCGAAGATCCCTTCTGAACCAGAAGTATGAGGCCTTCAGGCAGGGTCCCAAGTAAGAAATCGGAGTGACATTCGAGAACTTCCTGAAGATCGTCAATGCCCTGAAGGGTTATGGCCAAGTGTTCATCGATGGTGAACTAAATGACAAATTCTTTAGATCCCTTACTAAGGAATGGGACACCAAGATCTGCGCAATCAGAGAATTTGGCATGCTTGTAGAAACAGATCCCCAGATTCTGTTTGCGAAACTTTTGTCCTATAAGATTTAGCTTAACACTAGAAAAGCTGAAGAAGAAGCCGATAAAGCCGCTTCCAAAGAAAAGACTATGGCCCTGAAAGCCAATCACTCAAGAAAAGGCAAGTGTGCAGCCTCGTCCCTCTCTCGGAAAAAAGATGAGGAAGAAGACTACTTGCCATGCTCTTCCAGCCCAGAGCTATCTGAAGAAGACTTCTCCCTCATCACTCAGGAGTTCAAGAAGTTCCTCAAGTTGAGAAATCAAAGAAAGAGAGACGGCTCCTCCTCCAGACATCAGAAGAAGAATTATTCTTCTGACAGGTATGAATCCAAACATGAAACAAACATCGCTCTAATGACATTATTTTTCTTTAGATGCAATAAGCAAGGCCATGTCGTTGCTGACTTCCACCAAAGCAAGAGAGATAAGGGGAAGGGAGAGGAGCACAGGTCCTCTAGAGATAAGAAGAAGGAGAGGAGATACATTGCCAAAAAGCCAAAGACACTGAGTGAATCTGATTCGTCAGACTCCAGTGATGATTAGGAAGCCTACCTCGGTCTAATGGGTCGCTCTGACTCAGAAGGAGACTGCCCCCCATTTACTAGGAAGGTAAAAGATTGTACCCCCCTCTCGTACTCTGACTTTTAGTCTCCTGATGATGATCTCGAGGACAACCCTTCTGCACGTGAAGCTGAGCTCCTCGAAAAGTATGAGCTTCTACTCAATACCTTTGAGAAATGCCGCAAGAGGTTTAGGGCTCAAAAAAGGAAGTCAAATTCCTTAAGGCTGAGGGTGTGTCTCAAAGAGAAGAGATCACTAGCTTGATCTCTCTCCGACAGGAACACATGGAACAGACTTCTGAGCACTCAGAGTCTCTAAGGCTCCTTAACAAAAAACAGGAAGAAATCAATAAGTTGGAAGAATAGCTTGCGGTAGAAAGGAAGATTGTCAAAAGCTTCTCCATGCCTAAGACCATTCTTTCTTTGGTTGATGAATTCTCTGCTCAGGCTAAGGGGGCTGTCTTAGGGCATGTGGGTGTGTCTGGTAAATCATCCAGGAGAAACAGAAAATAGAGGAAAAATAAGGCTGCTAAGAAGGCCTATGCTGCAGAAAAGGGAAAGGCCCAACTCGACCCTGTTGTATTCAGAAAGCCTAGCTTTCCTTGCAATGAGAAGGACTTTGAGTCAACCTATGGCCAATTATTCCGGCCCTCGATTGAAAAGCCCAAGAGCCAGTACGATGGTTAGGCCTTCCCTCGCAACTACGGTGAGAGTGTCTTCAAGGCACCTTATGAGGAAATCCAAGTGCAGAATTATGGCCACTTCTCTAGCAGCCATAATAGGAAGCAAGCACCAAAAGACAAGCCTGTTATAATGAAGGAACAGGTGGTGAGTAAATCATGTGACTGTTGTCATCATGATGCCTCAACCTCCAGATCCAAGGCCCTGGCTGGACCCATCGTTCCAAGGGTGAAGCTGAAGCCTAGGAATCGGTACAACAGGTTTGACTATTGGTGCTGTGGAAAAGTTTTTCACTTTGTCGTGGATTGCTCGTTTAATCCAAGATTCAACGAGACTCGTCATGTTAGCAATGCGAGGCCGACCACTCATAGGGTTAACCACCCAAGGGGGAGTGTGCTAAAAAGGAATCTAGGACCCAAGTTCGATTGGGTTCCTAAGGGAAACTAATTCTTTTTTCCAGGTATGTCAAAAGGCCACCAAAATGCCAATCTGGTACTTAAACAGTGGATGTTCCCGGCATATGACCGGGACAAGAAGCTTGTTGCATGATTACTACCAAGTTGAAAATGGACCCAAAGTCATCTTTGGAGGATCTGATCGAGGAGTCACCAGAGGTTATGGTATGATTTCCAACAGTGTATTCTCTATCACTGATATGGCCTATGTTGAAGGGTTTAACCATAACCTGATCAGTGTAAGCCAGTTGTGTGATAAAGGATACGACGTTAAGTTCTATAAGGATAAGTGCTTGATAATATCGTGTGCCTCTTCGGAGACGGTATTAACTGGCATTAGGAGCAGAAATATCTTTTGCTTAGATTTTCTTAGCTTAGACTCTTCTACCCTCGTATGCCTAGTAGTAAAAGGAAGTGAATCTCTTTGTGAGCAATGGCATAAGAGATTGGCACATATTAATTTCAAGACTATTAATATGCTGTTTTCTAAGAATTTATTAAGGGATGCCCCTACTATTAAGTGCATCAAAGATAGCCCCTGTCCTGCATGCTAGAAGGGCAAACAGACTCGGGCTACCTTTAAAGGCATTGCAGACAAAGGCTCCTCCTGATGTCTTTATCTTCTGCATATGGACTTATTCGGTCCAGTGCAAGTTCATAGCTTAGGAGGCAAATCGTATATGCTAGTGATTGTTGATGATCACTCTCGGTTTACGTGGGTGTTCTTTTTGAAACGAAAGTCAGATACGTTTGACATCTTCACTAATTTTGTCAAGCAGATCCAGAACGAACATAACTGCTCTGTGGTCAAAATCAGAAGTAGCCATGAAACAAAATTCGAGTCTGATGCTATGACAGAATTCTGTGAAGAACATGGTATCTTTCATGAGTTTTCCTCCCCGCATACTCCTCAGCAAAACGAAGTTGCGGAGAGGAGAAATAGAATGCTCATTGAAGCATGTACGAAAATGTTGAATGACGCTTCTCTTCCAGAGTACTTATTGGCAGAGGCTGTCAATACGGCGTGTCATGTGCAGAATCGGGCGTTAATTAACAAGAATCATCGCAAGACGCCTTATGAGCTACTGAAAGGCAGGAAACCGACCATGTCCTATTTAAGGATTTTTGGCTGCAGATGCTATGTACTAAATAATGGGAAGTACCCACGTACTAATTTCGGAGAAAAATGCTTCGAAGGTATCTTCATGGGCTATAGTAGCCACAGTCGGGACTATAGTGTCTTCAATAAGAAAACCCTAGTAGTAGAGGAGTCCATTAATGTTGTTTTTGATGAAGGAAACTTGCTTCATAGCAATTCTTCAAGTGGCATTCTTGAAGATGAAGGTGAAAGGCTTGAATAGCTAAGTCTCGATGAGACTGCAAAAGGTGCAACTCCCAAGTACGTCAAGGTTTCCACCTCAACGCCAACAGGAGAAGGTTACGATCAGGATGGAGAAAATCTCCTAGAAGAAAGAGAGGCCCGAGAAGTTGTCAGAGCTCAAGATGCAAGACTCCTAGAGCTCCGACATATGAGGGATCATCCCAGAGATCAGATCATAGGAGATCCTCATGACGGTGTCAAAACTCGGAGAGGTACAATTAACAAGACTTTGCACCTTATTTTTCTATCACAGGTTGAGCCAAAGAAGTTCGACGAAGCGAACAAAGATGTGTTATGGATATTGGCCATGCAAGATGAACTGCATCCATTCGAACGATGTAATGTCTAGATGCTTGTTCCCAGACCAAAGAACAAGAATGTAATCGGCACCAAGTGGATATTCAGAAACAAACTTGATGAACACGGTGCCATCATCAAGAATTAGGCCAGACTGGTTGCACAAGGATACAGACAGGAGGAGGGGATTGACTTTGATCAAACCTTTGCACCAGTTGCAAGGCTGGAGGCGATCAGATTGTTCCTGGCATTTGCCTCTCACAAAGGATTCACTGTCTATCAGATGGACGTGAAATCTGCATTCCTAAATGGAAATTTGAAAGAGGAAGTATATGTCACGCAACCCCTAGGTTTTGTTAATCCCTCATTTCCTAATCATGTTTATTTTCTTAATAAAGCATTATATGGATTAAAACAAGCTCCTCGAGATTGATATGAGACTCTGTCTAGTTTTCTTCTCGAGAACAAGTTCTCGAGAGGAAAAATAGATAATACATTGTTTATTAGGGAAGTCAAAGGCAAGATCTTGCTGGTGCAAATCTATGTCGATGACATAATATTCGGCTCTACGGACAACAATCTTTGCAAGAAGTTTTTTAAACTTATGCAAGGGAAGTTTGAAATGAGCAGCATGGGAGAGCTAAAGTATTTCTTGGGACTTCAAGTGAAACAATATGAGGATGGAATTTTCATTTCTCAGACGAAGTTCACAAATGAACTCCTCAAGAAATTCGGAATGGAGAATGCAACCTCTATGAGGACTCCAATAGGATCCACTGTGTCTCTAGACAAGGATGAGAAAGGGAAACATTTTGATGAAACCAAATACAGAAGCATAATTGGATCCCTGATCTACCTTACTGCTAGTAGACCGGATATTATGTTTTCTGCATGCGTTTGTGCCAGATATCAGGTGAACACTAAGGAATCTCATTATGTCGCTGCAAAGCGAATTCTTAGATACCTTAAAGGTACACCAAAACTGGCTTGTGGTACCCAAGAAATAATGATGTCGAGCTGATAGGCTTTTTGATGCTGACTTTGCAGGAAGCAGAGATGATAGGAAAAGCACTTCCGGGACGTGCCAATTCCTCGGAAGAAGGCTTATTTCTTGGAACAGTAAGAAGCAGAATTGTGTCGCAACCTCCACGGCTGAATTTGAGTACATCTCAGCAGGCATCTGTTGCGCAAAACTTCTATGGATCAGAAATCAACTAGAAGATTATGACTTGCATTTCAGAGAGGTTCATATGTACTGCGACTCCTCAAGTGATATAGCAATTGCGAACAATCCTATGTCGCACAGCAGAACGAAGCATATTAAAGTGCGCTACCACTTCATTCGGGAGTATGTGGAAAATAAAGATATCTCTCTCTGTTATGTCCCCACGGATAAGCAGATTGCAGATATCTTCACAAAGCCACTAGACGAGGCCAAGTTCAGTCTCTTCAAAACTGAACTCGGCATGCTGAACTATGAGTACTGAAGACTAAAGGGCTCCATGCTCTTGGATCAAGGGGGAGCATTATGTTCCAGGATAAGGTGGCTCCTAGATTTGTAGAAGCCGAAAAGGGGGAGATTACCCTCTCGTCTAAGACTAAGGTGCTAAGGTACTAAAGTGGCTGCCAAAGGCTAAGAATGCAAAGTATGCTCTAAGGAAAATGGTAATGAATTTCATTCTCAACTAATTGTTCATTTAATGTTTTTCATTCCCATCTATCTTATTCACCTTAGCTTGTAGGGTTTAGGCTTCTTCAAATAGGGGGAGATTGTTGGGTATTGTATCCACAATGTACCTGATTTGAAGAAGCCCCTGAACAAGCTAAGTTGAATTGACAATGTATTTGACGATATTTCTTCAGGTTGTGCATGCAGCTATTCCATGCTAAGTACACACCAATGTCAGGGTACAGTGGGTCAATATACACGGGTCTATACAACGTAATCCCTCGTTTACCAGATCAGTATGTTGACTCATGTGTGCTCTTTCTATTGGAGTGTACATTTTTTCAAGTACAGGGTCGAGATAGATCAAGAGTAGAAGAGAAGAAAAGATGGGTAAAATACAAAGTTCATGGGAAGGAAGAGGAAAATCATGTAAGTCAAAATCGACGGGAATCACTAAGTGATTCTCGCCGATTCGATGGGAAACACTAGTGATTCTCGCCGAATCGTCGAGAATCAGCCAGTGATTCCCGCCGATTTTATCTAGCTGACTGTCCTCCTTTAAGAATTTTGCTAAGGCAGAATCGACGAGAATCATTAACTGATTCTCGCCGATTCGTCGAGAATGACGTTTGCATTCCCACCGATTCCCGCAGGCTGACTAGTTTTACAACTGGAAATCGGCTAAGGCAGAATCGACGGGAATCGTGAGTTATTGCCGCCGACTTCGTCGAGAAACACCAATGATTTTCGCTGATTTTGCCTTAGGGAAATTTGCTCTGTTCGCTGGACTGAACCAAGATGCTGTGCGATGTTTTGACCGAGAACTAGGGCTTCTTCTTGTTGGCCCCACAATGGTCATTTAGGGTTGTTCTACAGTATTTATACTCGCGTATTTTAAACTTACGTAGTAATCATTCACGAGAAATCAAAGCCGCCGAGCGTGACCTAGTCGATCGCGGAAATCCTCCTGTCACCATCGCTACTCGCAAGGTATTCGCCGCTGCAGATCTAAGATCATCTTTGATCTCCAGACGATAGAACCGAGGCTAGTATAGCGTCTCACGCTTCTCTCTAGAGACTCTCGATTTATTTAACGAGGTTAGTTCTTCATTCCGAATCGATATAGACGACCGATCTGATTGAGATCGTTGGTAGACCTTGCTTGCTTCGTCAAGAAGTTTGGATCTACAAAGCATCGCCGCCGCAATCGCTTGCCCCCGCCGATCTTGGAAAGATCCTCTCCAAGAGAGTGCTCCGGTTGTGGACTCTTCGTCTTAATCAAGAACGCTTCAATGAACGAAGAGGGACATCGGGTTCTCCACGCGTGTATTTTGTATCTCTTGTACATTCTATTTTTGTTTTGTTGTAAAGGAAGAGTGATTCCTAGTTGTAAGGGTTGGGTGCAACCCGTGGTGGAGGAGTAGTGACTCCTTCGTTTGGAAGGGTTCCTTCCGTAGTATGAGGATTGGATTTCAATCCGGTTGGTGAAGTGACCGAGTCGTACCTTTGTAAGAGATAGGTGGAAGGGGGAGAGTGGACGTACCCAAATCGGGGAACCACTATAATTGCTTGTGTGCTTTTCTGTGCTGTGTTTGTTTATTTGTGCTGGTATTTTAAATTCCGCAAAAGACTGCACATCACCTATTCCCCCCCCCCATAGGTGGATTTAGTTGACATTAGATACTTTCACCTAAGGGATAAAATCTCCTAGGTGGGATTATCCAGTTAGTTAAGGGATGGAAGGTTTGGAGTTAGAGTTCTTATAAAAATTTTTGTTGAAATTATAATTTTGATAAAATTGCTCTGGATTTGACGATTTATGTTGAGATCGTCGATCTGCGTTTGACGACAAGCATTGATATCGTCGATCTTGGTTCTCAGAATAATAGTGGCTATTATCTAGGTTCCACGATCGTCGATCTCTGTTCGACGATACATAATGATATCGTCGATCCCTGTTTGCAGAGTGTTTAAACTCAATCTCTGGGTTCTGAGATCGTCGATCGTTGTTCGACGAATAATGCTGAGATCGTCGATCTTGGTTCGACGATTTTTGTTCTTACTTAACTTTTTGTTTTTCTTTATTTATCTCAACTTGTTTTAACATTTTTTTACTGTTTTAATTTGTTCTGTATTTTTCTTTACTTTATCTGAAATAAATTTTATAGGTTATGAAAGATGGTTTTTCTGAATAATAGGTGGTTCACTGGATGATGCACCTAATCCTAACTTACTTCCATTAAGTCTAGAATTAAGTGTACTGGTAATTTCTACTAGTTGTTTACTTCTACCATTCAGTGATTCCTCTATGTGTTTTTCTTTACTCAATTAAATTTTCAGAAAATTGATTTGTTCATTACACAGATCTATTTAATTTTTCAATTTGAGATTTTCTGAAACTAAGCTATCATAGTTAAGTACTTCATCTCTGAGAAGTTTGATTTCCTTCTCAGATCTGATTAGATCACTACACATAGATTTAAAATCATGTTTAAATTCTTCAAAAGTAAAATCAAAGTCTTCCAATATCTGATCAAAATCTAAACATTCTTCAGATTCTCCTTCTTCGGAAACATGTCCCGAAGCATTGATGGCCATAAAGCAAATTTCTTTGGCCTTTGCTTCTTCTTCATCTTCACTAGAACTGGAGGAAGATGATTCTTCAGTGTCACTCCATGTTTCTGTAACAAACCCTCTCTCCTTCTTCTTGTGCTTGTAAGAGGATGGCTTACTGTAGTGTTTCTTAGAGTCTTTCTCCTTTCTCCATTCCATATGCTTGTTTTCTGGACACTCTAGAAGAATATGTCCAGGTTTCTTGCAACCAAAACAGATAACCTCTTTAGAAGGGGTTTTGTCATACCTTGGTTTATCATGACTTCTTTATGATTTCCTTCTCAATTCTTTTTTCCCCATCTTGAAGAATCTCTTTGCAAAGAGACTCATCAGCTCTTCATTTGATGGAGAAGTTTCTTATTATTCTGAAGCTTTGAAAGCAATATTTTGCTCCTTCCTAGTTGGTGTAGCAGTCTTTTGCTTTTAAGCTTCTCTTGTCTTTAGCAGCTGTTCATAGGATTTCAGCTTTCCTAGAACTGATTCTATATTCATTTCATGAGTTCTTCTAGTCTCTCTGATAGGCCAGATTCTTGAGTCCCATGAGATGGGAAAGCACACGAGAATATTGTCATTTAATTCTGTGACTAAGATGTCTTTGTCAAGCGTTTTCAACTCATTAACAATGATGCTGAGTTTGTTGTATATCTCAGAAACTTGTTCATTTTCTTCCTTTTTAAAATTCTCATACGAGGAGATGAGATGAGCACTCATGTCCTTCCTTTCATTTGTTAATCCTGCAACCATCTGGTTTAAGGAATCCCAGATAGCCTTAGCTGATTCACATTCAGCTACCTTCTGAAATATGTCATCAGACATTGTTTATGCCAGTATGTTCATGGCTTTTGCATCAACAATCTTTGCTTTCTTGTATTCATCATTATAGTCTGGAGGAGGTACTGCAGTCATGTCTGTGGAAATACTTGGTTGGGTAGCTGGTGGAGGTACTCTTGTTAAGATAGAAGCATAAATATCTTCATCAATAGAATTCATATAGAGTCTGATTCTTGCCTTCCAGATTCCAAACTTTTTCAAGTTGTAAACTAGAGGTCTGGTGCTTGCAAAATCCTTGTACTGTGTCATGGTATAATAGAAAAATAGTAGAGTAAAAAAGAATGTCTATCAGAGATCTTAGGTTCAGGTGTAAGTTTGTACAACCTTAAAAACACACACTCTGATACTAATTGAAAGTGAGGGATAGATAGACATTACTCTAGAGGGGGGTGAATAGAGTATAAAAAATTTGTTTAGTTTTATTGCGGAATTAAATTAATGATACTTGTATAATAGAGGGAAAGATAGATAAACTATCACAACACAGCTTAGCATAAAAAGAAAACACAAAGCATCCAGACGACACAAGAAATTTTATAGTGGTTCCCCAAATCTGGGTACATCCACTCTTCTACCACCCAGGTAGGAAACCACTACAGGTTTTTGTTCAGGTGCCCTGCCACCACAAAATCTCTTTCAGGTAGATCTAGAGACCCTTTGAGCTTTTGATCAAGAGCCCAAAATCCAATAGGTTTTTGTTCAGGTGCCCTATCACCAAGAGTTCACTTTTGAAGGGAGAGATAACCCTTTACAGATGGAGGTAAAAGGAAAAATTAAAAGAAATCTTATGTTTCTCAATCAAGTGAGAAGACTATGTGGATTGAAGAGAATGTCCAAGCGCCCCCTGAGATGTAGAATTGATTCAGGAAGAGGAAACTTGTCCCTGGGTGTAGGTCTTCAAAAATTGTAGTAGAGCTTTCTTAGATCTGAAGTCTGAAAAAGATTTGATCTCTTTTTAAATCCTTGAAGCCTGAGGAATGAAGAAGACTCAAGAGAGATTTTTGAAAAGGTTCTCCTTCTTCCTTATTACAGCAGAGCAACAATCCTTGTGAGTAAGAGTAATAATGATAATCAGTCTTGCTGAAGAAAAGTTTCTGTATATATATATCCTTTGACTGTCTGTCTGATTGTTCTCTTGTATATCTTTATTATATTCTTAATTATAAATTCAGTCAGAATAAAAAACGGCAAGAAATTGAATTTCCTAGACAGTGCATAATATTCTGCAATACTTTAGGAGCCCAAACGGCTAGAAATGTTGGCAACATAAATGCACTTCCATATCTTCCTTCATAAAATATGCTAAAGAAATATTCTGTGAATACCATAATTAATGCTTCACGAAATATGGCTATCAGCCTTGGGAATAATAGCATTTATTAACAGAATATATTTGCCTTTAAAAAATTGATCATTAACAAAAAAAATAAATACTTCTGACCGATCTGAAAAACTCATAACTAAACGTAGCATAAAATCGTAGAGCCTTGTTCAGAGATTGTTGAGCTGAGTAAAGAGATCGTCGACCTGAGAACAGCTATTGTAGAACAGAGATTACTGCTGAGAAAACCAAATCGTCGACCTGAGCTTGTAGATCGTCGAGCTTAGTTCATAGTACAAGACTCTGAGATCGTCGATGGGAGATCGACGATCGTCGATCTGAGTTCGACTATAGTCGAACTGATATAGAAAGTCCACATAAACTTTCTGAGTCTAAGTCTGATTCCACTGCAATGTTGGTCTGCACAAACCTTACCTAAATGGACCTAACTTAGAGTAGACCAAGAACCTGGCTATACATGGGGGTAAAGACATCCTAAGAGTGAACCTAGCATAAATCCAAACAAGGGTTCCAACAAATACACATTACATAGGCAATAAAACTTATATTAAATTTAGTGAGCTTGAATTTTACCTACTCCCTTTACCTACTCCCCCTGGATTGCTACAGGGTGAGTTACCTTAGAGGATTACATCTCAGCTTGACCTTTTCTTTCTTGATCAACCTTTTCCCCCCATGACTTTCTACCCTTGTGTTTCTACCATGAAGGAGCTTGAACTTTTCAGAGAGCCATCTTTTATCTCTCACCTTTGAGCTTGATCAGTCTCATCTCTCCCAATTTTTGACCTCTTTAGATAGTCAGGAAAGAGAAACAGGTTTGTCTCTCCCCTTATGTTCTCCCCCTAGCTGATGTAGAGGAATCCTGGAGTGCAGTTGCCAACTTGCCCCCTTATAAAGGGCTGTCTTGATACCACTTGACAGCACTTGGAAATTCAGTATTACTGAAAATCTCTACACCACTTGAAAAGACCATTTGAAAGTCTTTAGTCCTGCAGCTGCTGATACCTCTTGATAAGAAGTATCTGCTCTCAGCTTGAATTCCTATAGTTCTACAGCTGCTGGACTTGCTCCCCCTTAATAGGAGCACCTACTCTCATCTTATTCTCCACAAGGTCTGCAGCACCTCCAAAAAGAACAAACCTGTACCAAACATAATACCTAGGGGAGTACCTGAAGCTATTTTAAGTTCAACATACCCAAATCAATTTTGAAGGTGTTGAACTTGGATTCATCTAGTGACTTAGTGAAGATATCAACCACTTTCTTGTCAGTGGAGACAAACTCTAGGCAAATGTCATCTTTAGTCTGGTAACTTCACATACCCAAGTTTGGTGTGCTAACAGACTTTCCTTTAGTCTGATTGTGGACTGGCAGACTTTGAGAATGGGTTGCAGCCTTATTTTTGAGTGTTGGGGCTGTTACACCAAACACAAATGGTCCAGGATGGGCTATTTGGATTTCTTCATGGGCTATCTTATAGGAACTAGCACCCTTACCATTCCTAACACCATACTCCAAGTGACCATGAATGCTTTCATGGTCATACCTATTAGATGGTAGTACCACTTTCCTGAATGGAATTGGAGGATTGAAGGCTAGTGGCTACACTTGAGCTTTGCCCTTCCTTTGGGAATGAGCAGCTCTAGTTCTCTCTTTGAAGTCTAACCCCTTCTTACCCTTTTGGGAGGATAAGGAATCAATCAAAGGAAATACTGAACATGGTTTTGAGAACATAGACACTAGCTCCTTCTCCTTTTGGATTTTACCTTCAAGATTTCTAATGTGGTTATTTTTGAAGGTGATTGTGTCCATCTGAATAACAGTGATGTTTTTCAGCTTTCTTACTTAATTTATCTTCAGGTTCATCATGTTTGTTGAGTCTGAAATAGCCAGCTTCAGAGAGGCAATCTCCTCAGCCTATTTTTTTAGCTAGGAGCCTGCTTCTCTTTAGTGATTGCAGGAGTTCACCATAATCATCAATCAATTGATTGGCATCTCCTTCAGATTTAGAACCATCTTCATCTCTTGCTGCAGATGCTTCTAACTCTGGACTAGTTACATAATCTGACATAAAAGGTGTAGAATATACCTTACTAGGGCCAGGCTGCTCCTAGCTAGGTCCTTCCTCAGTCAAAGCCATCAGCTCAAGGCAATGGCTGACTTCTTCTCCTTCTTCAGATATGGCAGGATCATCAGCTTCTCCAGTAATAGCTGTCAGCATCTCTAAGAAGTCTGCCTGTATAGATTCTTCTTCAGCAGAAAATAACCCAATGTAGGCTTCAGCTTCATCTTACTTTTCTGACTCTAATTATGAGGAGTCAGTCTAGCTCTTTTGCTTCTTAGTAATAAAGGATTTCTCCTTCATGCCCTTCTGCTGATGATCCTTCTTTTCTCCAGCACCTTTTATTTTGATAGGGCAGTCAGCTTTGACATGCCCTGGCTTGCTGCAACAATAACATACAACTTTAGAAGAAATATGTTTACTTTGTCTAGAGCCATACCTGTCCTCTTTAGAGGATTTATTCATGCCCTTGTAGTAATCTTCATTGGGATAAGAAGAGGAGGATGGCCTGCTTCTCCAGTGCTTCTTCTTCATAAACTTCTGAAATTGCCTAGAGAAGGCAGCAAAGTCTTCATCAGAAATATAACAGTCTGATGTGCTGGTTTCTGAGCTTTCTGAGTTAGATTCAGTATCTTCCTTGGTGGAGGAGTCTTTCTACTTGTCTTCCTTGTGGCTTCAGCTTTGAAGGCCATTGACTTTTCTTTGACTATAGACTTGTTGATTTTCTCCTCCTCCTTTCTGGCAAGTCAGCTATATTTCATAAGACAGCGGCTTTCCAAACAGGGTTGGTGGTGGAGTGTCTACAAGTCTGGCCACTTCTCTGATGGCATAGATTTTTGTGCCCCAGCCTTTAGTTAAAGACCTGAGGAACTTGTCATTCAATTCATAAGTGTTGAAGACTCTGCCATATGTCATCAGCTCATTAACAATTCTAAAAAACTTCTCATAGCACTCAGCTATGTCATCTGACTTATTCTGCATGAAGCTTTCATACTCCTGATTGAGCATGGACTTCCTGTCTTCCCTCATTTCTTTAGTCCCTTCCATGTAGACAACTAGTGTGTCCCATATCTCCTTAGATGTATTACAGTGGACTAGGTTTTGGAAGATTGAGTCATCTATGTCACTAACAATAATTTTTTGTGCCCTCTTATCCAATGTAGCTAAGATGATTTCATCTCTATTCATCTAAGAATACTTCTTTAGAGTCTGCAGATTTGCATCTAGGACTGATGTATTCATTGGGATGAAGGGTCCTTCTTGTACTGTGATGTATATCCTAAGATCAGATGCCTCCATGAAAAGTCTGATCCTTTTCTTTCCAGATGCCAAAAGTCTCCTTCCTGCAGAGAAGAAGTTTCATGGATCCAAGTTCTTTGTGATTTTCACTTGAACCCATTTTGGACTTCTGATAGCTGCCCTGGAGATCAACTCAGACTGTTAAGTCTATTCTTGAGGAACCTCCCTCTAAGACCACTTGAAAGTCTTGATTTCAAGAACAACTAAACACCTAGAGGGGGGGGGGGTGAATAGGTCAAATATAAAAAATTATTGGCAGCTTATAGATTATCTGAACATAGCAATCACAAAACACACAGCACACACAACAATCACAACACACACAACACAATGCACAGTGATTTATAGTGGTTCCCTAATTGATGGGTACATCCACTTTTCCCCTTCGCCTATCCAGTAATAAGCTAGATTCGGCCAAACTTCCTTCCAATTTCTCAGATCCTCAGATCTTATAGCTCAAAGCCTAACTGGCTCCTTAAACTGAAGCGCAAGCCCTACCACTCAAATATCCAAGATCCTACAGCTCAAGTTCTTTCCAAGAACTCTACCTTAGAGTAAATCCAGACTCCTACAGCTCAGGCAATCCCGCCCTACCTCAGCCTTTATAACCATGCTTATAACTCAGGCAATCCCTGCCCTACCTCAGCCTTTATAACAATAGGCTTACACCTCTGGCCTTAGCCTTACCACTCAGATTCAAAATGAATCTTACACAGAAGTAATAAATAAAATTGAATTACCAACATAGAGGAAAGTCTCTGTGTCTGTCTTCCTGGACTGAGAAGATTTCAGCCCTAAATTTGTCTTCACAGCAACAAGATGATTCAGCGATCTTGAATTGAAGCCCGGCTTGTTCCGTAAGCAACTAGCAGATCCATATAATTCTTCTTCAGGAATTTCTTCCGATCTGGAATTAGCAGATTTCAGCCCTTCCTTCTTCTTCTTTGATCCAGCAAAATGGTATTCAGATCTGGCTCAGCTTGGTTTGAGAAGATAACTTCAGCTAGGGCACGCCAAGGCTGATTTGTCCTCCTTAGAGAATTACTTTGAACTTACTCTAGAAGATGATGATCGCAACAGCTTACTCAAAAGCCCTTCTGATTTGAACTTTAAGTTCTTGGCTTCTGCAACAATGGCGGATGAAGAGGACAACTCCGCTTCTCGTATTCTCAAAAAATTAATCAGAAAACTTAATTCAAAAAAACTTAATCAGATCTCGATCACTTCTTATATTTATAATCCCATCAAAATAATGATATAATCGACACGTGTCTCAGTTTTAACGGTGGTTAAAACCTTAGCTTTATTAACTTTAGATCCACTGTAAACTGACGAAGACATTAATGTCGATTTGCATTGAATCTTAACTTTGTTGAATTGGTTACTTTGCTGAGTCAGCATCCTTCTGGACTTAGCCAAAACAACTAACATTTCTGAAATTCTGCGTTCGACGAATTCTGAACTTAGTTCGACGAAACCTGAGCTCAGCTCGATGAAATAGTGAAGCTGAGATCGACGAATTCTCTCAACTGAGTTCTTCCTTCAGGTGAAAGCTGAGTTCGACGAAATCTGAACTCCGCTCGACGAAATTCTGATAGTTGATTTCTCCTTAGAGGAGAAAGTTGTGTTCGACAAAATTTGAAAGTTGAGTTCGACGAAATCTTCTCCTTATAGATAAAAAGCTGCGTTCGACGAAATCTTCTTCTTGTAGCTAAAAAATTGGGTTCGACGATTCTGAACTCCATTCTCGACTAAGAAATTTATTCATCTCTTGCTATATGGTGTTGAGAATTGAGTGTGTTGACCTCACTCAATGCTATTTTCCCTTTAGCCCATTCTTCAGTTATCTGCCTGATGGCGTTGAGTGAGCTGACCTCACTCAACGATTCTAGACTTAGCCGATTTTCTAAATTCTTTATAGTAAGGCTTGACTTAGAGAAATTTCCCTTGGCATTGAGTGAGTGAGCTTCACTCAACGCTACTTCACTTAGTTGAACTTTCTGTCTTCTTAATCTTTGGCGTTGACAGGACTTTGCATGGTGTTGAGTAACGAAGCTTCACTCAACGCTTCTGGTCTTAGTCAAAATTCTGTCTTCCACTACTTATGCTTTGAAAGGATAATCTTGTCTCAACGGTTCTAGCCATATAGCGTTGAGTGAGTTTAGCTCACTCAACGCTTTTGGACTTAGCAAGATTTCTACCTTTGCAATTCTGTCAACTTTGATTATCTGCATTCTCTCAGCGCTATTAGCTGAATGGCGTTAGGTGAGCTTGCTTCACTCAATGCTTTTGGACTTAGGCATTTTTTTGACTTTCCAGCCTATCACCTTGAGTTCACCTGTCATTGTCTCTTAAACAAGTTGTCTAATAAATAGGATAAAGACTAACCTGTATGCATGAACTTAAACACTCATGAAATACAACCATGTCTATCTTATTGACATGTTTGACATCATCAAATAAGGGCAATTGGGATCAATGGACCCAACAATTAGTCAATGCTAGATGACTTATAGTGTTGAGTGAAGCCTATAAAGTCAAAGCTAAGGCTGTGACATGCTGAGAAAATGGATAAGTCCACAGGAGTTCAGTGAAGTCAACTCACTCAACGTCATACCGCAAAAAGGTGTGAGATAGGCTAAAGCAGTAAAAGCCTAATGTTGGAATGAGCTAAAATGTGGCAAAGTCCACAGGCATTGAGTGAAGTCAACTCACTAAACGCCATGCTACTAAAGAGAAAGTTGGCTAAGTATTTTGTCTTTGAGTGATGAAGACACACTCAACGCCATTCAGCAAAAAGGCTGTAAGTTGAACTGGTCGAGCTAAGTTCAGAGCTTGAGTTCTGAGTTCGTCAAGCTCAGTTGAGATTTCGTCGAACTAAGTTCAGGGTTCGTCGAGCTCAGATCACCTTTTGTCGAGCTAAGTTCAGAGCTTGAGTTAAGAGTTCGTCGAGCTCAGCTCACCTTTCATCGAGCAATGTTAAAAGCTTGAGTTCTGAGTTCGTCGATCTCAGTTGAGATTTTTTCGAACTGAGTTCAGAGTTCGACGAGCTCAGCTCACCTTTCGTCGAGCTCAGATCAGAGCTTGAGTTTAGAGTTCGTCGAGCTCAGCTCACCTTTTGACGAGCTAAGTTCAGAGCTTTAGTTCTGAGTTCGTCAAGCTCAGTTGATATTTCGTCAAACTTAGTTCAATGTTTGTCGAGCTTAGTTCACCATTTGTCAAACTCAGTTCAAAGTAAGACAGTTGATGGCGACAATGCTGATGCGGCCATTAATACCCGTCATAGAGAGTTCGTGGATTGGGACAATTGATGCCGCAAGCTCGAAGGTGAATTTCTACCACGACGTTTCTTCGTCAACGCCGTCGTTGTTACATGTTTTGCTCGATGCCCGCCGCCGCTATAAAATAAAATATATAATTATAAATTACATAATTATAATTATATATTTAATCAAATTATTATTTTATCTATTTTCATTTCAAGCAATTTTATTTTTAAGTGTTTTATTTCATGTATTATGATGGGTGCATATAACCATCTTGAGTTGTTTAATTTTAAATGATGGTGATTGTGTGGTGTAGGCTATAAATAGCCATGTTATGAAGGATTTTTTTAGTGAAGAATGAAAAGAATTTTGAAAACCAAAATTTGGTTTCCCCCTTATTCTCTCTCTCCCCTCCTCCTCCATGAAAATTTCGTCTAACTCTCCTCCCTCTTGGCCGCCGGCCACACGTCTTCTCCCCTCTTTATTTCAGCCCCTCTCCCTCCTCCTCCTACTCTCCAAAGAAACCTGATCAGCCCTTGCTACACTTGTCCACCCTCTCCTCCCTCACCATCATCAAAGCCAACCTCCCTCCAAAAACCGACCCTGCATTTCTCCTTTTTTTTCAAACCCGAGCCCCACCCTCCTTCCCTTGAGTTCTCGGCCAACCCTAGCCGACCAGCCCTTTCCTTTCACAAAGTCGACCACCCCATCCACATCCAAAACTGACCTCCTCATTCCCTCCCAACACCCTAGCCGCCACCCCCATCATATTGAGAAAATTATTTTCTCATCACATTTTCTCTTTCCTCCCCATATATATTGGTTTTCTTTTCAAGGATCTCCCTCTCCTAATGTTTGTCAAAGGAGAAAATGGTGAGCGTCTTCATCGTCTGGTGCGGATCCGTTGGTTTTGCGTGGAATTAGAAAATCTACCACCGTCGTGTACGCCTCCTCCACTCATCTTGTAGACAGATTATTATTGGGATTTGAGTAACGAATTTCTAAACATCTCTTGTGTGATTTTCTCTAATATTATTTGTGAGATTTGGTGGAATTAGAAGGCTTGTAGTTAGTCCTGATTTATATTGAATGTTGTGCGTAATTAAAATCTAATTTTTAAGCATTGCTATTCCGAATATTTTTCGTATAAATTGGAACGGATAAATTTCGTGAACGCTTGTAGAAATCGGTTTTTCTTAGCCTTGATTTCTTTAGTGTTCAAGTGATTTGGCAACCCTCATATTAATTAATTTTGGGGATTAATTTTGACTTAATTTTAAATCACTTATTTTAGTCCGGATATTCTTTTATTGGATTTGTGAATGTTTGCGAATAGTTTAATTTGACTTGCTAAATTGTCCGGATCGGGTGGATCCTTTTCGCTTGAGCGAACATTGGCATATAGCCCTTGTTCAATCTCTATAAGGGGTGGCGACCCTTTGCGTTGATTGTTGTTAAACTTGTGCCATTATTTGCTTGTGAATTCTATAGTGTTAAGTAAAGCAATCGCGCGCTAGATATTTATTTTATTTATCAACCTTAAGAACACATAGTTTAATCCGTTGAACCTTAGGCCTGCATCAATTTTATATCAGAGCGAGGTTCACTTTAATTTCCTAATTTCCACCCTCCCCCTTTTATTAGTATGTCATCACGCACTTGCACGTTTCGTTGCCTAAATAATAAAAAAAAATTTAGTTTTGGTCTGCCAATAGCGGCCTAAAATTATCAGTTTTTCTCAAAATTCAAAAAAATAAAATTGTGAAAATTCTCCATCATTTTCTTAGTAAGAAATCAAAAAAATATTTTATTGTTATTAAGTCATAATTTTTATTAAATCATTATAAAACTTAGTTTTGGTCTGCAAATAGCGGCCTAAAATTTTTTTTCTGCAAAAATAATTTTTTTTTAATAATCCTCATAATATTTCCAGCAAGAATATCAACATTTTATAATTTTTACCCTAATTGCTAAGCGGGAACATTTCCGTCTTTCCTAGAGTTTAGTGGGTCAGGTTCATTGTAACAACCCGACCCGTTAAATAACATGTAATAGAAGGTCCGGTCGGGGCCCCACATTATATGCCACAAACAGACGGCGAGGTCACACGTTAATACCAAAATACCATTGCACCCTAACCCAGAGCATTCTAGCGGAAGTTTAAAGCTTTTAAGAACTCATCAAATGAATGTCCACTACAAATATATAAACAACTAATTTTTATATAACACTAGAAATATTTACAAGCACACACCGCTCACGGCCTTAAGGACTTACAAGTTTCTATTTACAAATATGATTTCGTACATCGGAACGCAAGCCAGCCACACATGAAATCCAAAGCTTCGCACTGCCTTCAAGAGCCTATAGGAAGCAACAGTAAGGGCTTCATCCCGCACAATCCAATCAGCTCGCAACACCTGCATATGGACGTCCACCCCAAGGGTGATCAACAAAGCAACGGTCAGCATTCCCCTGACCAATTATAACGACCCTACCCCTTACCCGGGGCAGTGGTTCCTTCCCTGCATGTAATACAGTCACAACATATATATCTACCACAATCATATCACAAACGCTGGCCTTCGTGCCAGACATTCCGTTTACTCAGGGCACGCTTGCAGCTCAATTGTTGTAATGAGAGTTGAAAGAACTCCATACCTAAGCATGCTCGAGCTGGAGTAGTACCGAGATGGGTGACCTCATGGGAAGTCCTCGTGGTGCGCGTTTGACTATCGAGTTTTACTCATCAAATGGAGGTTGTGGCCAACCAACAACCCGCCAGTGGACTGGAGAGGGGTTGGGGTGCTTGGGATGCAGCCCGATAGTGATGTCATAGGGGGCTATGGGCCAAATCCCGGGTCGTTACAAAAAAAAGTGAACTTTTTATTGTAACACCCCTAGCCGAACAAACGTGATAATGTCACGGCTCCGCTCTAGGCGATGCTATTGGGCTGCAGCCCAAGCACCCCAACCCCTCTCCCTCCACAGGCGAGTTATTGGTGGCCACAGCCTCCCTTTGATGAGGCAAACTTGATATTAAAGCGCGCACCACGGGGACTTCTCAGGAGGTCACCCATCCCAGTACTACTCCAGCCCGAGCACGCTTAACTATGGAGTTTTCCAACTTCTCATCACCAATTGAGTTTGCCTAATCAAAGGGAGGCTGTGGCAACTAACAAGCTGTCTATGGAGGGAGAGGGGTTGGGTGCTTGGGCTACAGCCTGGTAGCGTCGCCTAGAGTGGAGCCATGACATCGTCATGTTAGATCGGCTAGGGGAGTTACATTCATTCATCATTATTTATGCACAAAATTGGGGTAGATACGTTAATGTTTCCCGATTAAAATCTTCTGATTCCATTTCGAATGTGTTGGGTATTGCATTCACAATAACCCAGATTTGCTCGAAGTCACCCTTGAACTAAGATGAATTAAGTTGTATTTGATATCCTTATTTAGTTGTGTGTTTGTAGATTACCATTGCTAAGTATAGACAAATGTCAGTCTACAGTGGGTCATGAACACATGACCATACAGTGTAATCCCTCACTGTGTGATCCAAGGTGTTGACTCATGTGTAGCCTCTCCATTTGGATACACTTCATATTCAAACCTTTGATCATGGAATGAAGATTGGACTCTTGAAGAGAAGAGAAAGATTTTTTTTTAAAAGTTCGGAATATTCTCTTAAGTCCACTTCTCTAGAAGTGCCTCTTAGTTCTCGAGAAGTCATTAGAATTCTCGAGAAGCTTTGCTTCAAAGTTCTCAAGAAGTGCTTAGAGTTCTTTAGAAGATTAGCTTCAAAGTTCTTGAGAAGTCCCATCTTTTTTTTCCCGAGAAGTCCAGACAGCTTCAAGAATTTTCCTAAGTCTGAATTCTCGAGAAGTTAAGTGTAGTTCTCGAGAAGTCCTTATATTTCTCGAGAAGCAGAAGTGTAGTTCTCGAGAAGTCCTATAGTTCTCGAGAAGCTTAACTTCATAGTTCTCGAGAAGTAGGCTTATGGTTCTCGAGAAGTCAAGTTTGTTCTCGAGAAATATTAGCCCTGAAGTCTCGAAAACTAACTTAAGTTCCAGACAGTTTAGCTCTCGAGAAATCAAATCTAGTTCTCGAGAACTAATGTCACTTCTCGAGAACTGCAGGTCAAATTTTTCAGAATTTCTCTTAAGTCCAGATCGGCCGGATTTTCGAATGACTTGACGTGATTGGTAAACGTATCGTCATTAATGTCTTTTCTAACCGTTAGGAGTAATCGTATATAAAGTCTTTTCATTAATACCAAACCCTAAGAAGAATAAACAATTACAGAAGCGGATTTCTTCTCTCTGAAATTTTTCTTGATCGGCCGACTGTTTCTAAAAGACATTTCTCTGAAGCTGCTGCCGCCGCTAATGAATAGATCGACTTTTTTGTTTTCGATCAAGGAAGACTTGTTGTTCAAGGGATCCTCATCCTCTCCTTGATCGAGTAAGTCAAACCTTTCTCAGGTCAGATCTACCAGTCTTCTTTGACCTTTCTGAAATAGCCGCAAAGTTTAAGAAGAAGACTCAAAGACTTATTTTTCCAGATCTGAGAAATTTTTGTATTTGTATTTTTCAAATCTCTTTGTTATTATTGTATGAGATTTTCTCCGAGTGTAGGAGCGTTGTTCTCCGATTTGTAGAAAGTTTTGTTTATCATCCGAGTGTAGATCCATTTGGATCAAGTTTGTAGGAACTTGGTTCCGAGGTGTAGGATAGTTTTCAATCCGAGATAGTGGAGTAGCCGAGTCTAGTGATTTGCTAGATCAGTTAGGTAAAGTGGACATACCCAAGATTGGGGAACAACTATAAATCTTCTTGTCTTATGTGATTGCTTGATCTCTTGTGCTAGATCGTTAAATTTTTTTTATTCCGCAAATAGTCGCACGATTTACCTATTCACCCCTCTCTAGGTTATTTAGGTTGACAACTTTACACTTTCAATTGGTATCAGAGGGAGGTTGGTCGTTAAAAGGTTAACACCTTAATCAATTTCCTCTCGAAAGTTGTCATTTGGTTATTCAAGCAATGGACAAGGCCAAAGATTTTGCCAAGATTCCCCTGTGCACAAAGAATAACTTTCCCATGTTGAAAGAGAGAATCAAATTTTTCATGGAAGCTGTGGACCCTCGGATCTTCATGATTGTTAAAGAAGGTCCTTACGTCCCCATGACTACCTCCACTATAGATCCAACCAAGATGGTTCCTAAGAAATTGATTGATCTAGATACGGACGAGATTGCACTTGTCTCTTTGGACAAGAAAGCTAAAAATATTATAGCAAGTGCAGTCGATGGCTCGATGCTGCAGAATCTGATTCACTGCCAGTCGGCTAATGAGATTCTGTAGTCTCTTGTAACTCTGATGGAAGGTACTGAAGAAGTGAGGGATGATAGAAGGTCCCTACTAAACCAGAAATATGAAGCCTTCAAGCAAGGTTCAAAGGAGACCATTGAAGATACTTTTGAGAATATCTTCAAGATAATAAATGGCCTAAGAGTATATGCTCGAGTCTTCACCAATGGGGAGCTGAATGATAAGTTTCTGAGGTCTCTCACAAAGGAATGGGACAACAAAGTCTTTGTCATCCAGGAGTTTGGCAGACTAGCTGAAACAGACTAACAGAATCTATTTGGCAAGCTGATGTCCTATGAACTACAGATCAATTCCAGAAAAGCTGAAGAAGAGAAAAGTCATTTATCCTTAAATGATAAGTCGGTTGCATTAAAGGCTGACTGTTTAAGGAAGGGAAAAGCTGCCTCACCAGCACCTGCTCAATAAGTGAGTGAAGAAGAAAACTCTGAGCCAAGCACCTCAGGCTCAGAATTATCTGAAGGAGAGTTCTCATTGCTCTCTTGGCATTTCAAGAAATTCTAGAACAAGAAGAAGCAGTGGAGAGTCAAGGATGCCTCATACAGAAGATCACGACAAGACGGTGATCAGCGAAAGAAAGGCTCAAGTATCCATGACATGTATACCCCTAAACAGAACAAATAGATTTCTACTGAAATTGTCTGCTACTACTGTAACAAACCAAGTCACGTCATAGCTTACTGCACCCACAAGAAGAAGGAGGGTGGCAGAAGTGAGGAAAAGAAGTCCTCATACCACAAGAAGAGGACAGAGAAGAGCCTGTTGGCCAAGAAGGACAAGACTCTCAGCGACTCTAACTCATCTGAGTCGAGTGAAGAAGAGGAAGCCTACTTTGGGCTCATGGCTCAATCAGATGACGAACAAGAGACCCAGTTCACTGGGGAGGTAAAATCTCACACTCCTCTCTCTGAATCTGAAAGTTTTGAGCATGATCATGAGGACAGCTCTTCTGACGATGAGTCAGAACTTATGGTCCAGTACAAGGAGTTGATCATAACTTACGATAAATGTCGTCGAGTCTTGAAAACTCAGGCAAAAGAGATTAAGTCTCTAAAGGTTATTGAGAGCAGCTTGAGAGAAGAAGTCCCTAAGACTAACTCTCTTCAAGAGAACTTTAATCTAGCCATTGAGGAATACAATCAAGCTCTGGAGCACCTCGACCTTAAAGAGAAAATCATCAAAGAGTTGGAAGAACAACTCGAAGCTGAAAAGAAACTTGTTGAAAGTTTCCCCAAGCCCAAGACTGTTCTTCCACTCATTGTTGAATTCTCAACTAAGGCCAAGGTTGCTGGACTAGGCCATGAGGGTGCTCTTAGTAAATCCTCTAGGAGAAACAAGGCTCAACGGAAGAATAAGGCCCCCAAGAAGGCCTTGGACAAAGAAAAAGGGAAAGCCCCTCTGGATCAGACTGCCTTTCAGAAAGTTATCTTTCCAACAAATAAGTTTGATCTGGACTCGTCCAATGGTCACTTGACCAGGCCTACTTATGTAGAGCCAAAGTCTCGGTACCAAGGATTGACTCGCCCTCAGAACTTCGGTGTCACAACCCGCATTTTTCCCAACAATTTAATTATATCAAAGCAAGGGGAAAATACACGTCGTGATGCCACGCCGTGCAGGGGATAACTGCAGACGTTCAGGCAAGACTCCAAACTCTACAATTTTAATAGAAAACAAAAATGGTTATGAATAAAATCCAGTTTAAGTTAAGATGGTAGTCGTATCCCTCGGCTTAGTGAATCATCTAGTTCACGATTTAAAATATAAATTATACGCTTGCGGAAAGTACTTATTTAAATTGACTCTAATATCCTACATGAGTATAAATGTCCCCGAGGAACAACTCATACAATGCAAACCCTAAATTTATAATAAGTGTAGGAAAGTCATTACGCTAAATAATAAGTAGTGGCTTGGTTTTGAAAGAGATGACAAGTATGCTTTACTAATAGTAGGGTTTTATAGGTTAAAAATATCTAACATGCAATCCTAGCAATAAATCATCCCAGAGAGCAAGTAATGTAAACCAAACATAAGGAAACCACAATAGCTAGCAAGTGTCCAAAAAGGTCAACAAACCTGTGGGCGTCAACAACCTGACACGAACCCACAGTATGAATATGTCTGAAACTGGGCAAAGAAAACTAAAACAACAAACTACCTCGCTACGGCGAGGGGGAAAACTACAGCCAAACTGTTGCTGCTAAGGCTCCAAAACCGGCTCCGCTACCTGCTAATGCTCTGAACCTGAGGCATTCCAAAGACAGAACACCTCAGCAAGAGGATACAAATGGTGGCAGAAAAATAATCCAAAATAAATAAGGGTCAAAAGGGGTACCAACCCAAGACCAAAACCTTTGAAGTAAAGTATAAAAAGAAATAAGGCATCATCAGAAAAAAAAAGAACACTTAGGTGATTCGTCACAAGAGTACACCAGACGCACAAGGCTATAAGGTGACAACATGAATAAATCATAAGGAAGAAATACAAAACCTTTATTAGGCACCCGTGGTCGACTCTACCCCAAAAACACGGGCGAGGTGGTCACTCAACTGGACACACCCTTACGAATAAAATATCCGCTTAATTGCAAGGGAGTCTCATACTCTCCACCATACACCGCAGATGCCCAAAAACCTGGTAGACTTCCACAAGATACTAATAAAGGCATCAAACTTTGCGGAAGTGGTTTTATCCACTAACTCCCGCAAATTTTAGAAACCCAAAGAAACCACAACACAAATATATCTCGAGATTTGGCTCATCAGATTCTACTTGACACTTCTAGTTTCAAGACATGGTTGATCAACCCCTATGAACGATTTACAATCCTAGACAAACTCTAATACGATCAATAACGATAGGTAATGCATTTAAATGCATTAATAAGACACATCAAGAGCGATTAAATATATCATGACAAGATCAAGTTCACCAAGACAAAATCTTACAATCTCGAGAGATCATCCAAAAAGGTTAATCGTAGCAATAACTTGGAAAACAAAGTTAAGAAAATTTAAAAGAACATAAAAACTGAACCGTTACCATCAAATCGGACAAGGAGAAATGAGGGGAAACCACCACTTGCCTAGTTTTTACCAGAAAAGTTATCCAAATTAGTCCACGTCACAGATCGGGGCAAAAGAGGATGGAGGAAGTTAAAATCTAGACAAAAATGGTCGAAAAGGGGATTAGGGCCGAAAAACCCTAATGAGAAAACTCAAAGAAAGGGGAAAACTCAAAAACCCTAATGAGAGCTTTCCAAATCTACGCTCAGTTGAAGATTTCGAGCACCGGAGCTCCGTCGGCGGCCACCGGAAGATTCACGAAATATTCTCTCTCTCTCGCTCACGCCGCTCTGGTTCGGGAGAAAAAATCGGAGAAGATGAAGTATTCCTATTTTTCTAAATAACCTAAGTATAAGAATATATATATATATATATATATATATATATATATATATATATATATTTATATATATAAGTAGTTATAAAAAGTTTTGTCTAAATATATAAAAAAAACGGTTTAAGTACGAGCAGTTCGCGGAAAACAAAATTAGAGGTCTAGAATGGCTTCAAATCGAAAAGTGCCCAACATAAAAGTTGTATATCTCATCGAGACGAACAAATTTCATGTTAGCCATTTTTTCATACGGCACTGTTTTGACCCTCAAAAAGGCTCCCTAACACAAACTATGACGAACTACACGAGAAAGACAGCAGACTACTCGAGTATACAGAAGGCTACTCGAGTAAGCAGAAACAGACTACTCGAGTATGCAGGAACAGACTACTCGAGTATACAGAAGGCTACTCGAGTATACAGAAATAGACTACTCGAGTATACAGAAACATACTACTGGAGTATATAGAAACAGACTACTCGAGTATATAGAAGGCTACTCGAGTATACATAAACAGACTACTCGAGTATACAGAAACAGACTACTCGAGTATACAGAAGGCTACTCGAGTATACATAAACAGACTACTCGAGTATATAGAAACAGACTACTCGAGTATGCAGAAGGCTACTCGAGTATACATAAACAGACTACTCGAGTATACAGAAACAGACTACTCGAGTATACAGAAGGCTACTCGAGTATACAGAATTGGAGGAACAGAAGATTTACATAATAAGCAGAAACTTCACACGAGTTGATAATACGTTTTGTAGCCTAAACTATTATCGTATTTTATATTTTATATTGTACAAATTATGTCTATTATTAGTTTATTTTTATCCTTTTTATGTAAATTTTATTGCCACTAACTTTTTCCTGTCTTTTTGCAGGTTTCCAGAAAAATTGCCAAAATGACCTGTCACGCCCCCCTGTCACGCCCTCCCTGGGCGTGACCTAGGGTGTGTCACCCGATCCCGAGGACTCCTGCTGGAAGGGATAGAAAACGGTCAAAAACCGCTATCACGCCCCCTGACACGCCGTCCCTGGGCGTGTCACCAGGCGTGACCAGGGGCGTGTCGCCCTCTGCCGCAAAGCTGCCGCCGCATTAAATGCCATTCCGCCTCAGCACGCAAACAGTACTGTCACGCCCCATGTCACGCCCGTGACATGGGCGTGACACCCTCCTTTTTCGGTGACTGACGGATTTCCGACCAATGATTTGGACATGACGTGCCTGTCACGCCCCCCTGTCACGGGCGTGACCTAGGGCGTGACCACCGACGTAATGAAGCAATCATCCCTCCCGCCAGAATCCAGAGCCCGAGGTCAAATCCGTACCTGTCACGCCCCCTAACACGCCCCCCTAGGGCGTGTCGGAGGGCGTGACCAACCCGAGAAATTTTCTATAAATTGAGCCCCCCCCCTCCCCATTTCAGCAAGCTTTGGTTGAGTGGGGAAGGTGCTGCCCCTTTGTTTCTTGATCCTTTTTCATGCTTTCTCTCTCTCTCTCTCTCCCCCTCTCTTTGTACTTTTTGTTTAACCCTAGCTTAATTGTAGTTTGTCTTAGCTTTTATTGTAATTTTTCTCTTGCTTAGTGCTAATTGTAGGGCTAGAATAGGATTTCAATTTCATGCACTTGTAATTTTAATTTTCAATAGTGTAACTTGCCCCTTTTTATTAATAGAAGTCTTCTTTGTTTAGCTTGTGTTCTTTTTATGCTTTACTACTCATTCCCCCCCTCCACTCCATTATGATTAACTAATCCTCCTTGTACTCGATCTTGATGATCCGAGGTTAGAGCGATTATGTTATGATGTTTTAATTAATCTTTTCTTTTAGGTTAGGGCATTGAATTACTCTTGATTAATCACGGGTTGGAGGTATATTTTCGATATATACTCTCCGCCTTTGCTTTCATTCTGGGCTAGCCGAGAGGCCGAAAGAATGAAGTGAGCATTCAAGAGTAAAGGGAGTTGTACGCACCCCTCGAGAGAGGCAGACGTCCAAATCTCCCGGATTGGAGTAAAATCCAATAGTGGGGTTCACCGCGTAAAGCGAGTTTTAGGCCTCCGATTTAGACGAGAGTCGGTCGGACCTTCCTAAACTCAGTTGGGCACGACTTCGAGAGAAGCGTGTTCAAGCTTTAGGAACCTCCACGGTCAAGGACCCTTATCCTATTAAGTTTAGATTTTTATCGCATTTTCTTAATCGTCTTTAGCCGAGGTGAATCTTGATCGGGTGCATTTCAATTTCATATTTTCTTCCTTTAGTTTAATCTCCTATCTTGTGCTCTTTAATTAACTGCAGTAGTTACCTTTCTAGCATAGTTCTTTACTTAACAACTTTACTTAATTGCAGTGTTTCTCTTTCTAGTATAGCTTTACTTTCTCCCCTGCACTTAGATTTTCTAAAACCCTAGTTTTTCCGTCGATAAGATAATAGCGTTCGTGTGAGTAAGCTTAGCCAACAGTTCCCGGATTTCAATACGACACTTGTGTCCCCTTGCTACAATTCGATAGGTATACTTGCCTCATCGGGTTGCTAGTTCGGTTGCGTTTATTTTCTTCGAACCCTAGCGCGCAACAAGTTTTTGGCGCCGTTGCCGGGGAACCAACTTCCGTTGATATTTTGAAAACACGAACCTATTAATTTTATCTCTTCTCTTTCTCATCCTCTTTCTTTAAAATTAAAAAAAAAATCAAAAATTTTTATCACCGCTCTTAATAGAAACCAACCTCACAATTTTTCTACGCCACCTAATTCTCTCGAAAAGGGCAAAGGGCTTTAAGCGCCACTGTCTTGTCTAGTACCTTGCGAACCCTTCACGGGGTAGTCCTTGGGAAGTTCGGGAGTTAATCTATAAAAAAAAATCTATTTCAAAAAAAAAAAATTTAATCTTTTTTCTAGTTTATCCTTTTTCTCTTCCTCTTCTTCTTTTCTGTTCTTTTAGTGCATGACCCGCGGGAGTCCGTCGGTTATTTTGGACTTGGACCACGAAATTGAGCGTACTCTTCGGAGAAGATCGCGATTTCAAGGTCCTACTATCCAAGTGCCGGTTGAGGACTCCGAGTCATTTGCTACTTTAAGAATGGAAGAACCCAACGTAGATGAGGCCATGCAAAGGACTATGTCCTATTATGTACGACCGAACCTCGAGGGAACAGAATCAAGTATAGTCCGCCCTGCTATAGCAAATAATAACTTCGAACTAAAGCCTAGCATAATTCAAATGGTGCAGCAATATGTGCAATTTGACGGACTTCAAGATGAAGATCCGAACGCACATATAGCTAGCTTTCTTGAAATTTGCGACACCTTCAAGATAAATGGTGTCACAAATGATGCGATCAGGCTGAGACTCTTCCCCTTCTCTCTAAGAACTAAAGCTAAGCAGTGGCTTAACACACTTCCGAAAAATAGCATAACCACTTGGAATGAATTAACTGAAAAATTTTTGGCGAAGTATTTTCCGCCAGCTAAAACTGCAAAACTTAGGAACGACATCTCTGCCTTTGGACAAATAGACTCTGAAACCCTATACGAAACCTGGGAGAGATTTAAAGAATTATTAAGACAATGCCCACATCACGCGCTGCCTGTATGGTTACAAGTGCAGACGTTTTATAACGGGCTAAATCAAAGCACGAAGCAAATGATAGACGCAGCTTCTGGCGGTACTTTAAATCATAAGACCCCGGAAGCCGCTCTTGAGCTTTTTGAGGACATGGCCATAAACACTTATCAGTGGAATGTGCCTAGGTCCCGCCCGAACAAGCCTGCAGGTATCTATGAAGTGGACAACGTCTCCCAGCTCGCTCTGCAAGTAGAAATCCTAAGCAAAAAGATAACGGAGATGACTGCTGCCTCCGCCCCTCAGGTATGGGAATCTGCAACCCCTACTCCAGAACATTTAGATTATGTTAATAATATGCCTAGAACTGCTTTTAATAATTTTTCTGCTGCGAATTTTCATCCGCCTGGTTTTAATTTTCCGAATAGTTATAACCCTGCTTTAAGAAATCACCCGAACTTTTCATGGAGTAATCCATCGAATGCGATGCGCCCACCCCCGCAAAATGATTTTTCTGCACCACCACCACCACCACCACTTCTTCAAAATTACCCAAAACCTCTAAGCTTGGAGGAATTACTTTCTAAATACATCACCACAAATGACGCTACCATAAGAACTTTAACCGGAAGCGTAAAAAGTCTAGAAAATCAGGTAGGACAGCTCGCGAAAATAATTTCTGAGCGACCCGCAGGGTCTCTTCCTTCCAATACCGAACCCAACCCGAGAGAGCAAGCGAAAGCTATAACTCTTCGGAGTGGGAAGCAAGTCTCCGGTATGGTAAGTGAAGAGCCCGAGGAAAGCTCCGCTCCCGCCTCTAAAAATCAAAGCTCTGCTTCCGCTTTTAAAAATCAAAGCTCTGCTCCCATTTTTAAAAATCAAAGCTCTGCTCCCATTTTTAAAAATCAAAGCTCCGCTCCCGTTTTAAAAATTCTGCCATCTGCTGAAGAAGTAATCACCCCTATTTTAGAAAATAATCTCACTCCACCACCCATCTTCAAAAATAATTCAACTCCTCCATACCCCTCTGAACTTAATAGACAACGTCAAGATGATCAGTACTCCCGCTTCTTAGAAATCTTCAAACAAATCCACATTAATCTTCCCTTCCACGAGGCTATTTCGCAGATGCCGAAATACGCCAAATATCTTAAAGACCTCCTCACAAACAAGAAGAAGTTAGAGAATCTTTCGCACGTCACGCTAAACGCCGAGTGCTCCGCCGTTTTAACAAATGGTTTGCCGAAGAAAATCAGTGACCCGGGTAGTTTCTCTATCCCGTGTGTCTTCGGTGATCTTTTTGTTAAACAAGCGTTAGCCGACTTAGGCGCGAGTATAAACCTGATGCCCTTTTCGTTGTTCAAAAAGTTAGGGATTGGTAGCCTTAACCCCACGCGTATGAGTATCCAGCTTGCCGATAGATCCGTCAAGTACCCGTTAGGAATAGTGGAGGACGTTCTAGTGAAAGTCGACAAGTTCATCTTCCCGGTGGACTTTGTCATTCTGGACATCGAAGAAGACGTCGAGGTTCCCCTGATCCTTGGCCGACCCTTCCTTGCCACCTCCCGAGCCATCATTGACGTAAGCAATGGTAAGCTCTTTCTTCGAGTAGGCGACGACGAAGTCACATTTTCTATCACCCCTTCGATGAAGAACACCTTAGCGAACGATGACTCATGTTTTTTCGTAGACGCCGTGAGTGATGATTCTTCCTACTGCCTCTCCGAGTTTGAAAAAGAATTTTCTACTTTTTGCTCCTCTTCTCTTACAACGGAATCACTGCAAGGAAGTGATGAATCTTCTTATTGTCTTTCTGAGTTTGAAAAAGAATTTTCGGATTTTTGTTCTTCCTCTTTTCTTCCCACTGAATCTCTACAAGAAGCTGTCTTGGCTGCTAGCCCCACCCCTTATTACGTTCCTTATAAAAAAGTTTATGAAGATATTATTTTTGAAAAAGAAAGAATCTCAAAATCCTCTTATGAAGAACCCCCTACCCTAGAACTTAAAGAACTTCCCGAACACCTTAAGTATGCTTTCTTAGAAAAAGACTCCAAGTTACCAGTTATCGTTTCGGCCTACCTCACGGATACGCAGAACGATAAACTTCTTCTAGTTCTACGTAAGCATCGCCGGGCTATTTCTTGGCAAATTTCTGATATCAAGGGCATAAGCCCATCTTTCTGTACACATAAAATTTTAATGGAAGATAATTCGCGTAACTCTATCCAACCTCAGCGCCGTATAAACCCGAATATGAAAGAAGTAGTTAAGGGCGAGGTTATGAAACTATTAGACGCAGGAATTATCTACCCTATATCGGACAGTAAGTGGGTTAGCCCCGTTCAGGTAGTTCCAAAGAAGGGAGGGATCACCGTAGTTAGTAATGAGAATAATGAATTAATCCCGACGCGGACGGTGACGGGTTGGCGTATGTGCATAGATTACCGTAAGTTAAATGACGCCACCCGCAAGAACCACTTCCCTTTACCGTTTATCGACCAGATTTTAGAACGTCTCTCCGGCCATAGCTTTTATTGTTTTCTCGATGGCCTCTCGGGGTACTTTCAATAACCCATCTCTCCCGAGGACCAAGAGAAAACTGCGTTTACTTGTCCCTTCGGCACCTTCGCGTACCGAAGAATGCCGTTTGGATTATGCAATGCGCCAGCTACATTCCAACGATGTATGCTCGCAATATTTGACAAGTACGTAGAAAACATTATGGAGGTATTCATGGACGATTTCTCCGTGTTCGGCGATTCATTCGATAGATGTTTAGAAAACCTCGAAAAAGTCTTAGAATGATGCGAAGAAACTAACCTTGCCCTAAATTGGCAAAAATGCCATTTTATGGTGAGGGAAGGGTTAGTTTTGGGTCATAAAATTTCTGCTAAAGGTATTGAGGTAGACGTTGCCAAGATAGAAGTTATTGAGAAGTTGCCGCCACCTACAAACATAAAAGCTATAAGAAGTTTCCTAGGCCACGCTGGTTTTTATCGTCGTTTTATAAAGGACTTCTCCAAGATCACTAAGCCCCTCACCCATCTCTTAGAAAAAGACGCTCCATTCATTTTTGATGACTCTTGTATTTCTGCCTTTGAATTAATTAAAGAAAAGTTAATTAACGCACCGATTATGATAGCTCCGGTGTGGGACCTTCCTTTCGAGATTATGTGCGATGCGAGTAGTTTTGCGGTGGGGGCCGTATTAGGTCAACGCATATCTAAGAACTTCCACCCCATCTATTACGCTAGTAAAACCCTCACATCTGCACAAGAAAATTACACCACAACCGAGAAGGAGCTCTTAGCTGTAGTATTTGCGTTTGATAAATTCCGCCCTTACATTACTCTTTCAAAAATCATTGTTTTTACGGACCACTCGGCCCTCAAGTACCTTCTTGCCAAAACGGATGCCAAGCCTCGCTTGATTCGCTGGGTCTTACTCCTCTAGGAGTTTGACTTAGAGATCCGGGATAAGCGAGGAGCCGAGAACTTGGCCGCCGACCATTTATCAAGATTAGATAACCCCTTTAAAGAAAAATTAAATGAAAAATCTTTTAATGATTATTTTCCTGATGAGAAGCTGCTTTTAGTTAATGCATCTACTTCTCCTTGGTTCGCGCACATCGCCAACTATCTAGTGGCCCGGGTGCTCCCAAGAGAGTTCTCCTCTCAGCAAAAGAAGAAATTCTTTTCTGAGCTGAAGAACTACTTTTTGGAAGACCCGCATCATTTCAAAATTTGTGCGGATCAGGTGATAAGGAGATGTGTTTCTTCTGATGAAGGAATTGATATTCTAAAACATTTGCATGAAGGTCCGACAAGTGGGCACTATCAAGCTGCTCGCACCGCTCATAAGGTGCTTTGCGCGGGTTTTACTGGCCTAGCCTGTTTAAAGACGCGCAAGCCTTTGTGAGCAGGTGTGATAGTTGCCAACGGTCGGGCAACATCTCTAATAAAAATGAAATGCCGCAAAATTATTTCTTAGAGTGCGAAATTTTTGACCTCTGGGGAATTGATTTTGTTGGCCCCCTTCCTTCTAGCTTCGGAAACAAATATATTTTAGTTGCTGTTGATTATGTTTCACGATGGGCTGAGGCCCAAGCTCTTCCTACGAACGACTCCCGAGTTGTAGTCACGTTTTAAAAAAAATTATTTTCTAGATTCGGTACGCCTCGCGCAATCGTTAGCGATAGGGGTTCCCATTTCTGTAATGCACAATTTTCAAAAATCCTTACCAAATACGGCGTTACGCATAAGCTTTCCACTGCCTACCACCCCCAAACTAACGGACAAGTCGAAGTAGTTAATAGAGAAATAAAAAGAATATTAGAAAAGACTGTTTCAACTTCTAGAAAAGACTGGTCAACCAAACTTGACGATGCTCTATGGGCCTACCGAACAGCGTACAAAACCGCCCTCGGATGTACGCCGTATCGGCTGGTCTATGGAAAATCGTGCCATCTGCCCGTAGAGTTAGAACACCGCGCCTTTTGGGCCTTAAAATTTTTAAACTTCGATCCCCACTCAGTAGGTGACCTTCGAAAATTTCAACTAAATGAACTCGACGAGTGGCGCTCTTATGCTTATGAAAATAATAAACTTTATAAAAAGCGGACGAAGCGTTTACACGATAAACACTTAAGGCACCCTAAAAACTTTAAGACGGGCGACCAAGTCCTTTTATATAATTCTCGTTTAGGTTTATTTCCGGGCAAATTAAAATCTCGCTGGTCTGGCCCGTTTTCTGTGTTAGAAGTATTTCCTTATGGAACTGTTTTAATTTCTCACCCTGATAAGGGTAATTTCAATGTGAATGGTCAGCATCTTAAACTGTATTTCTCTGGTGATGATGATGTCAGTCCAAACAGTATTAAGTTTCTGCTTCACGAACTTTAATCTTGAACTTTTAATTTTTTTTTTTGCTAAAAACAATTTTATTTCGGGACAACAACATTTTTGAACAATATTATTTTTTTGATGCATCGAGCTCAACGACGCTTTAACCAAAGGGCGCTCTTGGGAGGCAACCCAAGTTATATTTTTCTGTTTTCTTTATTTTACAATTTTTGCCTCAGACGGCTCCGACAAGCTGAAGCTTCTGCGATCGCCTGCTCCAACATTGCTGAATCCATCACAAAGTCCAAAGAAGACATTCGGGGAGCGGCATCACTCAGCTTTCGCAGCAAATAAATCCGGGGAAGTACCTGTATTTCAATTCTGTCTTTCAATTCTGTACTTTATTTTTCTCTCCTTCTCCAACCCCCTTCTTTAGCCATTGAGGACAATGTCTGTTTTAAGATTGGGGGAGGACTTCCTCCTTCACTTTTACTTAGTGTAAATATTTTTCTTTTTGTATATATTTTAAATATTTCCAAAATAATAATAAAAAAAATAAATAAATATCTTAAAACTCCAAAAAAAAATTGAAAAAAATTTCTAAAAAACAAAAAAAAAAGAGAATAATTATCAAAATTAAAAAAAAATATATGTGTTTTTGAATAGTTTAGACATTTTGGTATTTCAATAGTACCCCTAGTTTTTAGTTATGTTTTACTCAAAATCTCCTATAAACAACTTAGTTAATTATAAAATTTCTAATCGTCCTTTTTAATTATGTTTCACAAGTAAAATGTTGGCCATGTTGTGTTTCTAATTCACGGTAGCATGTTAAGGTGAAATATTTTTCTAAATCTCGCATTTCTATTATGATTTTTTGTTGTTTATTTCCTCTACTTTTTTAAAAATTCATCATCCACTATTTTCTTTTTCATTTTTGAATAATTTTTGTAAAGTCAACTTTTGAATAACGTAGTAGATGTGAACGATCCAAGTCACCTATTATTTCTATTTTCAAGTTAATTTCATCAATCTTCTTTTATTATCTAGGACTCGCTTTTTGAAAATTTTTCAAACCTTTGTTTTAAATAAATTCAAAAGCGTGAAAATGATTTAGGCCGTTTTTGTTTTCGTTTGAGCTTTCTTGCCAACCTAAAAACTTTTACCACTAGTTAGCCATTTTTGAGCCTTTTTCCGATTTCATTTGATAGCTCCTCCCTTCATTTCAGTTTCACCAAAGCCAAAATTTCCAACCTATCGAATCACACTAGCCTTTTTGAGTTTCATAAATTATTTTGACGATTTTGATAGGGTATTTTGTGATTTTTGTGGGAGAAAGGTTTTCGAAAAAAAAAGTATGTTCGAAAGTGATGTTTATTTTTGTTTGGCCATCTCAAAAAGGAAAATAAACAAATATTTATGGCCTTTGTTTTGAAAAAAAAAAGAAAAAAAATGAAAAAGAAGAAAAAGAATGTGTGTATATATTTTTATAAAGATTTTGAAACTCTTTGCTTTGGTTTAGTGTGATTTTAAACCTTCACGTTTATCTTTGAATTCCACTCCTAATCATATTCCTAAGCCAAACGTTTCTGTTCTATTTAAGTCCTTTTGATTCACGCTTTTTGATTTTTATTTAACAACTAAGAAAAGAAGAAAAGTAAATCAGTTTTAGTTTTGGATTTAAACCTAGATTTTTGTTAATTAAATTGATATAATTATAATGCGTTGCTTGGATCTAGTAACAACTCAATGCGTGTTTTTCATTTTCGTTGCTTTGCTTAAGTCTATTTAAAAAATTTCGTTAAAATTTTGGATGATTTGTTTTTATTAAGTAAAGTTTATAAAAGTTTTACCATACCTAAATAATTGTTTTAGACTTACATTTCACCTTTTTCCCTACTTAGAATTTCGCATAGTACTTGTGTAGGCATAATTAGAACTTTTTGATTAGTCCTTTTTATAAATTTCTAGTTTTTATATTTTTGCTTGGGGACAAGCAAAGCTTAAGCTTGGGGGAATTTGATAATACGTTTTGTAGCCTAAACTATTATCGTATTTTATATTTTATATTGTACAAATTATGTCTATTATTAGTTTATTTTTATCCTTTTTATGTAAATTTTATTGCCACTAACTTTTTCCTGTCTTTTTACAGGTTTCCAGAAAAATTGCCAAAATGACCTGTCACGCCCCCCTGTCACGCCCTCCCTGGGCGTGACCTAGGGCGTGTCACCCAATCCCGAGGACTTCTGCTGGAAGGGAAAGAAAACGGTCAAAAACCGCTGTCACGCCCCCTGACACGCCCTCCCTGGGCGTGTCACCAGGCGTGACCAGGGGCGTGTCGCCCTCTGCCGCAAAGCTGCCGCCGCATTAAATGTTGTTCCGCCTCAGCACGCAAACAGTACTGTCACGCCCCATGTCACGCCCGTGACATGGGCGTGACACCCTCCTTTTTCGGTGACTGACGGATTTCCGACCAATGATTTGGACATGACGTGCCTGTCACGCCCCCCCCTGTCACGGGCGTGACCTAGGGCGTGACCACCGACGTAATGAAGCAATCATCCCTCCCGCCAGAATCCAGAGCCCGAGGTCAAATCCGTACCTGTCACGCCCCCTGACACGCCCCCCCTAGGGCGTGTCGGAGGGCGTGACCAACCCGAGAAATTTTCTATAAATTGAGCCCCCCCCTCCCCATTTCAGCAAGCTTTGGTTTAGTGGGGAAGGTGCTGCCCCTTTGTTTCTTGATCCTTTTTCATGCTTTCTCTCTCTCTCTCTCCCCTCTCTTTGTACTTTTTGTTTAACCCTAGCTTAATTGTAGTTTGTCTTAGCTTTTATTGTAATTTTGCTCTTGCTTAGTGCTAATTGTAGGGCTAGAATAGGCTTTCAATTTCATGCACTTGTAATTTTAATTTTCAATAGTGTAACTTGCCCCTTTTTATTAATAGAAGTGTTCTTTGTTTAGCTTGTGTTCTTTTTATGCTTTACTACTCATTCCCCCCCCCCCCTCCACTCCATTATGATTAACTAATCCTCCTTGTACTCGATCTTGATGATCCGAGGTTAGAGCGATTATGTTATGATGTTTTAATTAATCTTTTCTTTTAGGTTAGGGCATTGAATTACTCTTGATTAATCACGGGTTGGAGGTATATTTTCGATATATACTCTCCGCCTTTGCTTTCATTCTGGGCTAGCCGAGAGGCCGAAAGAATGAAGTGAGCATTCAAGAGTAAAGGGAGTTGTACGCACCCCTCGAGAGAGGCAGACGTCCAAATCTCCCGGATTGGAGTAAAATCCAATAGTGGGGTTCACCGCGTAAAGCGAGTTTTAGGCCTCCGATTTAGACGAGAGTCGGTCGGACCTTCCTAAACTCAGTTGGGCACGACTTCGAGAGAAGCGTGTTCAAGCTTTAGGAACCTCCACGGTCAAGGACCCTTATCCTATTAAGTTTAGATTTTTATCGCATTTTCTTAATCGTCTTTAGCCGAGGTGAATCTTGATCGGGTGCATTTCCATTTCATATTTTCTTCCTTTAGTAGTAATCTCCTATCTTGTGCTCTTTAATTAACTGCAGTAGTTTCCTTTTTAGCATAGTTCTTTACTTAACAGTTTTACTTAATTGCAGTGTTTCTCTTTCTAGTATAGCTTTACTTTCTCCCCTGCACTTAGATTTTCTAAAACCCTAGTTTTTCCGTCGATAAGATAATAGCGTTCGTGTGAGTAAGCTTAGCCAACAGTTCCCGGATTTCAATACGACACTTGTGTCCCCTTGCTACAATTCGATAGGTATACTTGCCTCATCGGGTTGCCTGTTCGGTTGCGTTTATTTTCTTCGAACCCTAGCGCACAACACCAGTCAAGGTTGCAGGAAAAACAATTTCTTGGCAAATCTAACCTTTTGATCAAACTATAAGAATGAATAGTACTTTTCATTTTTGAATAGTAATATAATATTAAAATAATCGTATTTATATATATTTGAATAAGGAAACGCGAGATCAAAACGGAGGCCCAAACGAGCGCCGAATTGAACGAAACTCACGCCGTAGGCGAACACAGACGCTACGAACACAACGGCGAAGTCAAAACCAAGATCAGATGAGCCATTCTCGAGATAAAAGTTTTCAAAGTTTACGACGAACATAAATTCCACAAAACTTTGGAAAAACGCCGAGGCCCAAATATCGCTCGGATCGCGACGAAACTTGACGAGTAAGTCAAAAATTACTCAACTTAAATTCCAAATGCAAAATTTTCACATAACAACAAGAATTCGGCCGGCGTGACCGCATGGACGCGAAAATGCCTTTATGGCATTACGTCGTCATCTTGACATTAAAGGTAACGCCATAACGTCATAAATATGATGTTTCCCATTTAAATAAAATCGTCGAAAAAATCGGGGGCGTTACAGTCACTCCCCCTAAAAAGAAGTTTCGTCCCGAAACTTAACACAACTCCAAAACCAAATCAAAATGATAAAATCAAACGTGACTGAAAACATATCGACGTAGCCGAAACTAGGAGAAGAGGTGCGGATGAGATTCTCTCATTGCTGACTCCAATTCCCACGTCGCGCTCTCGACGTCTTGATTTCTCCAAAGAATCTTAACCATGGGGATGGTCTTCCTTCGCAAGACACGCTCTTGAGATTCCAAAACGCGGACAGGCTCTTCCACATACGACAGATTGGGCTGAATTTGGGGCACCGATTCAAGAATTTGACGATCATTACGAACACACTTCCGCAACTGGCTCACATGGAACACATCGTGGACACCAGGGAAGCTAGCATGTAATTCTAGTCGATAAGCTGACACTCCGATGCGCTCCAGAATCTGAAAAGGTCCCACATACCGGGGGTCTAACTTGTGGTTCCTTCCAAATCTTTTTACTCCTGGCATCGGAGAAACTTTCAGGAAAACCAAGTCCCCAACGACAAACTCCAAATCGACCCTTCGTCTATTAGCATATTTCTCATAACGCTCTTGTGCTACACGTAGCTTCTCTCGAATATGAGTCACCGCACAATTCATCTCCTCAAGGGCTTCCAGACCTAGCAATGCTCTCTCACCAACCTCAGCCAAAAATAAGGGAGTCCTACAACGCCTCCCATACAAGGCCTCAAACGGGGCCATCTGCAAGCTCTCTTGATAACTATTATTGTAAGCAAACTCCATGAGTCTGAGACGCTCATCCCAAGCACCACCATGATACAAAATATAACATCTAATCATGTCCTTCACGATCTGATTTACTCTTTCTGTTTGCCCATTCGTCTGTAGATGATAGGCGGTGGAATACCTCAAGTCGGTACCCAACCCCTCTTGCAGGCTCTTCCAAAAGCAAGACGTAAATCTGGAGTCCCGATCTGATACAATGCTAACAGGCACTCCATGTAACCTGATGACCTCTTCAAGATATAGCTCAACTATCTTCTTCATCGAATACCCAATCTTAAACGGAACAAAGTGGGCACACTTTGTCAGTCTGTCGACTATCACCCAAACTGAGTCATGCCCACGGGGAGATTTTGGTAGACCGGTGATAAAATCCATTGAAATACTTTCCCATTTCCAACTTGGAATATCAAGAGGTGTCAATTTACCTCCAGGCCTTCTATGATCAGCCTTGACACGCTGACACGTATAACATTATGATACAAACTTTGCGATATTGCCCTTCATCCCTGCCCACCAAACAATTTGCTTTAGATCTTTATACATTTTGGTGGAACCAGGATGATAGGAAACACTGGAACCATGAGCTTCTTCACAAATTTTAGCCCGAATGTCACCCATGTCAGGAATACAGAATCTACCCCGATATTTCAGAGTACCTAGCTCGTCCAAAGAAAAATCAGGTAACTCTCCTTTCTCAGTCCTATTCCAGAGGTGCAACAATTCCGGATCATCCTTTTGGTGTACCCTAGTAAGGGAAATCCAAGAGGGCGCTTCTGCTTCCAAACTAGCAGGCGTAGAACTACTCCCAATCTTGATGTTCATCAACAAGAATTCTTCTACCAAGGACTGTACCGATAGATTAAAAATTTTAGCGGTCTTCCTACTCAAGGCATCAGCTACTACATTAGCCTTTCCCGGATGATAAAGAATTTCTACTTCATAATCCGCCACATATTCTAACAACCGACGCTGGCGTAGGTTTAGTTCCTTCTGAGTGAAGACGTACTTCAAACTCATATGGTCCGTATAGATCTTGCACAGCGCGCCATACAATAAGTGTCGCCACAGCTTCAGCGCATAAATTACGGCAGCAAACTCCAAATCGTGCGTAGGATAGTTTCTCTCGTGAATCGTTAGTTTCCTCGATCCATACGCGATCACCTTACCATCTTGCATTAAAACACAACCAAGTCCGATGTGTGACGCATCGACGTACACAGCATACTCGACTCCTTCAGTAGGTAAGGTTAAAATTGGGGCAGTACACAGTCTCTTCTTCAACTCTTGGAAAGCCTCTTCACACTTATCACTCCAAATGAATGCAGTATTCTTCTGAGTAAGTCTAGTTAAAGGAGCAGACAACACCGAAAATCCTTCCACAAATCTTCTATAGTAGCCAGCGAGGCCTAAGAAGCTCCTAATCTCCTTAGGTGTAGAAGGTCTTTCCCATTCCATCAAGGCAGAAATCTTGGTCGGGTCTACAGAAATACCATCCTTGCCTACAATATGACCCAGAAAGGACACCTGAGGTAGCCAGAACTCACATTTGCTCAACTTCGCATATAACTTATGCTCCCTCAAGGTCGACAAAACCAAACGCAAATGCTGAGTATGCTCCTCAACATTGCGGGAATACACTAGGACATCATCTATGAACACAATAACGAATCGGTCCAAGAAATCCTTAAACACTCTATTCATCAAATCCATGAAAGCAGAGGGTGCATTGGTTAAACCGAAATACATCACCAAAAACTCATAATGTGCATGCCGTGAACGGAATGCGGTTCGGGGAATATCTTCCTCTCGAATCCTCAACTGGTGGTAGCCTGAGCGAAGATCGATTTTTAAAAATACCGAGCTACCACGCAACTGATCGAACAAATCATCGATCCTTGGCAGGGGATATCTATTCTTAACGGTCACCTTATTTAATTCCCTATAATCGATGCAAAGCCTCATCGATCCGTCCTTCTTCCTTACGAACAAAACCGGAGCACCCCACGGAGAAGAACTTGGTCTAATAAAACCACACCTCAGCAACTCATCGAGTTTAGTACACCACTCATCCAACTCACGCGGAGCCATACAGTACGGTGCTTTGGCGATGGGACGAGTGCCAGGCTCGAGGTCAATCACGATCTCAATCTCCCTCTCAGGAGGAAGTCCTGGAAGACTATCAGGAAAGACATCTGGAAACACTCGCACCACCGAGACATCCTCGAGATGTGGTGTAACAGAAGCTGTTTCCAGAGCAGAAATAGAAACTAAAAACACCTCGCAACCAGACTTTATAGCACGTACCGCAGAAATGACAGGGGAAACTCTGTCCTGAAATCCATAGACGCTCATAGGTTGGCCATTGTCCATCCTGAAGTCCAGTCTTTTTGCTTTGCACTGGATGACTGCATCATACTTGGACAGCCAGTCCATGCCCAAAATCACATCAAAATCAGTCAGGTCTAAAATTAACAGATCCGCAAGGGCCAGAAAATTGCCAAGATGAATAGGGCATCTCAGAACTCCTTGATTGGATATCACCGAATCACCAGAGGGAAGCTTGATGTTGAAGGAGTCTCTCAATTGATCAACATCCAGGCGATGTTTATCAACAAACCTCCTGGCCACAAAGGAATGAGTGGCACCCGAATCGAACAGAACGCGCGCCCACCTATTCTACACCTTAAACTCCCCTAAAACCGTAACATGCATAACTAAACGAATGATAACCATGGCAACAACGATAAATAATAGGGATAAAATAGACTGGGGCTAACCTGAAATAACTTGCATAGAGTTTTGAGCTTCCTCGCTAGTCATCACGTTCAGCTTTCCTTTTCCTTTATCTAGGGTTGGTGGTGGCGGTAGAGCTCGAAGCGGGGCAGGCTGCAGTGGGGTTTGAGCCTGGAGGCATGAAGATTTCTGGTGTCCCTTCTGCCCGCACTGGAAGCAGGTCCTTTCTTTCATCCAGCACTGACTCACATCATGACCCTTCCTTGCACAGAACGAGCACACGAGCTCTCCCTTAGGTACACCTTGGATGGCGTGCACTTGCTGCTGCTTCAGGGTGGCTGTTCTCTTGAAACATCTTTCGTAAGGGTGGCCAGAATGACCACAGAAACTACACACTTCCTTACCTTTCTTCTTCGAAAAAGGGCCAGATGCCCTGGAGCTACCATCCTCAACACCCTTCCTTTTCTCTTTCCTCGCCGCAGCACCGCGGTTCTTGGCATTTTCAATCGCTTCAACTTTTAGTGCGACTTCCACTCCCATAGCATAACTGTTAGCTCCATAAGCACATGCCCACTGTTGGACATCACTTCTTAGTCCTCCCAGGAAACGTTTCACTCTTCCCTCCTCCGAAGCTACCAAATCGGGAGCAAATCTACTCAACTTGCTAAACTCAATCTCATATTCGCTCACCGTGACCTGTCTCTGCTTCAAATGTAGGAAGTTATTCATGAGACGGTCCTGCTCGACCGAGGGCAGAAACTTCTTCAGCAACATCTTCTTGAAAGAGTCCCAGGTACAGCCTTCCTTCAGACTCTCCTTTTCACGAATCCACCAACTCTTTGCTAGGCCTTTTAGCTGATAGGCTGCAATCATAACCTTCTGGGCTTCTAGAATCCTGGAATACGAAAACATCTCCTCGATTGAGATGATCCAATCATCCAAAATCATAAAGTCGGCACTCCCGTCATAGGTGGGAGGTCCCAATCGCTGGAAATGCGATATGAAATTCATTTCTGGTGGTATTGCCCCCGGGGCCACCAGAGGAGTAGGGGTATTGGGCACGACTTGACCCAAGGCAGGCTCTTGCACTGAAGGTTGCCGCGCTGGAGCGGTAGATAACAATGACTGAATTTGCGTTTGCATCGCAACTACTTGCCTTGACAGAGCCTCGTTGCTCTGGCGCAAACTCTCAATCAACGCATCACTCTACGCACCTGACGACTCACCCTCCGACTGGGGAGTTGATCTCGTCGCAATATGCTTTGGAGGCATTTCTAAAATGGCAAACGGACAACTCAATTAAAATCCTAGATTACGACTAGGGCAAACAAAACTAGTTCAGACCATACTTGAAAGACACTTGCTAAAGCTGTCACTTGCTCTAGGATTATATGATGATGATATGTCCTACTCAGGATGATATCTTATCATCCTATTGACTCATGTGCCTATGATATGAATGCATGAATTCTTTACTCTTATTTAAAATCATGTGTGTACATATGTCATCAAGTAAATCTTTAGCTTGGCATGTTGTGCTTATGTTATGTTATGATATGCATGTGGTGCTATGAATTCTATAAAAGGCCTTAATGCATGTTATGAGCGGCGTACACATGCAATGTTATGCATCCCATACTACATAATATTGCATGCAACGAAAAGAAAACGTGCTAATGGGCATTCATGTGGTGAGGTTATGCATCCCATACTACATAACCCTCACATGTTGCCACCTATGATGGATCCATATACAAACACATATTATGCATCCCATACTACATAATATGCCCCGTATACTTCTAATCATGCTTATGAGTGTAGTGTTCATGCTTCAGCCAAGACATATTGATGACACATCGGTGTGTGTATAACAGGACACTAAGCAACTAACACTAACAAGGGAAGGTTGCCTAACCAATTGTCAAGCAACCTCCCTCTGATACCAACTATCACAACCCGCATTTTTCCCAACAATTTAATTATATCAGAGCAAGAGGAAAATACGCGTCGTGATGCCACGCCGTGCAGGGGATAAATGCAGACGTTCAGGCAAGACTCCAAACTCTACAATTTTAATAGAAAACATAAATGGTTATGAATAAAATCCAGTTTAAGTTAAGATGGTAGCCGTATCCCTCGTCTTAGTGAATCATCTAGTTCACGATTTAAAATATAAATTATACGCTTGCGGAAAGTACTTATTTAAATTGACTCTAATATCCTACATGAGTATAAATGTCCCCGAGGAACAACTCATACAATGCAAACCCTAAATTTATAATAAGTGTAGAAAAGTCTTTACGCTAAATAATAAGTAGTGGCTTGGTTTTAAAAGAGATGACAAGTATGCTTTACTAATAGTTGGGTTTTATAGGTTAAAAATATCTAACATGCAATCCTAGCAATAAATCATCCCAAAGAGCAAGTAATGTAAACCAAACATAAGGAAACCACAACAGCTAGCAAGTGTCCAAAAAGGTCAACAAACCTGTGGGCGTCAACAACCTGACACGAACGCACAGTATGAATATGTCTGAAACTGGGCAACGAAAACTAAAACAACAAACTACCTCGCTACGGCGAGGGGGAAAATACAGCCAAACTGCTGCTGCTATGGCTCCAAAACCGGCTCCGCTACCTGCTAATGCTCCGAACCTGAGGCATTCCAAAGACAGAATACCTCAGCAAGAGGATACAAATGGTGGCAAGCCAAAATAAATAAGGGTCAAAAGGGGTACCAACCCAAGACCAAAACCTTTGAAGTAAAGTATAAAAAGAAACAAGGCATCATCAGAAAAAAAAAGAACACTTAGGTGATTCGTCACAAGAGTACACCAGACGCACAATGCTATAAGGTGACAACATGAATAAATCATAAGGAAGAAATACAAAATCTTTATTAGGCACCCGTGGTCGACTCTACCCCAAAAACACGGGCGAGGTGGTCACTCAACTGGACACACCCTTACGAATAAAATATCCGCTTAACTGCGAGGGAGTCTCATACTCTCCACCATACACCGCAGATGCCCAAAAACCTGGTAGACTTCCACAAGGTACTAATAAAGGCATCAAACTTTACGGAGGTGGTTTTATCCACTAACTCCCGCAAATTTTAGAAACCCAAAGAAACCACAACACAAATATATCTCGAGATTTGGCTCATCAGATTCTAATTGACACTTCTAGTTTTAAGACATGGTTGATCAACCCCTATGAACGATTTACAATCCAAGACAAACTCTAATACGATCAATAACGATAGGTAATGCATTTAAAGGCATTAATAAGACACATCAAGAGCGATTAAATATATCATGACAAGATCAAGTTCACCAAGACAAAATCTTACAATCTCGAGAGATCATCCAAAAAGGTTAATCGTAGCAATAACTTGGAAAACAAAGTTAAGAAAATTTTAAAGAACATAAAAACTAAACCGTTACCATCAAATCGGACAAGGAGAAATGAGGGGAAACCACCACTTGCCTTAGTTTTACCGAAAAAGTTCTCCAAATTAGTCCACGTCACAGATCGGGGCAAAAGAGGATGGAGGAAGTTGAAATGTAGACAAAAATGGTCGAAAAGGGGATTAGGGCCGAAAAACCCTAACGAGAAAACTCAAAGAAAGGGGAAAAATTTACCACAATAGCGCAGCTCTCGGTGAGAGCTTTCCAAATCTACGCTCGGTTGAAGATTTTGAGCACCGGAGCTCCGTCGGCGGCCACCGGAAGATTCACGAAATATTCTCTCTCTCTCTCTCACGCCGCTCTGGTTCAGGAGAAAGAATCGGAGAAGATGAAGTATTCCTATTTTTCTAAATAACCTAAGTATAAGAATATATATATATATATATATATATATATATATATATATATATATATATATATATATAAGTAGTTATAAAAAGTTTTGTCTAAATATATAAAAAAACGGTTTAAGTACGAGCAGTTTGCGGAAAACAAAATTAGAGGTCTAGAATGGCTTCAAATCGAAATGTTCCCAACATAAAAGTTGTAGATCTCGTCGAGACGAACAAATTTCATGTTAGCCATTTTTTCATACGGCACTGTTTTGACCCTAAAAAAGGCTCCCGAACACAAACTATGACGAACTACACGAGAAAGACAGCAGACTACTCGAGTATACAGAAGGCTACTCGAGTAAGCAGAAACAGACTACTCGAGTATGCAGGAATAGACTACTCGAGTATACACAAGGCTACTCGAGTATACAGAAACAGACTACTCGAGTATACAGAAGGCTACTCGAGTATACAGAAGGCTACTCGAGTATACATAAACAGACTACTCGTGTATACAGAAACAGACTACTCGAGTATACAGAAGGCTACTCGAGTATACATAAACAGACTACTCGAGTATACAGAAACAGACTACTCGAGTATGCAAAAGGCTACTCGAGTATACATAAATAGACTACTCGAGTATACAGAAACAGACTACTCGAGTATACAGAAGGCTACTCGAGTATACAGAATTGGAGGAACAGAAGATTTGCATAATAAGCAGAAACTTCACACGAGTCAAGGTTGCAGGAAAAACAATTTCTTGGCAAATCTAACCTTTTGATCAAACTATAAGAATGAAGAGTACTTTTCATTTTTGAATAGTAATTTAATATTAAAATAATCGTATTTATATATATTTGAATAAGGAAACGCGAGATCAAAACGGAGGCCCAAACGAGCGCCGAATTGAACGAAACTCACGCCGTAGGCAAACACAGATGCTACGAACACAACGACGAAGTCAAAACCAAGATCAGACGAGCCATTCTCGAGATATAAGTTTTCAAAGTTTACGACGAACATAAATTCCACAAAACTTTGGAAAAACGCCGAGGCCCAAATATCGCTCGGATCGCGACGAAACTTGACGAGTAAGTCAAAAATTATTCAACTTAAATTCCAAATGCAAAATTTTCTCATAACAACAAGAATTCGGCCGACTTGACCGCATGGACGCGAAAATGCCTTTATGGCATTACGTCGTCATCTTGACGTTAAAGGTAACGCCATGACGTCATAAATATGATGTTTCCCATTTAAATAAAATCGTCGAAAAAATTGGGGGTGTTACATTCGGTGAGAGTGTCTTTAAGGCACCTTATGAAGAAGTGATTCTTCAGGGCTATGGTCCTTATAATCATGGCCACATCTTCAAGAAAGCACCTAAAGTAAAGCCCGTTGGGGAAAGGCCTCCGAAGGAGAAGAAATCATGTGACTCCCATCACCATGAAGCTTCCTCCTCTAAGAATGCTACCCCTGCTAGACCACCATCTCAAAAGGTCAAGCCGGAGTACATAAGGCAAAGATACAACAGGTTTGACTGTTGGTGCTGTGGCAAAATTGGTCATTTTGCCATCGATTATTGGTTTAATACCAGGAAGGTCGCTACTCCTCAAGTTGGCAACATGATATTGACCACTCAGGATGATAATCTTGGTAGGGGGTGGGGTGCTCTTACCCGATACCAAGGACCCAAACATTTTTGGGTTTTTAAGGCAAAGTGATCATGAATGCAGGTATGTCCAAAGGCCACCAAAATGCCAATCTAGTACTTGGACAGTGGATGCTCTCGGCACATGACCGGGACAAGAAGCATACTACAGAATATCACTTCAGTCTGCAACGGACCAAAGGTAATCTTTGGAGCTTCAGACCGAGGGATAACTAAAGGCTACGGTATGATAACTAACGGTAGTATATCCTTTTCGGATGTAGCTTATGTGGAGGGATTAGAACACAATCTTATAAGCATAAGTTAACTATGCGACAAAGGATACATAGTTGAGTTCCACGCTGACAGATGCTTGATAAAGTCTGTTGATAATATGGAAACAATTGTATCAGGCACTCGAAGCAGGAACATATTTTGCTTAAATTTCATTTGTATAGACTCTTCTACACCAGTGTGTCTTTTAGCAAAAGATAGTGCGTCTCTTGGTGACCAATGACACAAGAGGCTAGCTATAACATCCCCCAGACAGCTAGACCCCCCAGGTGAATTTGTCATGACAAGGTCATGACAAGGCCTGGGTAGTGAAGAAATCCATTTAACTTAGGCAAAGATAGGGTTGAAAGCACCTTGGTCTGCAATTAGTAAATTCCAAATACCCTACCTAGGGTTTGACCTAAGGGACTTAACTTAGCCCAGTGACCCCACCACAACATCCCTAGGATATTAATGAGCCCAGGGGGACATTCAGGACTCACTGGGGCCAGTCAAATAGGCAAAGTTGACCAAAGTCAACCCTAACCCTAGTTAGGTCAAAACGGTCAATTCCTCATCAATTGACCTAAGTGACCATCACCATATGGAATTCACTTCACTTCTAGGTCTAAAACATCATAAGAGACCTAGTAGACCAAGAATCCCTACCCTAGGGCCTCCACAAGGCCAAATGACCAAAATACCCCTATTAGGTCAAAATGGTGATTTTTCACCAAACACCTCAATTGATCACCATAACCCTAAATTGACCTCACTTCTAATATTGGGGGGTCATAGTGGACCCAGTGGAACAAAAAGCCCCATAACTGGGTCAACCCTATAGCTCAATTTGACCAAAGTCAAAATACCCCGTTTAGGTCAAATCAACCCCAATTAGGTCAATTGGGCTTCTCATGACCAAATTGACTCTACTAGTAGATTCCAAATTCATTTTAGAGTGCAATGGACCAAAAAGCCCCATCATGGGGTCACCAATTGGGTCAATTTGACCTAAAGTCAAACTAGCCCATTTTAGGTCAAATCTCTAGGACCTAGCCCAATCCCTTGGGCTAGGCCCAAATTGATTGGTCAATCAGCATAATTGACTGGTAATTTACTCAGGTGAGAGAGGAAAATCGTCCATGATGAGTAGGAAAGAGAAAATCCCAAATTGGAGGAGAGAGAAGGTGGTGTTCATGGCCATTAAGGGGATCCACCCCTTGGAATCCCACATTGATGACTCCTTTCATCTCCCCTGATGAATTGGAGGGAATTCCAGGAGTTTTTCTGGAGGAATTGAAGGCAGGGGGGAGGTATATGGTGGCCGGCCATGGGGGAGAGGAGGGGTCACTTGGTGACCTCTTAATGGAGCCCTCCTCCCATTAAATTAAGCCCTCCATTAGCTTTAGAAGGCCTTAAGCAATCGAAACCCCCATTTTCCCGTCCTTCACAAGCTCTCAAGGGAGGAGATACCATGGCACCTAAAGCTCCAAGGATGTATAATGGTGGCCGACAAATGGAGCATCGAATCGCACAAAATGAGGTCCAATCCTCCTTCCCTATGCTTGTGCTTAGATCTAGGATCAATTTTAGTGAAAATCGGGCTCTAAATGAGCCCGATCGGGAGGCGTTTTGCTCCCAGTTTTTCGTCAAAAGTCCATGCTCGGGACACCCGAAAGAGCAACCTCCGGCGGCCGTGCAACCGCCAATCGGTGGCCACCACCTCGACGGAGGTGGTGGCGGTGGTGGCCGACCGGGGAAGTGGCCAGGTGGCCGGCTGATGCCGCTAGAAGTTGTTCCAGGCACGCAAGATCGTGGCCGTTGGCCCAAGGTTGAAGATAACCTTTGGGCCGCAGATCTGCTTTAAGATCTGTGTTCAAATCTTTAGATTTAGTTATTTTATTAGGTATTATCTGCATTATTAGTAGCTGTAGATTTCTTTAATTCTTAAAAATACCTAGAGCGCTCTCCTGAGAAAGTTGCCAACACCAATATTATAGCCCTATGAGTCTAGAAAATGTTCAAATTAATTTCTTGAGAGTTGGACCCCTGGATAGACCTCATCACTCATTTTTGTGAGGTCTATCCATAGGGCTTTCCAGACTTTAAAAAACTTTCCCCCTCCAAACCAGTCATCAAAATGACTTGAAATTTGGTCATGGTCTAATCTCACCTATATCTAGGTCCTGTCCAAAAATTAGAATTTTTGGAAAACAATTTTTTAAAGTTTTTAAAAAAATTTAATAAACTAAGAATATTTTAATTAGGTGTCATAAAAACCTCAAATCCCCCCCAAATTTGGGTGGGTGGTCTTAGAGGGCATATTAGAACCATGGTGAATATTTCACCTCATTTGGAGGTGTTTTGATTAAGTTTTTACTGAACCCTAGTTTAGCCCTTATATGGTTAATTAGGTCAATTCATCCCCTTTGGGATTTGAGTGGTCAAATCACCTCAACAGAGGCTGATATTTTGGGCACTGACTTTTTAGGGCATGACACACCCTCTAATGTAATTTTGGGTGGTTTGGGGTAGGGTAGCCCTAGAACCCTAGGGTAGGTCTCTTAATGGGGATTTTTAGGGTTTGAAGGTCATGGGGTCAAATGACTTTGCAATGACTTGAAAATTGGTTGAGAGGACCATATGGGCATTATAGGCCTCTGGATAAAATTTTAGGGGATTTGGAGACCTTTAGCCCACTCAAAACCCTAACCCTAGTTTTGGGGCACCAAACTTGTTTTTTAATATTAGGCTAGCAAATGAATTTAAAATCAGATGAAGATTGGGCAGGGTAGTTCTCTGGTAGAGATGGCCATAAAATAATTTTGGTAGAATTTTTGGGTTATTATAAATAGTACTTTATTCACAACCTCAAATGTGCCCTAAAAGCTTATTTTGATGATTATGAAGTTATGGTTCCTTGGAATATTATGAGATTATGGAATAGGGCATTTTATAGCATGATAAATTCTCTGAATTTTTCTTGGAATTTTAACTAGTTATTGCATGTACTTGCTTCATAAATTCACTATTTGTGATTTTTTATTAAAAAATAAAAACATTGCCCCATTATTTCTAGGAAAATTATGAAATTAGGTTAGTAAGTGTTTCTGCCCATGTTCATTATTTTGTAATTTTCTCTAAATTTTTAAATGAGTAAAAACAATACCTTCTTCATTAAGATAAGAAATTGGAAGTTTACATTAAATAAAATTTAGAGTACCTCATGGAAGAGACAAATTGTAAAACTTGATGTTTGATGGTTTTAAGTCATTATTATGCTCTTGTAATTTTCTTATTATTTTTGGATGCATAATTACAGAACTTGTTTCATTAATACATGGCTAGTAGATTTTTGATCATAAATTAAATTAGGGGTTTTTATTCTCTGGAAAATTTGGGAGAACACTTTTAGGGTGTTATTAGGCCATGCTACACTTACTGGAATTTTGTTATAATTTTTAGAGTATTATTTATTGCCTTTGCTTCATTAAATAGTGTTGATGACCTTAACTTGTATAATATGGAAGACAACCCTAAAAACCTCTGAAAATTCTCAAACCTTGGAATTGTAGTTTAAATGTCTCATAGAATTTATCATAACTTTATGGTGATTTATTGCTTATTTAATAGTACACTTCATGTTCAGAATAGGGCATTTGGAGTCATAGTTTAAATAAATTTAATGCCCCGATAAATAGGAAAAATTTGGAAACCTTGGAGTTAGTCATATTAGGTCATGGTAGACTCCCAGTACTAATTTTATGACATTTGGATGAGGAAATAGAATACCCCCTAACAGGAGCACTATGTAGCTTAGTATGGTCTGCATATAGTGATAGGATTGGAGTAGGCTAGCTCAGAAGTTAAATTAACTTTGGAATTGTGCTACTGAATTTAAAGAGAGTTTGGTAAAGGGTAGAAATCAATAACATTAAGTGCCTTTGAAAGGAAACTTTGGGATTCACCCCATCGTAGTTCCTAGTACCGCTGCGAGCCCTTCACCGGGTAAACCTCGGGAAGTCCAAGGTTAACCGTAAATCTTAGGATTAAAATGAACAAGAGTAACCCTTATATTAGCTGCACCTTACACTCATAATTTTGCACTTAGGAAGAGGAATTGATATTTAATGGATAGAGTAGGTCCGGGGTCTGAGGGCCTACTAGTAGTGTTAAATGGACAAGGTCATGAACGGGAAGTCCAGGGAGCTGGATGCTCGGTGACTTGGTATAAACTTTGAAGTTTGGGGAGCTGGATGCTTGGGGACTTGGAGAAATGTGACTGGGTAGTCTAGAGAGCTGGAAGCTCGGTGTTATGTAGATAAATATAACTGTCATGATTGCTTGTGCATAAAAGTGGTGGGTCATCGGTACTGGACGATCGATCACACCATCATCAGTACACTAACTCGGTGCAGACTAGCTGGTCGCTAGGAATAGTACGAAAACATACAAAAGGGGCTAGGCTATGTAAGTCTAGGAGTGGAAGGCCCACCCCACTGTCTCTGTCCGGCCACGTCGGAGGCTCCTGTGGAGTTTAGCTCACTCAAAAAGAGGGAAACTAAAGTTATGTGCGCATAGAGTCGTATGGGTGAGTTGCACTTGCATGTGCATTCCATAGCATATTTGCATGTCATAGCATAAATATTACATATAACCCCTGACACCTATCGTATAAAATGGTATGGGACGTTTTATACGATAGGCCCTGCAAAATGACCTCTTTGTCTATAGGGGTAATCCCTATAAGTCAATGGTTACTTTTCTTGATTTCTTTACTTATTGTCTTACCTCCTACACTTTACTATTACTTCTGATATACTCTCATTTACTCATGCATATTTAAATTATAACCTTGCCAACATTATTACCGAACATTCCTTAGGATAGTTGTCACTTGCTTGTTTCCACCCTGCTTTTGGTCCTCCTCTTCACTCCTCTCTGCCCGGTGCCTAGGAGCCACGAGTATAGGGGTGGAGGATTATTTGACTGAGTCTAGTTTGACTGACGGTCGTTTGACCACCACATTTTAGGTTCTCCAGATGGGAGGAAGGGAGCAGCAGGAGATGCATCACTAGAGGCTTACGGTGCAGTTGGAGATGGGCCAGTGAAGTTTGGGTGGACAGGCATCCAGATCAGTGAGTGGAGCTCACTAGATATAGTAGTTTTCATTTATATTTGGATTGTAGTGAGGCTTATAATGTACCGGGCATAAGCCCATATTTACTTTCTGTTTGCGTACTTTGACTTTGGGCTGGTGATGATTTGCTTACTACATGATTTCCTCATTTTATTATTGTGGACTTGAATGCTTAGCTTTTCATTCAATGTATATATTCTGTCGATGGTGATTAAGATGGCTGGCAGGATCGGCGTTTTGTGGTGTCGACCGTCCCGGAGGATGGTGTCACCGCAAAACGGTAGTTCTGGGCCTAAGACCCTAGTGGATGTTTGAAAAAAAAAGGGGTCTTACAAGTGGTATCAGAGGAAACCCTCGATCTGACAGAACGTAGTCCAAAAAACCTGGGACACCCCACGCGGGCATAGTTTGTGGACAAACTAGCAGCGTAAGAAATGGTGTGCCCATGGGAGGAATCATGTGCAAGTTTCACCAATAACAAGAGTTTTAGGATGATATACAAAATAAGATTTCCTTTGTAGGGTGCGACGAATCCTACCCCACCGCAGGGGACACCACCGGTCCCGAATGTGGTTCCACCTCTGTCGGCTCCGATTCCTTTGCAGCAGACAGAGCTGGAACAAGCTTTTGCGGCCATTTTGGAGGCCTTCAGGGCATAGCAGGCACCGGCTCCTCAGCCGAACCCCGGAGCAAATTGGCTGAGTGCATTCAGGGGACTCACCCCGCCATCGTATCTGGGGACAGAGACGACGGTGCGTACGGAGGAGTGGTTGGACATCATGTACGAGATGTTGGTGGGCATAAAATGCCCAGTAGTATTGGCAGTATATTTGGTGGTTTCATGCTTAGAGTCACATGTGAAGAGGTGGTGGAAGTCGGTGAGGGACACCACATATACTGGAGTTGAGTTGGCTGATATTACTTGGGAGGAGTTCAGGGAGGCACTACTAGAGCATTTTGTACCGCAGTCTGCGAAGGACGAGTTAAAGGACAGGTTCTTGCAGCTGAAGCAAGGGAGAAGGACGGTGATAGAGTATCATTTGGAGTTTACTCATTTGGCCCGGTTCGCAGGTTCTTACAAGCTGGATGAGGCGGGCTACACCAAGAGGTTCTACAAGGGCCTCCGTGATGATCTGAGGCAGGCCCTTTTATTTGTATCTGATGGCACCATGGACAGGATCTTGGAGATGTCAAAGAAGCTGGAGGTAGACCAACTTGCAGTTCGGGGCAGGAAGAGGCATGGCGATGATGCTATGATGGGAGGAAGAAGGGACCCGCAGAAAGGTCGGGTCATGGGAGAGAGAAGGAACTGGGATCAGCCACGTCAGGAGGACATGCTGGAGCCAAGGGAGCAGGCAGTGCTGGCTCCGCAGCCACTATAGGAGAGGGAGGTGCCCAGGATAGGGCATGGACCACCCCCACAAGAGGTGTGCTATTACTGCCATCAGCCTGGTCACATTCGGATGAATTGCCCTGCGAGAAATGGGGCCGCACCTGCAGCACGGGGTGGGACATCGGCTCACCAGATAGGAGGTCGAGGACGTGGACGTGGTCGGGGATCTATGGGAGGCGACCGCAGTTTGGATGGGCAGCAGATGTATGCTCTAGACCTAGCACAGCCCCGACACCCAGACAGGGTTATTACAGGTATGCGAGTAATTTTAGTCATAAAATTTGTTTCCTGCTCATAATAAGTATTGATAGATCTACTATACAACCTAGGTATGAAAACCTTAGATCTAAGATATTTTTCTTAAACTGACATAGGAATAGTGATGGTGTGCGGCAAGCCCGCCCATACCCTGTTCGACACGGGGGCATTGCACAATTTTGTGTCGGAGGAGTTCGTCAAGGACCTGGAGCAGATCCGATATTATACGGGAGTCGCCAGGAGGGTGCGTCTCCCCAATGGGATGGAGATCCAGTCTATGGAGAAATGCCTCCTAAAGGTCACTATAGACAGGCTGACACTCGAGGCTCCGGCATCGATCCTGAGAATGTCGGACTTCGCCCTCGTCTTGGGCATGACATGACTGGTCTGGATTTATGCCCAGATTGACTGCCCAGCGAGGAGGGTCGTGCTACGATACGGCGACACGTATGCGACATTAGAAGGTACTACCCCAGTCTCCCGCCACTTCCTTTCATCTATTCAGGCCGTTAGGGCCCATCTGCACGGAGACGAGGTATACTAGGTGCTGTTCGAGATGACCGAGGAGAAGGATTGGATTGCCGGTATACCGGTGGTTTGTGATTACGCTGATGTGTTCCCAGAGAAGCTGTCAAGATTGCCTCCGCACAGGGAGAAGGATTTTAAGATTCAGTTGGTATCGGGGGCTAAGCTGGTATCCAGGGCTCCCTATCGGATGGTCCCAAAGGAGTTGGCGGTGTTTCGGACTCAGTTTCAGGAGTTGGTTGAGGCGGGATTTGTTAGACCGAGTTCCTCGCCATGGGGAGCCCCGGTCCTATTTGTGAAGAAGAAGGATGGGACACTTCGCCTGTGCATCGATTATCGAGCACTAAACAGGCTGACTGGAATACCTATCCGCTCCCACGGATAGACGAATTCTTCGATCAGCTGGTGGGAGCACATTATTTCTTGAAGCTGGACTTAAGTTCAGGATACTACCAGCTTCGGATCCAGGAGGAGGATATCCCGAAGACGGCCTTTAGTAGCAGATATGTCCTGTATCAGTTCACCATGATGCCCTTTGGGCTCACGAATGCTCCATCGGCATTCATGAGCCTCATGAACCGGGTTTTCGAGGCCTACTTTGATGTGTTTGTCATAGTATTCATAGACAACATCCTGATCTACTCTAGGACGGAGGAGGAGCACACTCGGCATCTGGCACTGACTCTGGAGAGGTTGCGGGAGCATCGCCTTTATGCGAAGTTCAGCAAGTGTCAGTTTTTGTTTAAGGAGGTGGCTTTCCTAGGCCACATTATCAGCAGAGCCAGGTTGTCAGTAGACCTGGCCAAGATTCAGGAAGTCAGGGATTGGCAGCCACTAAAGACGATAACGGACGTTAGGAGCTTCTTTGGACTACCTGATTATTACCGGAAATTTGTGGAGGGGTTGTAACACCCCAAAAATCTCAAAATATGGTTGTACACAATTTTGGGTTGGAGGCTGTTAGACACGGCCTGGGACACGGGCGTGTCCCAGGGCGTGTCGGGTGTACACGGCCTGGGACACGGGCGTGTCCCAGGGCGTGTTCAGGCTGGTCGACGTTTGAGAGTCGACGATCGTCGAGCCTGGGACACGGCCTTCGACACGGGCGTGTGCCAGGGCGTGTTCGAATTAATTTTCGAAATTGACCTATTCAAGTCAGAGCCGGACACGGCCTTGAACACGGGCGTGTGAGGCTGGACACGGGCGTGTCAGCTGCCGTGTTCCGACCCGTGTACTGGTTTTGGAAATCGGTGAGTACCGTGTAACAGGAGACACGGGCGTGTCTCATGACTGACACGGGCGTGTCAGGTTCGACACGGGCGTGTCGATGCCCGTGTTCTCGAATATTTCAGTCGGTGCGACTGCCGCGTGTGCCGCTTAAGGGTACACGGCCTGTGACACGGGCGTGTCACAGGCCGTGTCGGCCAAATTTCAGGGGAATTTTCAGTAGATCGTGGCCCTTCATTTTCTTTAAATAAAATCCTATGGCTGGAGTTCATTCCTGGGCTGATAAGGCCGGGAAAAGGGGGGGAGAAGCTCATTCTTCTTTTCATCTTCTCTTTCTAAAGTAAGAGAGAGGTGAGAGCAAGGAGGAAGAAGAGGAAGTGGAGTCCGGCTGCCGGTGGTGCTACGGTGGTCCAAATCGCGAGCCGAGATCGGATTTGCGAAGGCAACGCTGCTGCGAAGGCTTTCATCCGTCTCAAATTTCTCTTCATGGCTCCGAAGCGAACTCCTAGGGTAACGATTTCCTGCTTGGACATGTGAAGTCCTTAATTCCTGCATTGCATAGGGAAAACCCTTCCCCGCGAGTGTGCGGTGGGTTGTGGCGTCCCTTGGGGTAGATATGTGAAGTCCCCCTTGTTAGAGTCCGGAATTGGAGTACGGATCTAGGCATGCTGTGTGAAGCCCATCTGGACATGGTCTGGATTGGTGATGCTTGGTTGCATATCGGAGAAGACTCCGTGATCATTGCTTGTATGCATGATGGAAAGTACTGGAGGAAGTCCAGGAAGTGTTGAGAGTTGGACTCTCTTGTAGCCGTGAGTGCTACTTTGTGGAAGGTTGAGCCGTGAGGCTGCAACTAGGAAATGGTGGAACGGGCAAGGTGAAACTGTACCCGCGTCAGTCCAGGCGTGAGTCTGACGATGTGAGCAACGGGAAAGGTGGATCTGTACCCGCGTTATGGTTGTCTAACCTTGGGTGCTTAAGACCCTGTTAGGATCACATAGCGAGAGTCGACGGCCGATGAGCCGATCAGACTAAAATGCTCATAATGTGCCGTTATGTCTGGGACCTCTGAACGGTGCGAATGTGCCCTGAGTGCACGGAGCGTCGGGCCGTCGAGCCGACGTTTATGATATGTGACTGTGCGGGCGTGCACGTCTTGCTTGAATTGCTATATATCATGTTGGATGAATGCTATGCAGGGATGGAATTCCGCTGCCCCGTGCCAGGGGCAGGGTCGTTATAATTGGTCAGCTGAATGCTGACCGTTGCCCTGTTTTGCCACCATTTGGTGGATTGGTTCTTACAGGTGCTGGAGGAGCTGGTCCAAGCGGGACTTAGCGGGCTGAAGCCCAAAGCTGCATTGCTGCCCTCGAAGGCATTGTTTTGTTTCTTTTGTTCATGTGTGGCCGGCCTGCGTGCCGATGTATGTAAACCACACTCTTGTTAAGAGAAACTGTTGTAAGGCCTTAAGGCCAGACTCTTTTGATGTATACTTATATTCCTATATTAGTGGACAATGTTGTTTATCTTGAGTTCATTAATTCAACCGTGAAGCTTCCGCTAGAATGCTCTGTGTTAGGATGCGTTGGTTATGATATTATTTAGTAGCGTCTCCGCCTGTTTGTGGAATATGGTGTGGGGCCCCGGCCGGACCCTCTATTATATTCTTCTTGACGGGTAGAGGTGTTACAATTTGGTTTCAGATTGTTGGTCGTTCTCTTCCGAATTCGCGGACGAATTCTTTTGAGAGGGGGCGAGCACGTGTCAGTGCCGTCGTTATAACACTTAATATGAACTCAAGATTGTCCACTTAGGAATGCAAATACACTTGTTTGGTGAACTTGTGTATTCTTTTGTATGATTGCCGTTTGTATTGGTCGTTAACCTGTGTAATTTACACATATAGGTGACCAGAAGTGTTGCGGGGCAATCCGAACCACAACGTTCTGTTGAGAGTGCGGCACCAGCCGAGGTGCCCACAACTCCTCCATCCGCTGAAACAGTCCGTCTCATTACGGAAACGGTACTTGCGGTGATGAATGCTCAGCAAGCGGGGCAAGCACGTCCTGCAGTGGTGCCAACGCAAGCTGGGGTACGGCAAGAACCGATAGAAGCCGAAGTTGATCCGCGGGTAGCAGATCAACAATGGAAGCAATTCTTGAGCTTCAACCCTCCGCAGTTTCATGGGGCGGGTACACCGGCCCAAGCAGAGGATTGGCTTGCAAGAATCAAGAGGATTATGAGGGCTATCAGGGTTGAGGAGGAACAGAAAGTGATGTTAGCCACTTTCCTACTGGAAGGAGAGGCGCGATTGTGGTGGGATGAGATTGAACTGCATCACTTGGCCGGCAGGCAATTGGCAGAAATTACAATGGAAGAATTTTCTCGGTTGTTCTTAGCACAACATCTACCGATGCAGCAAAGGATATCAATGGAAATGGAATTCCAACGGTTAGCACAGGGAGATCGAAGTGTGGATGACTACCTGCATGAGTTCACCCGGTTGGGAAGATATGCGGGCTCGATCTTCGCCGAAGAAGAGCGTAAGACTAGTCGGTTTTATGCGGGACTGCGAGATGAGCTAAGGTATTTGCTCTCGAGTTCTGTGAGTCAGGGATTCCAAGCCTTAGTCTGTACGGCTCGTTCTTTGGAGACGGACATGAAACGGGGGCAAGCAAAAGGAAACTTGGCGGTTGTGAAGCCGGAGTTTAAGCCGCCGCGTCCGGACAAGTTTGGCTACCGTAGGAGGTGGAATAAGAAGTCTAAGTCTTCTGGGCAAGCTCCTTCTGCGACTGTGACAGACACATCTGGGAATGGATCTCGTGCTTGTTATACGTGCGGGAAGGTTGGACACTTCGCACGTGAATGCCGATTTGGTCCTTCAAAGGGTGATAAGAAGACGGGAGCGTCTTATGCGGAGAAGGGGAAGACTGTGGTGGAGTCTTCTGCCTCGCACGCGCAGCCCAGGGTCTTCAACCTTGGACAGCAAGAGGCGATCAAGCAGGCAGATGTCGTCACAGGTGCGCGTAGATTTTTATATGCTTGTTTTGTTGTGCTGTGCTTGTTTTAATTGTAATGTTATAGGGTTTGTCCTTATACGAGAGTATCCGGCGCGAGCACTGTTCGACACAGGTGCTTCACATTCGTTTCTGTCTGAGGATTTTGTCTTGCGTGTCGGGGTGCCTATCCGGACCAAGACAGACAGTGTAAAGGTGTTGTTGCCTAATGGATGTTTGATGTGCGCGGATCGATCTTGCGGTCTTGAGGTCAAGATAGGAAGTCGGGAGTTCAAAGTGGAAACACTAGTATTGCCGATCAAAGAGTTTGATATAATCTTTGGTATGGACTGGCTTTCAGAGCAGCGTGCCTGTATTGATTGCACTTCAAAAGAGGTCACACTTGGGCAAAATACCGAACAAGAGACCAAGTTCATTGGTATGCAAGGGATGAGTGGGATGTTGTTATCCGCTCTCCAAGTTGTTAAGGCAGTTCGGAAGGGTGCGGAGTTGTTCTTCACACTCATAGAGGCGGTGGCGCCGAAGGCCAGTGTGAGTGAAGTGCTGATTGTGTCGGAGTATGCGGATGTGTTTCCAAAGGACCTTCCAGGGTTACCTCCCCAAAGGGAAATCGACTTCGCTATCGAGCTGGTGCCGGGTGCAAAACCCGTGGCCCGTTCGCCGTATCGGGTAGCGCCAAAAGAAATGGCCGAACTGAAAGTTCAGTTGCAAGAGTTGTTGGAGCAGGGTTATATACGCCCAAGTATGTCACCTTGGAGCGCACCTGTTCTTTTTGTGAAAAAGAAAGACGGTGGTTTGCGACTATGTATTGATTATCGCGAACTGAACAAGCTGACGGAGAAAAACAAGTATCCAATTCCTCGGATCGATGACTTGTTCGATCAGCTAGCGGGCTCTACCGTCTATTCGAAGTTGGATTTGAAGTCCGGGTATTACCAGTTGCGGATTAGGGAAGGTGACATTCCCAAGACAGCGTTTGGTACACGCTATGGTCATTATGAGTTCACAGTGATGCCGTTCGGCTTGTGTAATGCGCCTTCGGTATTCATGGATCTCATGCATCGTACGTTCCGCGAATACCTGGATCTATTTGTGATTGTGTTTATTGATGATATTCTAGTATATTCACAATCGGAGGAAGATCATGCAAACCATTTGCGATTAGTATTGCATACCTTGCGAAGGAATAAGCTGTATGCCAAGTTCTCAAAGTGTGAGTTCTGGCTCTCGTCGGTGGCTTTTCTAGGCCATGTGGTAAGTGGAGAGGGCATAGCGGTGGATCCGGCTAAGATAAGTGCCATTCGGGATTGGCCAGTGTTATCTTCAGTGGCCGAAGTCAGGAGTTTCCTTGGACTGGCGGGCTACTATAGGAGGTTCGTGGGGAACTTCTCCCGGATTGCTTTGCCTCTGACTACGTTGACGAGAAAGGATCAGAAGTTCGTTTGGACGCCGGAGTGCGCACGAGCTTTTGAGGAGCTGAAGAATCGTTTGACCACGGCGCCCGTGTTGACGTCGCCATGTGGTACAGACGGATTTGAAATATACAGCGATGCGTCAGGAAGCGGCTTAGGCTGCGTTCTCCTGCAATTTGGCAAGGTGATCGCTTATGGCTCACGTCAATTGAAAGTGCATGAGCGTAATTACCCCGTCCATGATTTGGAGTTGGCGGCGGTGATCTTTTCGCTAAAATTGTGGCGGCATTATCTATATGGCGTGAAAGTAGACATTTATACCGATCATAAAAGTTTAAAGTATCTGCTCGATCAAAAGGAGTTGAATATGCGACAAAGAAGGTGGATGGAATTCCTTGGGGATTTTACATTCGATATTCATTATGTTCCCGGAAAGGGAAATGTGGTCGCTGATGCCTTGAGTCGTCGGACTCCAGTACGGGCAAATTGGTTGCAGATACATGATGAGCGGTTAATCCAGGAGTTGGAAGCCTTGGAGATATCTTGTGTGGAAAGAGATTCTTCGACTGTTGCATGCGTGAGCTGGTTGGAGGTTCAGTGTGACCTTGCTGACAGGGTTCGGCGGGCAACGGAGTTGGATGAAAGTCTCCAACGCTATGCAAAGGAGGGATCTTGTGATCAGTTCTCCTGGGATGATGGCTTATTACGAAAAGATGGCCGATTGTGCGTCCCTAGTGCGGGTAAATTGCGGGAAGAACTGCTATATGAAGCACATTTTTACAAAGTATTCAATTCACCCTGGGAGCACAAAAATGTACAAGGACATGAAGAAACTGTTCTGGTGGCCTGGTTTAAAGAAGGACATAGCCGCGTATGTGGCTAAATGTCGCACTTGTGCTTTGGTAAAGGCAGAATGTCAACGGCCGAGTGGTTTCCTGAAGTCGTTGCCGGTTCCGCAATGGAAGTTTGAGGATATTTCTATGGATTTCGTGCACGGATTGCCGAGATCTCAGCGTGACCATGACTCAATCTGGGTGATTGTAGACCGGTTGACAAAGGTGGCTCATTTTATACCAAACAAGCGGGACGATTCAGTGGAAACGTTGGCAAAACTCTATGTGGAGCAGATAGTTCGATTGCACGGTGTTCCCCGGAGCATCGTAAGTGACCGAGATGGGCGCTTTACTTCAAAGGATTGGAGATTAGTTCATCAGATGTTGGGCACGAAGTTAGCATTCAGTACGGCCTTTCACCCGCAAACGGATGGCCAAACTGAACGAACCAACAGAACGATGGAGGATATGCTCCGTATGTGCGCCCTGGACTTCGGTAAGAAGTGGGAAGAACATCTTATTATGGTGGAGTTTGCCTATAATAATAGCTATCAAGCGAGTATAGGCATGGCCCCATTTGAAGCGCTGTATGGTCGCAAGTGTCGTACACCGCTAGCTTGGGCAGAAACTGGCGAGACTAAACTTTTAGGCAAAAAGGAAGTCGAGGATGCTACCTCAACAATACGCTCTATTCGAGAGAGGCTCTTAATAGCCCAAGATCGGCAGGCCAAGTATTACAATGCTAAGCACCGGAACGTGGAGTTCGCGGTGGGTGACTGGGTCTATTTAAAGATTAAGCCCTTCAAAGGCGTATCTAGGATTCGGCGATTGAAAAAGCTAAGTCCGCGCTACCTTGGTCCGTTTGAAGTAGTGGAGCGAATTGGGGAAGCCGCCTATCGACTAGCTCTTTCATTGGAATTGAGTGGATTGCATGACGTGTTTCACATCTCGGTGTTACGCAAAGCAGTCAAGGATCCAGCTCATATAGTTGAAAATGATCGAGTGCCAGTTGAGTATGGGCTAACGACAAAGGTGAAGCCTATACGAATAGAGGATCGAGCCGAGAAACAGTTGCGGAACAAGGTAATCGGGATGGTCAAAGTCCGGTGGGACAATTGTGGCCGAGAAGAGCTAACATGGGAGCGCGAGCAGACCATGCGAGCCGAGTTTCCCGAGTTATTTTCGTAGCCTGTTCACTCGTTATATATGTAATAGAAACATATAAGTGTTTTGTTATTTTTCTCCCTATTGTCTTCAAATTTCGGGACGAAATTTTATTAAGGGGGGGAGGATTGTAACACCCCAAAAATCTCAAAATATGGTTGTACACAATTTTGGGTTGGAGGCTGTTAGACACGGCCTGGGACACGGGCGTGTCCCAGGGCGTGTCGGGTGTACACGGCCTGGGACACGGGCGTGTCCCATGGCGTGTTCAGGCTGGTCGACGTTTGAGAGTCGACGATCGTCGAGCCTGGGACACGGCCTTCGACACGGGCGTGTGCCAGGGCGTGTTCGAATTAATTTTCGAAATTGACCAATTCAAGTCAGAGCCGGACACGGCCTTGAACACGGGCGTGTGAGGCTGGACACGGGCGTGTCAGCTGCCGTGTTCCGACCTGTGTACTGGTTTTGGAAATCGGTGAGTACCGTGTAACAGGAGACACGGGCGTGTCTCATGACTGACACGGGCGTGTCAGGTTCGACACGGGCGTGTCGATGCCCGTGTTCTCGAATATTTCAGTCGGTGCGACTGCCGCGTGTGCCGCTTAAGGGTACACGGCCTGTGACACGGGCGTGTCACAGGCCGTGTCGGCCAAATTTCAGGGGAATTTTCAGTAGATCGTGGCCCTTCATTTTCTTTAAATAAAATCCTATGGCTGGAGTTCATTCCTGGGCTGATAAGGCCGGGAAAAGGGGGGGAGAAGCTCATTCTTCTTTTCATCTTCTCTTTCTAAAGTAAGAGAGAGGTGAGAGCAAGGAGGAAGAAGAGGAAGTGGAGTCCGGCTGCCGGTGGTGCTACGGTGGTCCAAATTGCGAGCCGAGATCGGATTTGCGAAGGCAACGCTGCTGCGAAGGCTTTCATCCGTCTCAAATTTCTCTTCATGGCTCCGAAGCGAACTCCTAGGGTAACGATTTCCTGCTTGGACATGTGAAGTCCTTAATTCCTGCATTGCATAGGGAAAACCCTTCCCCGCGAGTGTGCGGTGGGTTGTGGCGTCCCTTGGGGTAGATATGTGAAGTCCCCCTTGTTAGAGTCCAGAATTGGAGTACGGATCTAGGCATGCTGTGTGAAGCCCATCTGGACATGGTCTGGATTGGTGATGCTTGGTTGCATATCGGAGAAGACTCCGTGATCATTGCTTGTATGCATGATGGAAAGTACTGGAGGAAGTCCAGGAAGTGTTGAGAGTTGGACTCTCTTGTAGCCGTGAGTGCTACTTTGTGGAAGGTTGAGCCGTGAGGCTGCAACTAGGAAATGGTGGAACGGGCAAGGTGAAACTGTACCCGCGTCAGTCCAGGCGTGAGTCTGACGATGTGAGCAACGGGAAAGGTGGATCTGTACCCGCGTTATGGTTGTCTAACCTTGGGTGCTTAAGACCCTGTTAGGATCACATAGCGAGAGTCGACGGCCGATGAGCCGATCAGACTAAAATGCTCATAATGTGCCGTTATGTCTGGGACCTCTGAACGGTGCGAATGTGCCCTGAGTGCACGGAGCGTCGGGCCGTCGAGCCGACGTTTGTGATATGTGACTGTGCGGGCGTGCACGTCTTGCTTGAATTGCTATATATCATGTTGGATGAATGCTATGCAGGGATGGAATTCCGCTGCCCCGTGCCAGGGGCAGGGTCGTTATAATTGGTCAGCTGAATGCTGACCGTTGCCCTGTTTTGCCACCATTTGGTGGATTGGTTCTTACAGGTGCTGGAGGAGCTGGTCCAAGCGGGACTTAGCGGGCTGAAGCCCAAAGCTGCATTGCTGCCCTCGAAGGCATTGTTTTGTTTCTTTTGTTCATGTGTGGCCGGCCTGCGTGCCGATGTATGTAAACCACACTCTTGTTAAGAGAAACTGTTGTAAGGCCTTAAGGCCAGACTCTTTTGATGTATACTTATATTCCTATATTAGTGGACAATGTTGTTTATCTTGAGTTCATTAATTCAACCGTGAAGCTTCCGCTAGAATGCTCTGTGTTAGGATGCGTTGGTTATGATATTATTTAGTAGCGTCTCCGCCTGTTTGTGGAATATGGTGTGGGGCCCCGGCCGGACCCTCTATTATATTCTTCTTGACGGGTAGAGGTGTTACAGGGGTTTTCTCGGATCACCCTTCCACTCACATCGCTTACGAAGAAGGACATGCCATTTGTGTGGTGTCCACAGTGCAAGGCAGCTTTCCAGGAGATGAAGGACCGACTCATCTTAGCCCCTATTCTTGCCCTTCCGTCGGGGAAGGAAGGATTCCAGGTATATATCGACGCCTCATATCAGGGGATGGGTGTGGTACTGATGCAGAACAGGCACTTCATAGCTTACGCCTCCCACCAGCTTAAGACCATGAGTAGAATTACCCAGTGCACGACCTTGAGATGGGAGCATGGTATTCGCATTGAAGATATGGCGACACTATCTCTACAATGTCCACTGTGATGTCTACTCAGATCACAAGAACCTTAAGTACGTGGACACGCAGAAGGAGATGAACATCAGGCAGAGGAAGTGGGTGGAGTTCCTATCTGACCATCAGTACGAGATGCATTACCACCCGGGGAAGGCGAACGTGGTAGCGGATGCACTGAGCAGGAGAGCCGCTACAGTAGGAGCAGAGCCTCAGTTAATGTCCATGGAGTTACTGCGGAGGCTGGAGGACATACAAATTACTCTGGTATCGTCGGATGACCCCGAGCTCTGTGAGAAGTATTTGGCCGCGATGAGCGCCACCGACGATATCAGAGACCGAGTCAGGGAGGGGAAGAGGCAGGATGCCCAGCTAGAGCCCATCTTTCAGGCCTTGGAGGCAGGCACTGCAGGAGATTACATGATGAGGGATGGCCTGGTGTGTTTCAGAGGACGGGTGTACATGCCGGAGGGAGGCCAGATCCGGGAGGATATTATGACGGAGGTACATTGCAGCTTGTATTCTGTGCACCCGGGGATCACGAAGATGACTGCAGACTTGAAGAAGACGATGTTTTGGCCGGTCAAGAAGAAGGATATCACTTACTTCGTGACCCACTGTGAGACATGCCAGTTGGTGAAGGCGGAATGCAGGAACCCCGCAGGACTGTTGCATCCACTCGGGGTGCCGGAGTGGAAGTTTGATGATATAGCCATGGATTTCATACATGGGCTACCCCGGTCTCAGACAGGGAATGGTTCGATCTAGGTGATTGTTGATCGGTTGACGAAGGTGGCCCGCTTCATACCGATCAGGAAGAACGACTCGGTGGGAGTGCTGGTGCGGAAGTTCGTGGAGCAGTACATTCGATATCAGGCGTACCCAAGATGATAGTGTCGGACCGTGATGGACGGTTTACATCCAGGGAGTGGCGGTCAGTTCAGGCATATTTGGGCACCCGGCTGACTTTTAGCACAGCCTTCCACCCTCAAACGGATGGGTAGACAGAGCGCACCAACCAGACATTGGAGGATCTATTACGACTGTGCATTTTGGATCGAGGGGAGCCGTGGGAGAAGATGTTGTCGTTAGTGGAGTTCTCCTATAACAACAGTCACTAGGTCAGTATAGGCTTGGCTCCCTACGAGGCTTTATATGGACGGAGGTGAAGGACTCCCCTGTCATGGATACAGGATGAGGACCCCAAGGTCCTGGGCTCAGAGTTTGTGGAGGACACTGAGGCCCAGGTGAGACTGATACGAGACCGGTTGTTGGAGGCGCAGAGCAGGCAGGCCAAATATTACGATCCACGACATCGTCAGGTGGATTTTCAGGTGGGAGACAGGGTATTCTTGAAGATACGGCCGATGCGCGGGGTCTCTCGAGTTGGTGGACGAAGGAAGAAGCTCAACCCGAGATACATGGGGCCCTACAGGATCCTGGAGCGGATCGGCCCCTTGGCGTACAGGCTTGAGCTGCCACCGGAGCTAGAAGGCCTGCACGATGTCTTCCATGTATCCTCCCTCAAGAGGGCCCTATTACGGCCGGAGCAGTGGATAGACACTACGGATGGGCCGGTAGCATCAGATCGGTCAGTTCACATGGAGCCGGTCCGGATTGATGATACGAGCATGCGGGTCCTGCGCCGCAAGAAGGTCCCACTGGTCAAGGTTCTGTGGAGAAACCACAGCCAGGAGGAGCACACTTGGGAGCCACAAAACTTGATGCAACAGAGATACCCAGAGCTCTTCGCCTCAGGTAAAATCTAATTTAAATTATGGGATGTTACAATGTATTATTTCAGTAGAACCCCGCAAGCCTAACCTGAATTTCGGGGACGAAATTTTTTTTATTATGTGTTGGGATTTATAACATCCCCCAGACAGCTAGACCCCCCAGGTGAATTTGTCATTACAAGTTCATGACAAGGCCTGGGTAGTGTAGAAATCCCTTTAACTTAGGCAAAGATAGGGTTGAAAGCACCTTTGTCTGCAAATAGTAAATTCCAAATACCCTACCTAGAGTTTGACCTAAGGGCCTTAACCTAGCCTAGTGACCCCACCACAACATCCCTAGGCCATTTAGGATCCTAGGGGGACATTCAGGACTCACTGAGGCCAATCAAACAGGCCAAGTTGACCAAAGTCAACCCTAACCCTAGTTAGGTCAAAACGGTCAATTCCTCATCAATTGACCTAAGTGACCATCACCATATGGAATTGACTTCACTTCTAGGTCTAAAACATCATTAGAGACCTAGTAGACCAAGAAGCCCTACCCTAGGGCCTCCACAAGGCCAAATGACCAAAATACCCCTATTAGGTCAAAATGGTGATTTTTCACCAAACACCCCAATTAATCACCATAACCCTAAATTGACCTCACCTCTAATATTGGGGGGGTCATAGGGGACCTAGTGGAACAAAAAGCCCCATGACTGGGTCAACCCTAGAGCTCAATTTGACCAAAGTCAAAATACCCCGTTTAGGTCAAATCAACCCCAATTAGGTCAATTAGGCTTCTCATGACCAAATTGACTCTACTAGTAGATTCCAAATTCATTTTAGAGTGCAATGGACCCAAAAGCCCCATCATGGGGTCACCAATTAGGTCAATTTGACCTAAAGTCAAACTAGCCAAATTTAGGTCAAATCACTTGGACCTAGCCCAATCCCTTGGGCTAGGCCCAAATTGATTGGTCAATCAGCATAATTGACTGGTAATTAACTCAGGTGAGAGAGGAAAATCTGCCATGATGAGTAGGAGAGAGAAAATCCAAAATTGGAGGAGAGAGAAGGTGGTGTTCATGGCCATTAAGGGGATACACCCCTTGGAATCCCCCATTGATGACTCCTTTCATCTCCCCTGATGAATTGGAGGGAATTCCAGGAGTTTTTCTGGAGGTATTGAAGGCATGGGGGAGTTATATGGTGGTCGTCCATTGGGGAGAGGAGGGGTCACTTGGTGACCTCTTAATGGAGCCCTCCTCCCATTAAATTAAGCCCTCCATTAGCTTTAGAAGGACTTAAGCAATCGAAACCACCATTTTCCCGTCCTTCCCAAGCTCTCAGAGGAGGAGATACCATGGCACCTAAAGCTCCAAGGAGGAATAATTGCCGCCGGCAAATAGAGCATCGAATCGCACAAAATGAGGTCCAATCCTCCTTCCCTATGCTTATGCTTAGATCTAGGATAAATTTTACTGAAAATAGGGCTCAAAATGAGCCCGACTGGGAGGCGTTTTGCTCCCAATTTTTCTTCAAAAGTCCATGCTAGGGAAGGCCGGAAGAGCCACCTCCGGCGGCCGTGCCACTGCCAATCGGTGGCCACCACCTCGACGGAGGTGGTGGCGGTGGTAGCCGTCCGGGGAAGTGACCGGGTGGCCGGCTGATGCGGCTGGAAGTTGTTCCAAGTGTGGCATATCGTGGCCATTGGCCCAAGGTTGAAGATAACCTTTGGGCCGCAGATCTGCTATACGATCTGTGTTCAAATCTTTAGATTTAGTTATTTTATTAGGTATTATCTGCATTATTAGTAGCTGTAGATGGCTTTTATTCTTCAAAAAATCTTGAGCTCTCTCCTGAGAAATTTTCCAACACCAATATTGTAGCCCTATGAGTCTAGAAAATTTTAAAATTGATTTCATGAGAGTTGGACCCCTGGATAGACCTCAACACTCATTTTGGTGAGGTCTATCCATAGGGCTGTCCAGACTTTAAAAAACTTCCCCACTCCAAAGTCATCAAAATGACTTGAAATTTGTGGCATGGGCTAATCCCACCTATATCTAGGTCCTGTCAAAAAAATAGAATTTTTGGAAAACATTTTTCTAAAGTTTTTAGAAAAATTTAATAAACCAAGAATATTTTAATTAGGTGTCCTAAACACCTAAAATCCCCTAAAATTTGGGTGGGTGGTCTTTGAGGGCATATTAGAACTCTGGTAAAAATTTCACCTCATTTGGAGGTGTTTTGATTAAGTTTTTACTCAACCCTAGATTGGTCCTTATAGGGTTAATTAGGTCAATTCATCCCCTTTTGGATTTGAGTGATCAAATCACCTCAACAGAAGTTGATATTTTGGCCACTTACTTTTTATGGCATGACACACCCTCCAATGTAATTTGGGGTGGTTTGGGGTATGGTAGCCCTAGAACCCTAGGGTAGGTCCCTTAATGGTGATTTTTAGGGTTTGCAGGTCATGGGGTCAAATGACCTTGGAATGACTTGAAAATTTGTGGAGAGGACCATAGGGGCATTATAGGCCTTTGGATAAAATTTTAGGGGATTTTGAAACCTTTAGCCCACTTAAAACCCTAACCATAGTTTTGGGGCACCAAACTTATTTTTGAATATTAGGCTAGCAAATGAATTTAAAATCAGATTAAGTTTGGACAGGGTAGTTCTCTGGTAGAGATGGCCCTAAAATAATTTTGGTAGAATTTTTGGGTTATTATAAATAGTACTTTATCCACAACCTCAAATGTGCCCTAAACGCTTATTTTGATGATTATGAAGTTATTGTTCCCTTGAATATTATGAGATTATGGAATAAGGCATTTTATTGCATGATAGATTCTCTGTATTTTTCTTGGAATTTTAACTGGTTATTTCAAGTACTTGCTTCATAAATTCACTATTTGTGATTTTTTATTCAAAAATAAACACAGTACCCCATTATTGCTAGGAAAATTATGAAATTAGGTGAGTGGGTGTTTCTGACCATGTTTGTTATTCTGTAATTTTATTTGGATTTTTAGATGAGTAAAAACAGTACCGTCTTCATTAAGATAGGAAATTGGAAGTTTACATTAAATTTTATTCAGAGCCATTCATTAAAGATAAAAATTGTAAAACTTGGTGTTTGATGGTTTTAAGTAATTATTAAGCTCCTGTAATTTTCTTATAATTTTTGGATGCATAATTACAGTACTTGTTTCATTAATACATGGCTAGTAGATTTTTTATCATAAATTAAATTAGGGGTTTTTATTCTCTGGAAAATGTTGGAGATCACTTTTAGGGTGTTCTTAGGCCATGCTACACTTATTGGAATTTTGCTATAATTTTTGGAGTATTATTTATGGCATTTGCTTCATTAAATAGTGTTGATGACTTAACTTGTAAAATATGGAAGACAGCCCTAAACACCTTTGGAAATTCTCAAACCTTGGAATTGTAGTTTAAATGTCTCATATAATTTATCATAACTTTATGGTGATTTATTGCTTATTTAATAGTACACTTCATGTTCAGATTAGGGCATTTGGAGTCATAGTTTAAATAAATAAAATGCCCCGATAAATAGGAAAAATTTGGAAACCTTGGAGTTAGTCATATTAGGTCATGGTAGACTCCCAGTACAAATTTTAGGACATTTGGATGAGGAAATAGAATACCCCCTAACAGGAGCACTATGTAGCTTAGTATGGTCTGCATATAGTGATAGGATTGGGGTAGGCTAGCTCGGACATTAAATTCACTTAGGAATAGTGCTACTGAATTTAAAGAGAGTTTGGTAAAGGGTAGAAATCAATAACATTAAGTGCCTTGGAAAGGAAACGTTGGGATTCACCTCATCATAGTTCCTAGTACCGCTGCGAGACCTTCACCGGGTAAACCTCAGGAAGTCCAAGGTTAACCTTAAATCTTAGGATTAAAATGAACAAGAGTAACCATAATATTAGCTGCACCTTACACTCACAATTGTGCACTTAGGAAGAGGAATTGATATTGAATTGATAGAGTAGGTCCGGGGTCTGAGGGCCTACTGGTAGTGTTAAATGGACTAGGTCATAAACGGGAAGTCCAAGGAGCTGGATGCTCATGGACTTGGTATAAACTTTGAAGTTCAGGGAGCTAGATGCTAGGGGACTTGGAGAAATATGACTGGGTAGTCTAGAGAGCTGGAAGCTCGGTGTTATGTAGATAAATATAACTTTCATGATTGCATGTGCATAAAAGTGGTGGGTCATCGGTACTGGACGATCGATCACACCGTCGTCAGTACGTTTACTCGGTGTAGACTAGCTGGTCGCTAGGCATAGTACGGAAACGTATAAAAGGGTCTAGGCTTAGTAGTGTGATTACCAGTCTAGGAGTGGAAGGACCACCCCACTGTCTCCGTCCGGACACGTCAGAGGATCCTGTGGAGTTTAGCTCACTCTAGAAGAGGGGAACTAAAGGTCTGTGCGCATAGAGTCGTGTGGGTGAGTTCCACTTGCATGTGCATTCCATAGCATATTTGCATGTCATAGCATAAACATTGCATATAACCCCTGACACCTATGGTATAAAATGGTTTGGGACGTTTTATACGATAGGCCCTGCAAAATGACTCCTTGGTCTATAGGGGTAATCCCTATAAATCAATGGTTACTTTTCTTGATTTCTTTACTTATTGTCTTACCTACTACAGTTTACTATTACTTCTGCTATACTCTCATTTACTCATGCATAGTTAAATTATAACCTTGCCAACATTATTACCGAACATTCCTTAGGTTGTTGTCACCTGCTTGTTTCCACCCTGCTTTTGGTCCTCCTCTTCACTCCTCTCCGCCCGGTGCCTAAGATCCACGGGTATAGGGGTGGAGTATTGTTTGACTGAGTCTAATTTGACTGACGATTGTTTGACAACCACCTTTTATGTGCTCCAAGTGGGAGGCAATGAGCAGCCGTAGGAGATGCAGCACCAGAGGCCTACGGTGCAGTTGGTGACGGGCCAGTGTAGTTCGGGTGGACAGGCATCCGGTTCAGTGAGTGGAGCTCACTAGATATTGTTGTTTTCATTTCTGAGTGGATTGTAGTGAGGCTTATGATGTATCGGGCATAAGCCCATATTTACTTTCTGTTTGCGTACTTAGACTTTGGGTTGGTGATGATTTGCTTACTACATGATTTCCTCATTTTATTATTGGGTGACTTGAATGCTTAGCTTTTCATTCAATGTATATATTATTTCGATGGTGATTGAGATGGCCGACAGGATCGGCATTTTGTGGTGTCGACCGTCCCGGAGGATGGTGTCACTACAAAACGGCGGTTCTGGGCCTAAGACCCCGGTGGATGTTTGCAAAAAAAATGGGGTCTTACACTAGCACATATTAATTTCAAAACTATTAATAAATTATTCTCCCAGAACATACTACGTGATGCCCTAAATGTCAAGCACGTCAAGGAGAGACCTTGTCATGCATGCGTAAAAGGCAAGCAAACAAGAGCTACTTTTAAAAGCATCATAGGCAAAAACTCTAATAAGTGTTTACACCTACTTCATATGGACTTGTTCGGTCCACTGAAAATTAGAGGCTTAGGAGGTAAGGATTATACGTTGGTAATTATTGATGACTACTCGCACTTTGCGTGGGTGTTCTTTATGAAACACAAGTAAGATACCTTCGATATCTTTACAAACTTTGTTAGGCAGATCCAGAATGAATACAACAGCTCCATAGTTAAAATCAAAAGTGACAATGGAACTGAATTCAAATCTGGGGCCATGATAGAATTTTGTGAAAGCCTAGGTATCTTTCATGAGTTTTCCTCTCCTCTTACTCCACAGCAAAATGGAGTAGCTGAGAGAAGGAATAGAACACTCATAGAGGCCTGCAGAACTATGTTGAGTGATGCTTCACTATTGGAGTACTTCTGGACTGAAGCCGTCAACACTGCATGCCACATGCAAAATTGAGCCCTCATAAACAAGAATCATGATAAGACACCTTATGAACTTCTAAAAGGCAGGAAACTAATAGTTTTATATTTTAGAATTTTTGGCTGTAAATGCTTCGTACTTAACAATGGTAAGTATCATACTACCATGTTTAGTGAGAAAAGTTTTGAAGGCATTTTTGTAGGATATAGTAGCCATAGTAAGGCATACAGAATTTTCAATAGAAAAACTCTGGTTGTAGAGGAATCCATACATGTTATATTTGATGAGACAAGCTTGCTGCAAAGCAAATCGTCGAGTGTGCTTGTTGAAGATGCAGGTACACGGATTAAAGAGATCAGCTTGGATGAATCGACCGATGATAAAGATTAAAAGTTAATCAAGATAACCTCTCCAACCCCTATTGGAGAGGTCGAGGATCAAGATGAAAATATTGTCTAAGTTGATGAAGTCACTCCAGTGGCTGAAGAAGTCCCAGATGCGAGGAATCTAGAGCTCAGACATCTGAAGGATCACCCAATGGACCAGATCATAGGAGATCCCCGGGATGGTGTCAGAACTCGTCGAGGTACAATTAACGAGAATTTATATTTAAGTTTTCTCTCACAGGTTGAAACAAAGAAGTTTGAGGAAGCAAACTCAGACGCATCATGGATCTTGGCCATGGAAGAAGAATTGAATCAGTTCAAGCACTGCAAAGTTTGGACGCTTGTTCCAAGACCCAAAGGTAAGAATGTCATCGGAACGAAATGGGTCTACAGGAACAAGTTGGATGAGAATGGGATAATCATCAAGAACAAAGCAAGACTCATCGCCAAAGGATATTGTCAAGAAGAAGGGATCGACTTCGACCAAACATACGCTCCAGTGGCAAGACTGGAGGACATCAGACTGTTCCTAGCTTATGATTCACTGAAGGGGTTCACTGTCTATCAAATGGGCGTTAAGTCTGCCTTCCTGAATGGTGACATAAAGGAAGAGGTGTACGTGGAACAGCCCCCAGGTTTCGTTGATCCTAACTTTCCGTAGTATGTTTATTTATTATCAAAAGCATTGTACGGTTTGAAACAAGCTCCTCAAGCTTGGTACGAAAAACTATCTGCCTTTCTCCTCGAGAACAAGTTCACAAGGGGAAAGATAGATAAGACATTATTTCTTAGGGAAATTAAAGGAAAGATTTATCTAGTGAAAATCTATGTTTACGACATTATTTTTGCCTCTACAGACGACAACCTCTACAAAAAGTTCTCTAAACGTATGCAAGGGAAGTTTGAAATGAGTAGTATGGGAGAGCTGAAGTATTTCTTAGGACTTCAGGTGAAACAATCTGAAGATGGAATTTTCATCTCATAAACAAAGTTCACCAAGGAGTTGATTAAGAAATTCGGAATGGAGAGTGCAACCTCTATGAGGACTCCAATGGACTCAGCTATGTCTCTAGACAAGGATTAGAAAGGGAAACTTTTTGATGAAACCAAATACAGAAGCATAGTTTGATCCTTGCTCTACCTTACTGCCAGTAGACCAGATATAATGTTCTCTACATGTGTCTGTGCTATGTTCCAAGTGAACTATAAGGAATCTCACTATGCTGCTGCAAAGCGGATCTTGAGATACCTTAAAGGTACACTGAATCTTGGCTTATGGTACCCAAGAAGAAATGTCTAACACCCAAGAAATATCAAAAGCCAAAGTGGGATTCAGGTTGGCTGACACAGCCTGAGACACGGGCGTGTCTCAGGGCATGTCAGGTTAATACGGCCTTGGACACGGGCATGTCCCAGGGCGTGTCCTGCTCGGGAGAAGTGGCGTTGAGTGGCGCTAAGAGGAATGGTGTTGAGTGTGGAACACGGCCTGTGACACGGGCGTGTCACAGGGGCGTGTTGGGCGTGTTTGGCACACGGCTAGGGACACGGGCGTGTGCCTTAACCATGTTGTTCTCGGGTGATTTTGGGGATCATGTTATAGGGGTGACACGTCCAGATACACGGTCGTGTGCTGGGTGATACGGGCATGTCAGGCTTGACACAGGCGTGTCAATACCCGTGTTCTGGTTTATTTTCAGTCTTTTGTGCACCGCTTCAGGAACACGGCCTGTGACACGGGTGTGTCACAACCCATGTTCGGCCCAAGAAAATCAATTTCAGGGCTGATCAGAGCCGTTCATTTTATTTGACTAAGATCCAATGGTCTGGGCTCTTCCCTGGGTTGATAAGGTCGGGAGTGAAGAGGAGAAAGCTCATTTGAGTTTCATCTTTCTCTTTCTAAAGCTAAGAGAGAGAGAGGATAGAAAGAGAAGGAAGAAGAAGGGGAATCCTGTTGCCGGTGGTGCTACGGTGGTCCAAATCACGAGCCGAGTTCGGATTTGCGAAGGCAAAGCTGCTGCGAAGACTTTCATCTGTTTGCTTTCTCTCCATGGCTCTGAGGTGAATTCCAAGGGTAACGATTTCCTTCTTGGACATGTGAAGTCCTACTTTCCTGCATTTGCATAGGGAAAACCCGTCCCCGCGAGTGTGCGGTGGGTTATGGTGTCCCTTGGGGTAGATATGTGAAGTCCCCCTTGTTAGAGTACTGAATCGGAGTACGGATCTAGGCATGCTGTGTGAAGCCCATCTGGACATGCTAGTCTTGATTGCTGATGCTTGTTTCTACATCGGAGAAGACTCCGTGATTATTGCTTGTATGCATGAAATCCGTGGTGGATACCTATGGCTTGGTACCGCAGGAAGTACTGGAGGAAGTCTAGGGAATTGTGAGAGTTTGGTTCAACTCTTGTGGCCGTGAGTTGTCACTTTGTGTGGTGTTGAGCCATTGGGATGCAACTATATAAAAAGGGCTTCGTGCCGAACAGGAAAGGTAAAACCAACACGTGCATTTATTTGTGGCCTCAGGTACGATGTACTTGGTAGTGGAAAGGCGGTTTGAGCAACGGGGGGTGGCTGATCCGTACCTATGTTATGTAGGCTGGACATGAGAGCGCCAAGGCATTGGGCTTTCGTCAGCGGCATAATAAGAGTCTTGGGCCTGCGTGCCAACCTAAATGCTCATTGGTGGGATCCGGTGTTTCCGGTACACCCGAATGTGCCTTGAGTGCACGGAGCGTCGGGCCTTCGTGTCGGCGTTTGTGATATGTATTGACTGTGTGGTCGTGCACGTCTTGCGTGGTATGCTATACATATTGTTGGAAAAATGCTATGCAGGGATGGAATTCCGTTTCCCCGTGCCAGGGGCAGGGTCGTTATAATTAGTCAGCTGAATGCTGAACGTTGCCCTATTTTCCACTGTTTTGTGGATTTGTTCTTGCAAGTGCACGAGGTGCTAGTCCAAGAAGGACTTAGCGGGTTGAAGCCCACGCTGCACTGCTGCCCTCGAAGGCTTTATTTTGTTTCTTCTTGTTCATGTGTGGCCGACCTGCATGCCGATGTGTGTAAACCACACCTTTGTTAAGAGAAATTTGTAAGGCCTTAAGGCCAGATACTTTGGTTGTATACATTCCTATTTTGTTAGTGGACAGTGCGTGTTTTGCTTGAGTTCAAGGTTTCAACCGTGAAGCTTCCGCTAGAATGCTCTGTGTTAGGATTCGTTGGGTTGTATGATATTATTTAGTAGCGCCTCCGCCTGTTTGTGGAATATGGTGTTGGGCCCCGGCCGGACCCTCTATTATATTCTTCTTGACGGGTAGAGGTGTTTCAATTTTGTATCAGCTTGTTGGTCCATCTCTTCCGAATTCGCGGACGAATTCTTTTGAGGGGTGGTGTGCACGTGTCAGTGCTGTCGTTATAACACTTAACTTGAACTCATTAATGTCCACTTAGGAATGCAAATATACTTGTTTGTTGAACCTGTGTATTCTTTCTGTATGTTTGTCGTTTTACTTGGTCGCTAAACTGTGTTTTTACACATATAGGTGACCAGAAGTGTTGCGGGTCAATCCGAACCTCAACATTCTGTAGAAAGTGTGGCACCAGCTGAGGTGTCCACACCTCCTCCATCTACTGAAATGGTACGTTTCATCAAGGAAATGGTACTTGCTGTGATGAATGCTCAGCAGGCTGGGCAGGTACGTCCTGCAGTGGTGCCAATGCATGCTGGGGTACGGAAAGAACTGGTAGAAGCTGTAGTTGATCTGCGGGCAGCAGATCAACAATTGAAGCAATTCATGTGCTTCAATCCTCCGTAATTTACTGTTGCATGTTCACCGACCCAAGCAAAGGATTGGCTGGCAAGGATAAAGAGGATCAGTTGAGCTATCAAGGTTGAGGAGGGACAGAAGGTTGTGTTGGCCACTTTCTTACTGGAAGGAGAGGCTCGTTTATGGTGGGATGAGATTAAACTACATCACTTGGCCGGTAGGCAACTTGCAGAGGTCTCGATGGACGAATTTTCTCGGTTGTTCTTGGCACGACATCTACCAATACAGCAAAGGATATCGATGGAAATGGAATTTCAACGGTTAACTCAAGGAGATCGTAGTGTAGATGATTACCTGCATGAGTTCACACGTTTGGGAAGATATGCGGGTACAATCTTCGCCGAAGAAGAGCGTAAGACTAGTAGGTTTTATGCGGGACTGCGAGATGAGTTGTGGTATTTGCTCTCGAGTTTTGTGAGTCAGGGATTTCAAGCCTTAGTCTGTACGGCTCGATCTTTGGAGACGAACATGAGAAGAGGGCAAGCAAAGGGGACCTTGGCTGTGACAAAGCTAGAGTTCAAGCCGCCGCATCCGGAGAAGTTTGGGTACCGTAAGAGATAGGGAAAGAAGTCAAAGTCTACTAGAAAAGTTCCTTCTGCGACTGTGATAGAGACATCTGGGTTGGATCTCGTGCTTATTTTACGTGCGGGAAGTTGGGATACTTCGCACGTGATTGCTGAGTTGGTCCTCCAAAGGGTGACAAGAAGATGTGAGCGTCTTATGCGGAGAAAGGGAAGACTGTTGTGGAGTCTTCTGCCTCGCACGCGCAACCAAGGGTCTTCAACCTTGGATAACAGGAGGCCATTAAGCAGGCCGATGTCGTCATAGGTGCGCGCAGTTTTTTTAATATTATTTTATACTGTGTGATGTGCCTGTTTAATTATGGTGTTATAGGTTTTGTCCTTATACGACAGTATCCGGTGCGAGCACTGTTTTATACAAGTGCTTCCCATTCATTTATGTCTGAAGATTTCGTCTTTCATATCGGGGTACCTATACAGACCACGACGGACAGTGTAAAGGTGTTATTACCTAACGGATGTTTGATGTGCGCGGATAAATCTTGCGGTCTTGAGGTCAAGATAGGGAGTCGGGAGTTCAAGGTGGAAACATTAGTATTGCCGATCAAGGAATTTGATATAATCTTTGGTATTGACTGGCTTTCAGAGCAACGTGCCTGTATAGATTGCACTTCAAAAGAGGTCACACTCGGGCAGAATACCGAACAACAGACCAAGTTCATTGGTATACAAGGGATGAGTGGGATGTTGTTATCTTCTCTCCATGTCATTAAGGCAGTTCGAGAGGGTGCGGAGTTATTCTTCACACTCGTTGAGGCAGTGGAGCCGAAGTCCAATGTAAGTGAAGTGCAGATTGTGTCGGAATATGCTGATGTGTTTCCAAAGGACCTTCTGGGGTTACCTCCCAAAAGGGAAATCGACTTCGCTATCGAGCTGGTGCCAGGTGCGAAACCTGTGGCCCATTCGCCTTATCGGGTAGCGCCAAAAGAGATGGCCGAACTGAAAGTTCAGTTGCAAGAGTTGTTGGAGCAGGGATACATTCGCCCAAGTATTTTAACTTGGAGCGCGCATGTTCTTTTTGTGAAAAAGAAAGACGGTAGTTTGCGGATACGTATTGATTATCGCGAACTGAATAAGCTGACGGAGAAAAACAAGTATCCTATTCCATGGATCGATGACTTGTTCGATCAGCTTGAAATCCGGGTATTACCAATTGCGGATTATGGAAGGTGACATTCCCAAGACAGTGTTTGGCACACGCTACGGTCATATGAGTTAACAGTGATATCGTTCGTCTTATTTAATGCGCCTTCGGTATTCATGGATCTCATGCATCGAACGTTCCGCGAATACTTGGATCTGTTTGTGATTGTGATCATTGATGATATCCTGGTGTACTCACAGGTAAGTGGAGAGGGCATAGCGGTGGATCCGGCAAAGATAAGTGCCATTCTTGATTGGCCAGTGATGTCTTCGGTGGCCGAAATCAGGAGTTTTCTTGGACTGACAGGCTACTATAGACGATTTGTGGATAATTTCTCCCAGATTGCTTTGCCTCTGACAACGTTGACGAGAAAAGATCAGAAGTTCATTTTGATGCCAGAGTGCGCGCGAGCTTTTGAGGAGCTAAAGAGTCGTTTGACCACGGTGCCTATTTTGACGTCGTCATGTGGTACAGACGGTTTTGAGATATACAGCGATGCGTCAGGAAGCGTCTTAGGCTGCGTTCTCCTGCAGTTTGGCAAGGTGATTGCATATGGCTCACATCAATTGAAAGTGCATGAACGTAATTACGCCATCCACGACTTGGAGTTTGCGGCGGTGTTCTTTTCGCTAAAGTTGTGGCGACACTATCTTTATGGCGTGAAGGTTGATATTTATACAGATCATAAGAGTCTCAAGTATATGCTCGATCAGAAGGATTTGAATATGCGACAATGGAGGTGGATGGAATTCCTAGGGGACTATACCTAGCTTCGACATTCACTATGTTCCCGAAAAGGGAAATGTGGTCGCTGATGCCTTGAGTCGTCAGACTCCGGTACGGGCAAGTTGGTTGCGGATACATGATGAGCGTCTAATCCAGGAGTTAGAAGCATTAGAGATATCTTGTGTGGAAAGGAATTCTTCGGCCGATGCATGCTTGAACTAGATGGAGGTTCAGTATGACCTTCCGGTCAGGGTTCGGCTGGCAACGGAGTTTGATGAAAGTCTCCATCGCTATGCAAAGGAAGGGTCTGGTGACTAATTCTCCTGGGATGACGGTTTATTACGGAAGGATGGCCGATTGTGCATCCCTTGTGCGGGTAAATTGTGAGAAGAATTGTTATACGAAGTGCACTTTACAAAGTACGCAATTCACTCTGGGAGCACAAAAATGTACAAGGACATGAAGAAATTGTTCTAGTGGCCTGTTTTAAAGAAGGACATAAGCAAGTATGTGGCTAAGTGTCGTACTTGTGCTTTGGTGAAGGCAGAATGTTAACGGCGTAGAGGTTTCCTAAAATCGTTGCCGGTTCCGCAGTGAAAGTTTGAGGATATTTCTATGGATTTCGTGCACGGTTTGCCGAGATCTCAATGCGGAAATGACTCAATCTGGGTGATTGTCGACCGATTGACAAAGGTGGCTCACTTTCTACCGAACAAGCGGGACTATTCTGTGGAAGTGTTGGCAAAGCTCTATTTGGAGCAGATTGTTCGATTGCATGGTGTTCCCCGGATCATCGTAAGTGACCGAGATGGGCAATTTACTTCGAAATATTGGAGGCTAATCCATCAGCTGTTGGGCACGAAGTTAGCATTCAGTACATCCTTTCATCCTCAAACGGATGGCCAAACTGAATGAACCAATAGGACGATGGAGGATATGCTCCGTATGTGCGCCCTGGACTTCGGTAAGAAATGGGAAGATCATCTTGTTATGGTGGAATTTGATTATAATAATAGCTACCAAGCGAGCCTTGGTATGGCACCGTTTGAAGCTCTGTATGGTCGCAAGTGCCGTACACCGCTAGCTTGGGCAGAAACTGGCGAGTCCAAACTTTTGGGACAAAAGGAAGTCGAGGATGCTAACTCAACAATACGCTCTATTCGAGAGAGGATACTAATAGCCCAGGATCAGCAAGCCAAGTATTTCAATGCTAAGAACCCGAACGTGGAGTTTGCGGTGGGCGACTGGGTCTATTTGAAGATTAATCCCTTCAAAGGCGTATCTCGGATTCGGCGGTTGAAAAAGCTAAGTCCGCGATACCTTGGTCCATTTGAAGTGGTGGAGCGAGTTGGGGAAGCGGCCTATCGGCTAGCTCTTTAATCGGAATTGAGTGGACTGCATGATGTGTTCCACATCTCGGTACTGCGAAAAGCAGTCAAAGACCCAGCTCAAGTGATTGAGAATGGTCGGGTGACGGTTGAGTATGGGCTAACGACAAAGGTGAGGCCCATTCAGATCGAGGATCGAGCCGAGAAACAGTTGTGAAACAAAACAATCGGGATGGTCAAAGTCCGGTGGGACAATTGTGGCCGAGAAGAGCTAACATAGGAGCAGGAGCAGATCATGAGAGCCAAGTTTCCCGAATTATTTTTATAACCTGTTGGCTCGTTTGAATGTGTTGTAGCAACATATATGTGTTAACATATATTGTGTTATACTTTTATCTCCCTACTGTCTTCAAATTTCGGGACAAAATTTTATTAAGGAGGGGAGGATTGTAACACCCAAAAAATCTCAAAAGCCAAAGTGGGATTCAGGTTAGCTGACACGGCCTGAGACACGGGCGTGTCTCAGGGCGTGTCAGGTTTATACGGCCTGGGACACGGGCGTGTCCCAGGGCGTTTCCTGCTCGGGAGAAGTGGCGTTGAGTGGTTCTTAGAGGAATGGTGTTGAGTGTGGAACACAGCTTGTGACACGGGCGTGTCACAGGGGTGTGTTGGGCGTGTTTGGCACACGTCTAGGGACACGTGCTTGTTCCTTAGCCGTGTTGTTGTCGGATGATTTTGGACAACATGTTACAGGGGTGACACGGCCAGATACATGGCCGTGTGATGGGTGACATGGGCGTGTTGATGGAGACGACGGCCCTCAACGTGTTGAAGACGGAGACGGCATGCTTACGGAAGTTATCTCACCGCCTCCAAGTAAAGATTTGCGGCGTCGTGACGACCATGTGGAGCGACGTCAAATTATCCGCCCGCGGCGCAAACCAATCTAATGATAGCTTAATTAATTTTCATGTTTTTTATTTGGCAATGTTTATGCCATGTCGTGTTTTATTTTTATGAGTGTTGTTTTATTTAGTTACTATGAGCTGCAAATAGCCAAACATTTGATGTAGCCTATAAATAGGCAAGGAGTGTTTTCATTTGGATTATTGAGGAAAGAAATATTGAAACCCTAAAGTCTCCCCTCTTGAAATTTTCCTCTCCCCTTCCTCTTGGCCGAACTTCCCATTCTTGCCCTCTTCTTGGCCGCCGGCCACCCTTCTCCCTCCTTCCTCTTCTATTCTCCTCCCTCCTCCTAGCCACCTTCTCCTCCAACAACAAGCCGCCGCCTACCCCTCACTCCCCTCAAAAACCGATCACCCTCCTCTTGAAGATTTCGGCCAAGAGCAAGGCTCCTCCCTTGTGAGTTTTCCATTCCGGCGTGAAGCGACGAAGGCGGGCAAGATTTTCATCTACTTCCGGCGCAACTCCGGCGGAGCCGTTGAGAGGCATTCCAAGTAGAGTGTAATCGGAATCATCCATTCCGATTGGGTAACGAAAATCCCTCCTACCTCTTGTGTGTTTTCATTTCTTAGAATAGATCTAGTGGTGGATTATTTTTGGCGTTGTTTTAGATAGCTTGAAATTGTATCGTGGATTTCTTCGCATGCTTTGTATTTCCCTCATCTTCGTTTTATATTCGGGAAGGTTTGGCGAACCTCGTTTAACTTTTGTTGGGAGAGATCTACCATTCCGAATCGAATTTTTCGGTAGATCTCTTTTGGTACAACATCGCTCGATCGGACCCAATATTGGTCCTTTTAGCTCGGTCGGACATTGGCCTTATAGCCCTTGTTGGATCCAAAACGGATTGGCTACCCCTATGCTAGTATCTAATTAATAGACTTAATTGCGTGGCGTCACGTAGAGCGATTGTGAGAGTGTAGGGTTGAATTGTGGGGAGGCATAAGCGGCTAACTCGTAGATCTAATTTGCACACAACGTGTTCGCTTAAATTCCCCTTAGGAAATTCCCTTGTCTTTTCGTGCCTAAATTCCATTTAGGGAGTGGCCTACATCAATTTGGTATCAGAGGGAGGTTCACGTCAATTTCCTAATTGACACCCCTCCCCCATCTTGTGGCACGTTAACACGCACTTTGTATGCATGTTTCGAGTCAAAATAAACAAAAAAAAATTATTTCTGGTCTGCCAATAGCGGCTTAAATTTCTTATTTTTCAGCAAAAACATCAAAAAAATTTATTAATAATCTTCATATTTTATTCAGCAAGAAAATCTATTTTATATTATTATTACCCTAGTGGTTAAGCGGGAACAATTCCGACAAACCTATTTTAACTAAGCCAGAAGCATTTCTCCTTGTATGTGCACAAATTCCGGATCGAGTCTTCTCTCCGGTTTTCACAATATGGCCTATGACGTCAATGCTTCCCGAGAAAAATATTTACGTTCCCTTAGGAACGGTAGGAAGCAATTCCACTGCCCGGTAGTGGATGATATTAAGGCGTTGGTTGGCCAACTAAAGGCTAGTCAAGTAGCACCGCCACCGCGCACCTCTAGGCATGTTAGGATTCCTTCTCCGACCTATGATGGGCTAGGTGGACCGCGAGTGTTATTACGTTGGGTGGAAGACATGGAGTGTTATTTTGAGCAGAATCACATTGTGGATCCCCATAGGCTTCCCATTGCGAGATTTCAACTTTTGGGTCGAGCCTATACCTTCTGGCTAAACGAGGAGAAACGTTTGGGAATGCCCTCCGTCGACTCACATGTCGATTGGCAGATTATGAAGAGTTTATTAACGGATGAGTATTACCCTCCATACTGCCGCTCTCCGTCGTCTGATTATTTGAGAGAGTTGCCGCCTAAGACTTTGCCTACGTCGAATCAGTACGTCCCCTCATGCTCCCGTACTAGGACGTCTCATGTTATTACTCCTCCCTGCCAGGGCACTAGACCCCTACCTAGTATAAGAATGACTTATCCCCTCAGCTGCCTGATTTAGTTGATGACTCCCATGATGAGTCCAAGACCGTGTCTAGTACTGTGTCCGTTACTGAGGACGAGGCCGATATTACGGAAGATTGTATTGACGATGAGGAGATTGGTTACCCGAGTGACTTGGATGAGGATTTCTCATTTGAGGAACCCTCTCCACTCCCTTTCGACGACATTTTTGAGCCATCCCCTTTGACTGTTGTGGAGCCTTTTGATGATCCTAAGTCGATTGATATTCTAGCTGAGTCAGAGGAGTTACCTTACGCTGAGAGCTTACCCAGTCGTGAGGTAGACGAGGTTTGGGATGATAGTTTGACCTGTGAGAGTATTACCTTGCCTTTTACTAGCCACACTAGCGTTGTGACTGATCATCCTAGTGTTGAGAGCCCTCTCCAAACTACAAGCCCCGACGTGTTAGAGGCTACGATTACACCTAAGGAGGATATCTCTGATTTTTCTGAGGATCTTGTAAGTGAGGATGTGCCAGTCGATTTCTCTAATCACGAATTAATAAATGCCCCAACTGATTTGGAAGACTTACTATACGATCATCATTTATTGTTGGAAGAACTTTCGGATGAGTTGGTAGAGTCCTCCTATGAGGAATGCTATTCGGAGAGTGAGTTGGGCGATGACGAGCCAGATGAGTTTGTCGTGATGGAAAATCTTCTGTTTGATTTTTCGGTTGATTTTGATGGCTTGCACCCGGAGGTTGTTACTTGGACGATAAATCCATATTTTGGCATGGGGTATGACTTAGCCCCTCCTCCGAAATCTATCGAAGCTCCTAGTTGTGAGATTTGTACTTCTACTGATGTCGTGATTGATGTGTTGGAAGTATGTCCTAGTGAGAGAGTGCAATTTTTGGAAGACGTTATTGATGTCTACCCGGATGAGCGTCCCCTAACGCTAACTCTGTCGCATGAAATTAAATTGGATCTCGACTCTCTCCCAGTTTTATTTTTACCGACTCTTCCTCTTGATCAGTTGATCCGACTAGGGGACCCTTTTGGACACAAGTTTTGTATTCCTGATCTAGATTATTTTATTTGTCCACCCTTGCGGGCCCCTCCTTTGGACATGTCACCTTTGACGGTTCGTGACTCTACGTGTCCCTCTATGGTTATGTCCACGACTGTTCTCGATTCTGATTTTGTGGCCCTAAGGCCAATTATCCTAGTCGTGTCTCGATGTGCTTACGCTTTCGGTCTATTTGCACATGTTTTTCTACCCCCTGATGTAGTCCCGTTAGCGCCACCTGATGTTATTATATTGGTACCACCAGATGTAGTTCCGCTGGAGTCACCCTATTTATTTCTGTTAGTGGCCACGGTATGGCCCCATGAGTTGTCTCGCTCGCACCTCTTGTCACACCCGAGAGCGTCCAACTCTCTTAGAATTTATGATGCACAGATTCCCTTGGCATATCTGCATGCCAAGTGTGCTCATAATAATTTTTGAACTAGAACTGCAACTTTGGAGCCATTTGAAGTCATCTTTGATGTTCAGGCTCCCGTTCCCCCTGACTTAACCTCTATATTCTCTGTATTCGGGTTGAGTCACGTATCCCATGGTTTCACTCCCCACGATAGTATGATTCTTCGGCGCGTTTTAAAAGAATTAATCACTCTTGTTGCATCTCTTAATTTTCCTTCTAGTTTGTCGCCGAAACTCACCCCGGATTATGCTCATTATGATCCCCTTTTATATAAGCACATTAGTAAAGCGCTAGCCATACCAATTAATTCGTATCATATTTATGTTAGCTTACATAAAAAAGTATCTCACTGTAAGACGATTGATTTAGATTTGGTGCGTCTCGACCCTGAACGGATGCCTTCGGGCACTTTAGAAAGTTGGCAATTTGGTAAGCGGGACCTTTATCGGATATTAATGAAATTTGGAGAATTTACTTATCATCTGAAGCTTTCCATTGATTGGGGTATTACCCCTTAATTTGATGTTTCTAATTTAACGTCGTTTGATTTTCCACCACATGATTTATCTGCCTGTCCGTTTGGGTCCACTTTGTTCTCTTTGGGGTTGGGTTGTGAGTTTATACTTGGATTGTTTTCTTCTTCGGACTTCTCTGGAGGTACGTTGGTTGTTGATGCTAAATTTTGTTTTCCTTTATTGCCTAATGCTTCTCCAAGGTTCCCTAGGAACAAATTTTTGCATGACAGGTTACTCCAGGTTGTTGTGCTCTTCTTTCCAAGTGGGGTTGTCTACCACTCTGAGGTGCTATTGGATGATGCTTCCCCGCACCGGTACTTTCAGACCTACTCATCGGTGATGAGTAGTTTTAAGCGGGGGAGGATTGATGGAGACGACGGCCCTCAACGTGTTGTAGACGGAGACGGCATGCTTACGGAAGTTATCTCACCGCCTCCAAGTAAAGATTTGCGGCGTCGTGACGACCATGTGGAGCGACGTCAAATGATCCGCCCGCGGCGCAAACCAATCTAATGATAGCTTAATTAATTAATTTTCATGTTTTTTATTTGGCAATGTTTATGCCATATTGTGTTTTATTTTTATGAGTGTTGTTTTATTTAGTTACTATGGGCTGCAAATAGCCAAACATTTGATGTAGCCTATAAATAGGCAAGGAGTGTTTTCAATTGGATTATTGAAGAAAGAAATATTGAAACCCTAAAGTCTCCCCTCTTGAAATTTTCCTCTCCCCTTCCTCTTGGCCGAACTTCCCCTTCTTCCCCTCTTCTTGGCCGCCGGCCACCCTTCTCCCTCCTTCCTCTTCTATTCTCCTCCCTCCTCCTAGCCACCTTCTCCTCCGACAACAAGCCGCTGCCTACCCCTCACTCCCCTCAAAAACCGACCACCCTCCTCTTGAAGATTTCGGCCAAGAGCAAGGCTCCTCCCTTGTGAGTTTTCCATTCCGGCATGAAGCGATGAAGGCGGGCAAGATTTTCATCTACTTCCGGTGCAACTCCGGCGGAGCCGTTGAGAGGCATTCCAAGTAGAGTGTAATCGGAATCATCCATTCCGATTGGGTAACGAAAATCCCTCCTACCTCTTGTGTGTTTTCATTTCTTAGAATAGATCTAGTGGTGGATTATTTTTGGCGTTGTTTTAGATAGCTTGAAATTGTATCGTGGATTTCTTCGCATGCTTTGTATTTCCCTCATCTTCATTTTATATTCGGGAAGGTTTGGCGAACCTCGTTTAACTTTTGTTGGGAGAGATCTACCATTCCGAATCGAATTTTTCGGTAGATCTCTTTTGGTACAACATCGCTCGATCGGACCCAATATTGGTCCTTTTAGCTCGGTCGGACATTGGCCTTATAGCCCTTGTTGGATCCAAAACGGATTGGCTACCCGTATGCTAGTATCTAATTGATAGACTTAATTGCGTGGCGTCACGTAGAGCGATTGTGCGAGTGTAGGGTTGAATTGTGGAGAGGCATAAGCGGCTAACTCGTAGATCTAATTCGCACACAACGTGTTCGCTTAAATTCCCCTTAGGAAATTCCCTTGTCTTTTCGTGCCTAAATTCCATTTAGGGAGTGGCCTACATCACGTTTCAATCTTGACCCGGGCGTGTCAATACGCGTGTTCTGGTTTATTTTCAGTCGGTTGTGCACCGCTTCAGGAACACGACCTGTGATACAGGCGTGTCACAACCCGTATTCGTCCCAGGAAAATCAATATCAGGGCTGATCAGAGACGTTCATTTGCTTTGACTAAGATCCAATGGTATGGGCTCTTCCCTGGGTTGATAAGGCTGGGAGTGAAGAGGAGAAAGCTCATTTTAGTTTCATATTTCTCTTTCTAAAGCTAAGAGAGAGAGGAGAGCAAGAGAATAAAAAAGAAGGGGAATCCGGCTGCCGGTGGTGCTACGGTGGTCGAAATCGCGAGCCAAGTTCGGATTTATGAAGGCAAGGCTGCTGCGAAGACTTTCATCCGTTTTCTTTCTCTCCATGGCTCCGAGGCGAATTCCAAGGGTAACGATTTCCTTCATGGACAAGTGAAGTCCTACTTTCCTGCATCTGCATAGGGAAAACCCATTACCGCGAGTGTGCGGTGGCTTGCGGTGTCCCTTGGGGTAGATATGTGAAGTCCCCCTTATTAGAGTCCGGAATCGGAGTACGGATCTAGGCATGCTGTGTGAAGACCATCTGGACATGCTGGCCTTGATTGGTGATTCTTGTTTGCACATCGGAGAAGACTCTGTGATTATTGCTTGTATGCATGAAATCCGTGGTGGATACCTGTGGCTTGGTACCGCAGGAAGTACTGGAGGAAGTCCAAGAAATTATAAGAGTTAGGTTCAACTCCTATGGCTGTGAGTTGTCACTTTGTGTGGTGTTGAGTCGTTGGGATGCAACTATATAAAAAGGGCTTCGTGCCGAACAGGAAAGGTGAAACCGACCCGCGCCTTTATTTGTTGCCTCAGGTACGATGTACTTTGTAGTGGCAAGGCGGTTTGAGCAATGGGGGGGGTGGCTGATCCGTACCTGCATTATGTAGGCTGGACATGAGAGCGCTAAGGCATTTGGCTTTCTTCAGCTGCATAATGAGAGTCTTGGGCCTGCGTGCCAGACAAAATGCTCAATGGTGGGATCCGGTGTTTCCGGTACACTCGAATGTGCCCTGAGTGCACGGAGCGTCGGGTCGTCGTGCCCGCATTTGTGATTTGTATTGACTGTGCGGTCGTGCACATCTTGCGTGGTTTGCTATACATACTGTTGGAAAAATGCTATGCAGGGATGGACTTCTGCTTCCCCGTGCCAGGGGAAGGGTCGTTATAATTGGTCAGCTAAATGCTGACCATTGCCATGTTTACAACCGTTTGGTGGATTTGTTCTTGCAGGTGTAGGAGGTGCTGGTCCAAGAAGGACTTAGCGGGCTGAAGCCCAAGCTGCGTTGCTGCCATCGAAGGCTTTATTTTGTTTCTTCTTGTTCATGTGTGGCCGGCTTGCGTGCCGATGTCTGTAAACCACACCTTTGTAAAGAGAAATTTGTAAGGCCTTAAGGTCAGATACTTTGGTTGTATACATTCCTATTTTGTTAGTTTACAGTTCTTGTTTTGCTTGAGTTCAAGGTTTCAACCGTTAAGCTTCCGCTAGAATGCTCTGTGTTAGGATTCGTTGGGTTGTATGATATTATTTAGTAGCGTCTCTGCATGTTTGTGGAATATGGTGTTGGGACTCGGCCGGACCCTCTATTATATTCTTCTTGACAGGTAGAGGTGTTACAATTTGGTATAAGCTTGTTGGTCGATCTATTATGAATTCCCGGACGAATTCTTTTGAGGGGTGGCATGCACGTGTCAGTGTTGTCGTTATAACACTTAAATTGAACTCATGAATGTCCACTTAGGAATGCAAATACACTTGTTTGTTGAACCTGTGTATTCTTTTTGTATGTTTGCCGTTTTACTTGTTCGCTAAATTGTGTTTTTACACATATAGGTGACCAAAAGTGTTGCGGGTCAATCCGAACCTCAACATTCTTTAGAAAGTACGGCACCAGCTGAGGTGCCCACGCCTCCTCCACCTGCTAAACCGGTACGTTTCATCACGGAAACGGTACTTGCTATGATGAATTCTCAGCAGGCTGGGCAGGCACGTCCTACAGTGGTGCCAATGCATGCTGGGGTACGGCAAGAACCGGTAGAAGCTGCAGTTGATCCGCGGGCAACAGATCAACAATTGAAGAAATTCATGAACTTCAATCCTCCGCAATTTACTTGGCCAGGTTCACCGGCCCAAGCAGAGGATTGGCTGGCAAGGATCAAGAGGATCATTAGAGCTATCAAGGTTGAGGAGGGATAGAAGGTTATGTTGGCCACTTTCCTACTGGAAGGAGAGGCACTTTTATGGTGGGATGAGATTGAACTGCATCACTTGGCCGGTAGGCAACTTGCAGAGGTCTCAATGGACGAATTTTCTCGGTTGTTCTTGGCACAACATCTACCAATGCAGCAAAGGATATCGATGGAAATGGAATTTAAACGGTTAACTATAGGAGATCGTAGTGTGGATGATTACCTGCATGAGTTCACACATTTGGGAAGATATGCGGGTATAATCTTCGCCGAAGAAGAGCGTAAGACTAGTAGGTTATATGTGGGACTGCGAGATAAGCTGCGGTATTTGCTCTCGAGTTCTGTGAGTCAGGGATTTCAAGCCTTGTTCTGTACGACTCGATCTTTGGAGACGGACATGAGAAGAGGGAAAGCAAAGGGGACCTTGGCTGTGACAAAGCCAGAATTCAAGCCGCCGCGTCCGGAGAAGTTTGGGTACCGTAAGAGATGAGGAAAGAAGTCCAAGTCTACTGGACAAGTTCCTTCTGCGACTGTGACAGAGACATCTGGGTATGGATCTCATGCTTATTTTACGTGCGGGAAGTTGGGGCACTTCACACGTGATTGCCGAGTTGGTCCTCCAAAGGGTGATAAGAAGACGGGAGCGTCTTATGCGGAGAAAGGGAAGACTATTGTGGAGTCTTCTGCCTCGCACGCGCAACCCAGGGTCTTCAACCTTGGACAACAGGAGGCCATTAAGCAGGCTGATGTCGTCACAAGTGCACGCAGTTTTTTTAATGTTATTTTATACTGTGTGTTGTGCCTGTTTAATTGTGGTGTTATAGGTTTTGTCCTTATACGAGAGTATCCGACGCGAGCACTGTTTGATACAGGTGCTTCCCATTCGTTTCTGTCTGAAGATTTCGTCTTTTGTATCAGGGTACCTATACGGACCACGACGGACAGTGTAAAGGTGTTGTTACCTAACAGATGTTTGATGTGCGTGGATAAATCTTGCGGTCTTGAGGTCAAGATAGGTAGTCGGGAGTTCAAGGGGGAAACATTAGTATTGCCGATCAAGGAATTTGATATAATCTTTGGTATGGACTGGCTTTCAGAGTAGCGTGCCTTTAGAGATTGCACTTCAAAATAGGTCACACTCGGGAAGAATACCGAACAAGAGACCAAGTTTATTTGTATACAAGGGAAGAGTGGGTTGTTGTTATCTGCTCTCAAAGCCATTAAGGCAGTTCGGAAGGGTGCAGAGTTATTCTTCACACTCGTAGAGGCGGTGGCGCTGAAGGCTAGTGTGAGTGAAGTGCTGATTGTGTCAGAGTATGCGGATGTGTTTCCAAAGGACCTTCCGGGGTTACCTCCCCAAAGGGAAATCGACTTCGCTATCGAGCTGGTGCCAGGTGCGAAACCTGTGGCCCATTCTCCATATCGGGTATCACAAAAGAAATTGCCGAACTGAAAGTTCAGTTGCAAGAGCTGTTGGAGCAGGGATACATACGCCCAAGTATGTCACCTTGGAGCGCGCATGTTCTTTTTTTGGAAAAGAAAGACGGTAGTTTGCGGCTATGTATTGATTATCGCGAACTGAATAAGCTGACGGAGAAAAACAAGTATCCGATTCCACGGATCGATGACTTGTTCGATCAGCTAGCAGGCTCAACCGTCTATTCCAAGTTGGATTTTAAATCCGGGTATTACCAATTGCGGATTAGGGAAGGTGACATTCCCAAGACAGTGTTTTGCGCATGCTACGGTCATTATGAGTTCATAGTGATGTCGTTCGTCTTATGTAATGCGCCTTTGGTATTCATGGATCTCATGAATCGAACGTTCTGCGAATACTTGGATCTGCTTGTGATTGTGTTCATTGATGATATCCTCGTGTACTCACAGTCAGAGGAAGATCATGCAAACCATTTGTGGTTGGTATTGCATACCTTGCAGAGGAATAAGCTGTATGCCAAGTTCTCTAAGTGTGAGTTCTGGCTCTTATCGGTGGATTTTCTGGGCCTTGTGGTAAGTGGAGATGGCATAGCGGTGGATCCGGCAAAGATAAGTGCCATTCGTGATTGTCCAGTGATGTCTTCGGTGGCCGAAGTCTGGAGTTTTCTTGGACTGGCAGGCTACTATAGACGATTTGTGGAGAATTTATCCCGGATTGCTTTGTCTCTGACAACATTGACGAGAAAAGATCCGAAGTTTGTTTGGACGTCGGAGTGCGTGCGAGCTTTTGAAGAGCTAAAGATTCATTTTACCATGGCGCCTGTTTTGACGTCGCCATGTGGTACAAACAGTTTTGAGATATACAGTGATGCGTTAGTAAGCGGCTTAGGCTGCGTTCTCCTGCAGATTGGCAAGGTGATTGCATAGTGCTCACGTCAATCGAAAGTGAATGAACGTAATTACCCTGTCCATGACTTGGAGTTGGCGGCGATGATCTTTTCGCTAAAGTTGTGGCGGCACTATCTTTATGGCGTGAAGGTAGATATTTATAAAGATCATAAGAGTCTAAAGTATCTGCTCGATCAGAAGGATTTGAATATGCGACAACGGAGGTGGATGGAATTCCTAGGGGACTATACCTTCGACATTCACTCTATTCCCGGAAAGGGAAATGTGGCTGCTGATGACTTGAGTCGTAGGACTCCGGTGCGGGAAAGTTGGTTGCGAATACATGATGAGCGTCTAATCCAGGAGTTGGAAGCATTGGAGATATCTTGTGTGGAAAGGAATTCTTTGGCCGATGTATGCTTGAACTGGATGGAGGTTCAGTATGATCTTGCGGACAGGGTTTAGAGGGCAATGGAGTTTGATGAAAGTCTCCAGCTCTATGCAAAAGAAGGGTCTGGTGACCAATTCTCCTGGGATGACAGTTTATTACGGAAGGATGGCCGATTGTGCATCACTTGTGCGGGTAAATTGCGAGAAAAATTGTTATACGAAGCGCACTTTACAAAGTACGCAATTCACCCTGGGAGCACAAAAATGTACAAGGACATGAAGAAATTGTTCTGGTGGCCCGGTTTAAAGAAGGACATAGCCGAGTATGTGGCTAAGTGTCGTACTTGTGCTTTGGTGAAGGCAGAATGTCAACGGCCTAGCGGTTTCCTGAAATCATTGTCGGTTCTGTAGTGGAAGTTTGAGGATATTTCTATGGATTTCGTGCACGGTTTTCCGAGATCTCAACGCGGAAATGACTCAATCTGGGTGATTGTCGACCGGTTGACAAAGGTGGCTCACTTTCTACCGAACAAGCGGGACGATTCTGTGGAAGTGTTGGCAAAGATCTATGTGGAGCAGATTGTTCGATTGCACGGTGTTCCCCGGAGCATCGTAAGTGACCGAGAGTGGCGATTTACTTCAAAAGATTAGAGGCTAAACCATCAGCTGTTGGGCACGAAGTTAGCATTAGGTACGGCCTGTCATCCTCAAACAGATGGCCAAACTGAACGAACCAACAGGACGATGGAGGATATGCTCTGTATGTGCGCCATGGACTTCGGTAAGAAATTGGAAGATCATCTTGTTATGGTGGAATTTGCCTATAATAATAGCAACCAAGCGAGCCTTGGTATGGCACCGTTTGAAGCTCTGTATGGTCGCAAGTGTCGTATACTGCTAGCTTGGGCAGAAACTGGCGATTCCAAACTTTTGGGACAAAATGAAGTCGAGGATGCTAACTCAACAATACGCTCTATTCGAGAGAGGCTACTAATAGCGAAGGATCGGCAAGCCAAGTATTTCAATGCTAAGCACCGGAACGTGGAGTTTGCGGTGGGCGACTAGGTATATTTGAAAATTAAACCCTTCAAAGGCGTATCTCGGATTTGGCGGTTGAAAAAGCTAAGTCCGCGATACCTTGGTCTGTTTGAAGTTGTGGAGCGAGTTGGGGAAGCAGCCTATCGGCTAGCTCCTTCATCGGAATTGAGTGGACTGCATGATGTGTTCCACATCTCGGTACTGCGAAAAGCAGTCAAAGACCCAGCTCAAGTGATTGAGAATGGTCGGGTGCCGATTGAGTATGGGCTAACGACAAAGGTGAGGCCCATTCAGATCGAGGATCGAGCCGAGAAACAATTGCGGAACAAAACAATCAGGATGGTCAAAGTCCGGTGGGACAATAGTGGCCGAGAAGAGCTAACATGGGAGCGGGAACAGACCATGAGAGCCGAGTTTCCCGAATTATTTTTGTAACCTGTTGGCCCGTTTGAATATGTTGTAGCAACATATATGTATAAACATATATTATGTTATACTTTTATCTCCCTACTGTCTTCAAATTTCGGGACGAAATTTTATTAAGGAGGGGAGGATTGTAACGCTTCAGAAATCTCAAAAGCCAAAGTGGTATTCAGGTTGGCTGACACGGCCTAAGACATGGGCATGTCTCAGGGCATGTCAGGTTTATACATCCTGGGATACGGGCGTGTCCCAGGGCGTGTCCTGCTCGGGAGAAGTGGCGTTGAGTGGCGCTAAGAGGAATGGCGTTGAGTGTGGAACACGGCCTTTGACGGGCGTGTCACAAGGGCGTGTTGGGCATGTTTGGCATACGGCTAGGTACACGGGCCTGTGCCTCAGCCGTGTTGTTCTCGGGTGATTTTGTAGATCGTGTTACAGGGGTGACACGGCCAGATACACGACCGTGTGCTGGGTGACACGGGCGTGTCAGGCTTGACATGGGCGTGTCAATACTCGTGTTCTGGTTTATTTTCAGTCGGTTGTGCACCGCTTAAGGAACACGGCCTGTGACACGGGTGTGTCACAACCCGTGTTCGGCCCAGGAAAATAAATTTCAGCTCTGATTAGAGCCATTCATTTTCTTTGACTAAGATCCAATGGTCTGGGCTCTTCCCTGGGTTGATAAGGCCGGGAGTAAAGAGGAGAAAGCTCATTTGAGTTTCATCTTTCTCTTTCTAAAGCTAAGAGAGAGAGGAGAGCAAGAGAAGGAAGAAGAAGGGGAATCCGACTGCCGGTGGTGCTACGGTGGTCCAAATCGCGAGCCGAGTTCTGATTTGCGAACGCAAGGCTGCTGCGAAGACTTTCATCCATTTGCTTTCTCTCCATGGCTCCGAGGCGAATTCCAAGGGTAACGGTTTCCTTCTTGGACATGTGAATTCCTACTTTCCTGTATTTGCATAGGAAAAACCCGTCCCCGCGAGTGTGCGGTGGGTTGCGGTGTCCCTTGGGGTAGATATGTGAAGTCCCTCTTGTTAGAGACAGAATCGGAGTACGGATCTAGGCATGCTGTGTGAAGCCTATCTGGACATGCTGGTCTGGATTGGTGATGCTTGTTTGCACATCAGAGAAGACTCCGTGATTATTGCTTGTATGCATGAAATCCGTGGTAGATACCTATGACTTGGTACCGCAGGAAGTACTAGAGGAAGTCCAGGAAATTGTGAGAGTTGGGTTCAACTCTTGTGTCCATGAGTTGTCACTTTGTGTGGTGTTGAGCCGTTGGGCTGCAACTACATAAAAAGGGCTTCATGACGAACAGGAAAGGTGAAACCGACCCGTGCCTTAATTTTTTGCCTCAGGTACGATGTACTTGGTAGTGGCAAGGCGGTTTGAGCAACGAGAGGTGGCTGATCCGTACCTGTGTTAGGTAGGTTGGACATGAGAGCGCCAAGGCATTGGGCTTTCGTCAGTGGTATAATGAGAGTCTTGGGCCTGCGTGCCAGACTAAATGCTCATTTGCGGGATCCAGTGTTTCCGGTACACCCGAATGTGCCCTGAGTGCACAGAGCATCGGGCCGTCGTGCCGGCGATTGTGATATGTATTGACTGTGCGGTCGTGCACGTCTTGCGTGGTTTGTTATCATACTGTTAGAAAAATTCTATGCAGGGATGGAATTCTGCTGCCCCGTGCCAGGGGAAGGGTCATTATAATTGGTCAGCTGAATGCTGATCGTTGCCCTATTTGCCACCGTTTGGTGGATTGGTTCTTATAGGTGCACGAGGTGCTTGTCCAAGTAGGACTTAGCAGGCTGAAGCCCAAGATGCGTTGCTGCCCTCGAAGGCTTTATTTTGTTTCTTCTTGTTCATGTGTGGCCGGCCTGCGTGCTGATGTCTGTAAGCCACACCTTTGTTAAGAGAAATTTGTAAGGCCTTAAGGCAAGATACTTTGGTTGTATACATTCCTATTTTGTTAGTGGACAGTTCTTGTTTTGCTTGAGTTCAAGGTTTCAACCGTGAAGCTTACGCTAGAAGGCTCTGTATTAGGATTCGTTGGGTTGTATGATATTATTTAATAGCGTCTCTTCCTGTTTGTGGATTATGGTGTGGGGCCCCAGCCGGACCCTCTATTATATTCTTCTTGACGGGTAGAGGTGTTACATAATGATAGCGAACTAATTGGTTTTTCAGATGCAGACTTTGCAGGTAGCAAAGATGAAAGGAAAAGCACTTCCAGGACATGTCAGTTCCTATGAAGAAGGCTGATGACTAGTTTTAGTCATCCTTTTTTGGGGTAATTAAGTAGTTAAAATCATTAAGTTTTATTATAATTTTGTGTTTTGTATGCTTGTTATGATGTCATTTTATGTTTTGATATTAAAATCTATATAATTTATTATATGTATTATGTTACTATATATATTATGTTATGTTTATTTATGTTTTGTTGTTTTATTATGTTTTTTGATGTTTTGTTATTTTATTTTAATGTTTGAATGTTATTGATATGTTTTTTTTACTTAATGTTTTGTTGTTTTAACTTTGTTTAACTAATCTATGTTTTGTTTGTTTTGTTTTACTTTGTAGGTTCATGCATATACAGCCCGGCCCCCCGTGCAAGATTTGAAGATGGTCAAGCCCTCAAGTCAAGACCTCTTGGTGCAGCCCCTCTATTCGAGCCCAACCCAGCCCCCTACCCGACTCTTCATTGAAGCAGCCCACTTCAATCTTTCAAGCACATGGAGCAGCCCATCATGCATGCATGAAGATACCCGAGCCCTCCAAGAGCAGCCCATCATCCATCCCGAGCCCACTACATGCAGCCCACTAATATCTTCATGCATGGCCGGCCACCACCCCTCTCTCTCTCCATCATTTAATTTAAAAAAACATGCAAGTGGTCGACCTCTCCACTCTCTTTCCCCTTCTCTTTTATTTATTTATTCCACATTCATTCCCCCCTCTTTATTCTATTTTTTATTTTCACTTCCCTTCAATACAATACAATACATCCATACCTCCTCTCTCCCCTCATTTAAAGCCATGCATGAACATTTCTCCCCCTATATGGCCGGCCACCTCCCTCCTTCTCCATTTACATTTAATGTCTTCCTTCTCTTTCCCTCATTAAATGCCATACATGCATCCTTCCCATTATGTATCCGGCCCCCCCTTGTGTCCCTTCCCCTCCTCTTCATTCTAGAATCTTCCCTTCCCATCTATAAAAGGAGCCCATGGTCTCATGTTTTGGAGGTTGGCTTTTGGAAAGAGCAAGTGGAGAGTACAAGTCAAGAGAGCTTTTGTAATTTTATTTCCTAGTTGCCTAGTTGTAATTTCATTTTTGTTTAAGATTTTTTAATATCATTTTGTTTAAGCATTGTGAACATCTCTTTTTATTGTTATTAATGAAATTTTCTTCTCTTATTATTGTCGTTCTCTTTTCCAATATGCATAGCTAATTTTCTTGTAGCATTCGATCGTGAGGATCCATGAAGTGAGATGAGAGTTTATTTTCTTTCTTAGTTTTATTTTTGTTATTTCATGCTCGATCCTTCTTTGATTTATTTTGTGTCGACTCCATATTTCCAGTATACGGTAGTAGACCTTGTTCTCATTTCATAGTAGTCGAGAGACTCATGATTTGAAAGACCACTCAAAGAAGGAAGGAGTTGCACGCAATCCTCGAGATAGGACGACGTTAATCCTCCGGATTGGAGTCAAATCCAATAGTGCGGATCACCTCGATAATGCAACTTTAGGCTTCTTTGGTTTGTAAAGAGATTTCGATCAAAGAGTCTATAAGTTAGGAGACCTAATGCTCTAGCGAGATTTTTTCTCATTTTCGGATCCGTCACGGTCGAGTATGATTTTCAAAATTAAAACTATGTCTTTTTTCTCTCTCTTATATCATTTCATGGTGATTCACTGATCGGGTGCTGGCTTTTTATTATTAGTTTTTCGTCAAAAAAATTATCTTTTATTTTACCTATAAAAATTCTCAAATCCCAACAATTTTTCGGTAGGATAATAGTTTGAGTGTGAGTAGCAGTAATTGACAACCCCGTGTTTAAATACGACCATGGTACTACAATTCGGCGGGTACACTTGCCTGTTCGGGTTTTGGCCCACCAAGTTTTTGGCGCCGTTGCCGGGAATTTTCTTCGTCCATATTTTTAAAATGATTTCGCTATTACTTCTGCAGAAATTAAAAAAAAATTATATTTTCTTTTATTATTATAATCAACTCATATCATCTTATTTCTACCCAACCTAAATTCTCTCGAAAAGGGTAAGGGGCTTTAAGTTCCACCATTTTACCTAGTACCTTGCGAACCCTTCACCGGGTAGCCCTTGGGAAGTTCGAGAGCCAATCCGTAAAAAAATCTGTTTTCAAAAAATCCTTTCTTATCTTTTTTTCTTTTTTTTCAAGTTTTCATTTCCATTCTCCTTCGTTTTCTTTTCTAGTGCATGACCTGCACGAATCCGTCCCTACTTGTTGATTTGGACCCAGAAATCGAACGCTCCTTTCGGAGACAACTACGATTTGGGGCTTCCACTTCTCAAACAGTGGTTGAGGATTCATACGGGGATTGTAATTTTAATTCTGCAATGGGAGACCCTAACCCAGGAATGGCTCAGCAAAGGACCATGTTCGATTATGCTCGACCCAACTTGGAAGGGACTGAATCAAGTATTGTTCGACCTGCGATTGCGAACAATAACTTCGAGCTTAAGCCTAGCATCATACAAATGGTGCAGCAATATGTACAGTTCAACGGATTACAAGATGAAGATCTGAACTTGCATATTGCCAATTTTCTTTGAAATCTGTGACACCTTTAAAATTAATGGTGTTTAAGACGATGCTATAAGGCTAAGACTCTTCCCATTCTCCTTAAGAACTAAAGCCAAACAGTGGTTTAGTTCTCTTTCAAGAGGATCAATCACTACTTGGAACATTTTAACTGAAAAATTTCTTTTTCGATACTCCCCCCCCCCCCCCGCCAAAACTGCTAAGCTAAGAAATGATATAACTTCTTATTCTCAAATTGATTCTGAGACCCTCTATGACACTTGGGAGAGGTTCAAAGAACTTTTGAGAAGATGCCCACATCATTCACTTCCTGTATTGTTACAAGTCAAGACATTTTACAATGGGCTTAATCCAGAAACTAAGCAAATGATAGATGCCGCTTCCGCTAGTTCTTTGGACCGCAAAACTCCGGAAGCCGCTCTTGAGCTTATCGATGACATGGCGATGAACACTTATCAGTGGAATTCGTCTAGGTCTCGCCCATCTAAACCTGTAGGTATCTATAAAGTGGATTCGGTGACGCAACTGGCGATGCAAGTGGAAATGCTGAACAAGAAGATTTCGGAGATGAATGCTGCCTTCGCTGCTAAGGTATATGAAAATACTGCTGCTGCCGAGCAGGTGGATTATCTGGGGAACATACCCAGGCCTGCTCAAAATAATTCTGCAAACAATTTTTCTTCTTTTTCGAATTTTTCTTCTCCTCCTGGTTTTAATTCTTCTTCTAATTCTTATCACCCTGGATGGCGTAACCATCCTAATTTTTCTTGGAGTAATAATGTTTACGTCGTACGCACACCACACGATTTTACACAACCACCACCACCACAACAAAACCAAAACTTTCAAAAACCTTCCCCCTTGGAAGAGATCCTTTCTAAATATATAAGTTCGAACGAAGCCAATATTAGAAGTCTAACTGGGTCCGTGAAAAGTTTAGAAAATCAGGTCGGGCAACTCGCCAAGGCTTTTTCCGAGAGACTACCTTGAACTCTTCCCTCGAACACTAAACCTAACCTATGGGAGCATGCAAATGCGATTTCCATTCAGAGCGGTAAGGTTGTTAACGAGCCTACCACAAGGGAAGAGCCAAAGGTGTTTGTCCCTCCTGCTTTGGAAACAATTATCTCTTTTGAAAATGAAAAATCTACTTTTGAAAAATAAAAAGATATCTCTATTTTTTCTGATTTTGAAAAAGAAAAAGATGACATTCAAAATGATTCTCCGGTTGTTGTAAAGGAATTATCGCCACCTCCTTATCCGGCACGACTTAGGAAAGAAAAACAAGATAATCAATGTCAACGCTTTCTTGAAATATTTAAACAAATTCATATTAATTTGCCATTTCACGAAGCGATTAGTCAAATGCCGAAGTATGCGAAATATCTTAAGGATTTATTAACGAATAAGAAGAAATTAGAAAATTTATCGCATGCAAAGTTAAATGAAGAGTGCTCGACGATCATTAAAAACTCAAATCTTCCAAAAAATAAATGACCCGGGTAGTTTTTCAATTCCTTGTGTTTCTGGCGACCTTTTTGTAAAACATGCGTTAGCAGATCTTGGAGCAAGCATCAATTTGATGCCTTTTTCTTTATTCAAGAAGTTAGGATTGGCCACTCTTAGCCCTACAAGAATGAGTATCAAGTTAGCTGATAGGTCAATTAAGTATCTGTTAGGTATCGTTGAGGATGTGTTAGTGAAGGTCGACAAATTCATCTTCCCGGTGGATTTTGTCATTCTCGATATTGAAGAGGACATCGAGGTCCCTCTTATCCTTGGTCGTCCCTTCCTAGCCACCTCTCGTGCGGTCATCGGTGTGTGTAATGGCAAACTTTTTCTTCGCGTGGGAGATGACGAGGTGACGTTTTCAATAAACCAATCAATGAAAAATTCTTTAAAAAATGACGATTCATGTTTTTTCCTCGATGTTTTAAATGAAGACTCCTCTCTTTTTCTCTCAAATATTTCTTCCAATGATTTTTCTTCCTCTTTTTCTGACTTCTCTACAAATGTTTTTGAAGACACGGCTATGTCTGCACAAGCCAACTTTGCAAATGAACCAGTGTTTAGGAAAAAATATTATGAAAATATTTTTTTTGAAAATGAAAAAGTTTTAAAGAACTCTTACGATGAACCACCCAACTTAGAGCTCAAACCCCTTCCCGAACATCTCAAATATGACTTTCTTGAAAATAATTCTAAATTGCCCGTTATAATCTCGGCTTTGCTTTCTCAATCCGAAAACGATAAATTAATCGAACTACTACAAAAGCATCGTCGAGCTATAGCGTGGCAAATTTCTGATATTCCTTGCAATAGCCCTTCCTTTTTCACCCACAAAATATTCTTTGAAAATAACTCTAAGGGAGTGGTCCAACCTCAACGTCATCTTAATCCTAATATGAAATTGGTTGTAAAGGGCGAGGTTCTTAAGTTATTAGATGCGGGGATAATTTACCCTATTTCTGATAGCCAGTGGGTAAGTCCGGTCCAGGTTGTTCCTAAGAAGGGTGGGGTCACGGTAGTAACAAATGAAAATAACGATTTAATTCCAACTAGGACGGTAACGGGATGGATGATGTGCATCGACTATCGTAAATTGAATGATGCAACTCGTAAAGATCACTTCCCCCTCCCATTTATCGATCAAATTTTAGAACGCTTATCCGGGCATAGTTTTTATTGTTTTCTCGACGGTCTTTCGAGATACTTCCAAATCCCTATCGCACCCGAAGACCAAGAGAAGACAACATTCACTTGCCCCTTCGGAACTTTTGCTTATCGTAGAATGCCTTTCGGTTTATGCAACGCACAGCTACTTTTCAGCGGTGTATGCTTGTTATTTTGGATAAGTACGTAGAAAATATTATGGAAGTGTTTATGGACAATTATTCATTTTTGGCGACTCATTTAACTTATGTTTAGCGAATTTATAAAAATTTTTACAACGCTGTGAAGAGACCAATTTAGTTTTAAATTGCGAGAAGTGCAACTTTATGGTACGTGAAGGCTTAGTCCTTTTCCACAAAATTTCTGCTAAAGGAATTGAAGTGGACAAGGAAAAAATTGAAATAATTGAGAAGTTACCGCCACCTACAAATATTAAAGAGATTAGATGTTTTTTAAGGCATGCGAGATTTTATCGAAGATTTATTTAAGACTTTTCAAAAATTACTAAGCTTCTCACTCACCTTCTCGAAAAAGACACTCCTTTCGTTTTTGATGAATCTTGTCTTGCTGCGTTTGAATTAATTAATTCAAAACTTATCAATGCTCCTATTATGATCGCCCCAGTTTGGGATTTACCATTCGAAATAATGTGTGATACGAGTAATCATGCAGTAGGTGTGGTTCTAGGACAACGAATTGATAAGAACTTTCATCCGATTTTCTATGCTAGTAAACCTCTAACTTCTGCTCAAGAAAATTACACCACGACGGAGAAAGAGCTCTTAGCTATTATTTTTGCTTTTGATAAATTCCGACCGTACGTTACTCTTGCTAAAGTAATTTTTTTTACGGATCATTCTGCTTTGAAGTACCTCCTTTCTAAACCGGATGCAATTTCGCGTCTTATTCGCTGGATCCTCTTAATTCAAGAATTTGACTTGGAGATTCGGGATAAGAAAAGAGCTGAAAATCTAGCAACTGATCATCTTTCTCGGCTTGAAAATCCCAACCTTGATATTTTGAATGAAACTTTTATTAATGACTCTTTTCCGGATGAGCGTCTTTTAAATATTTCTTCTTCTACCCCCTGGTTTACCAACCTGGCAAATAATCTTGTGGTCCGGGTCCTTCCAAAAGAATACACTTCTCACCAAAAGAAGAAATTCTTTTCTAAGTTGAAGTATAATTTTTGGGAGGACCCCTTTCTATTTCGCATTTGTGCGGATCAGGTGGTAAGAAGATGTGTTTCCCGGGAAGAGGGTAAGCAAAATTTAAAACATGTTCATGAAGGTCCGACTGGCGGGCACTTTCAAGCAAACCGCACCGCACACAAAGTACTTAGTGCTGGCTTCTATTGGCCAAGCATATTTAAAGATGCACAAATCTTTGTGGGCAGATGGGATCGATGCCAGTGGACTGGAAATATCTCTAATAAAATTGAAATGGAACAAAACTATTTTCTCGAGTGCGAAGTTTTTGATTTGTGGGGCATAGACTTTGTCGGCCCATTTCCCTAAAGTTTAGGAAATAAATATATTTTAGTCGCCATAGATTACGTCTCTAGGTTGGAGGAGGCCCAAGCTTTACCAAGTAATGACGCGCGCGTGTTCATAAACTTCTTGAAAAAATTATTTTCTCGTTTTTGTTTTCCTCGAGCGATCGTTATTGATAGGGGGAGCAACTTTTGTAACGCACAACTAACTAAGGTTTTAATTAAATATGGCATTACCCATAAATTATCCACCGCTTATCACCCCCAAACTAACGGTCAGGTCGAGGTAGTCAATCGAGAGTTAAAAAGAATTTTGGAAAAAACTGTTTCTACTTCTCGTAAGGACTGGTCCCTAAAATTAGACGATGCTCTTTGGGCCTATCAGACAGCGTACAAGACCGCCATCGGTTGTACTCTATTCCGATTAGTCTATGTAAAATCGTGTCATCTTCCGGTAGAAGTAGAACACCGTGCGTATTGGGTGTTGAAGTTTTTTTAATTTCGATCCGCACTCGGTCGGCGAGCATAGAAAAAATCAGTTTAATGAACTCGATGAATGGAGAGCGTACGCTTACGAAAATAATAAAATTTATAAAGAATGCACGAAATTGTATCACGATAAGAACCTGCGCCATCCTAAAATGTTTAAACCGGGCGATCAGGTTCTTCTTTTTAATTCGCGTTTACGTCTCTTCCCTGGTAAACTAAAATCAAGATGGTCTGGACCGTTTACGGTCAAGGACGTTTTTTCTTATGGAACTGTGCTACTCTCGCACCCGGATAAGGGTGAATTTAAAGTAAATGGGCATAGACTTAAATTATATTTTTTTAATGATTCTGTGTCTCCCATAAAGGAGAATCTTATTCTAGACTCTTAAAATTTTTATTTTTTTATGGACATTTTTCTTTTGGACTTCTTATTATTATTATGGAACTTTTATTTGGATTGTTGTAATAAATAATACTTTTGGGAACCTGCCCACGGACTCTATTTTCTGTTTTTATTTTGCTCTTCCTACCGAAGGCACATCAATTACAAGTTCGTGATCGCCGCTCCAACGTTGCTGATTTAAAAAAAGATCAAGTCAAACCTATTGACGATCAAGTGCGCTAAAAAGCAAGCATGTGGGAGCGACATCCGCCTTCATCTCACAAACCCGGGGAAGTCCTGTTTTTTTTTATTTCATTTACTTTCTGCATTTTTCTCTTCTTCTCAGTCCCCTTCTCTTTTTTCTTTTTGATTCCTTCATTGAGGGCAATGAAGAATTTAAGCATGGGGGAGGGTCTGATTTCTTTCTTTCTTCTTTCCATACTAAAAAAAATGTGTTTAAAAATTAGTATAGTTATAGTATTGCTTTTTATTTTAACTGCATCAAAAACCCAAAAAAATTAGAAAAAACAAAAATAAAAAATATTGTGCTAAAATCTATTTGAAAATCAAAATCGAAAATTATTTTCTATCTTTATTTTTATGTTTTTTCTAGTGATTTGTAGGCCTGTGCGGTTTTTGTAGTTCTATGTAGATTTCTTTGAAACGGTTTTCTACACTTATCATTTTAGCATACCTTAGTTTTACTAGTTTCTTCTTCTTAAATATAGGCATCTGTCTTTTACGTTATAAGTTAGCAATTCGTAGTTATGTCTTTTTATTCGGTCAAGTTGCTTACGAATGTTTGCTAGGTAATATTAGCCCTTTTTCTTTTGTGGGGTAGTCTTTCTTGGTGTCTAGAACTTGTCCCAAGCTACTATCGAAGCATTTGCGTCGTTTTTACGGAGTTTAGAAATGATTTAGGCCACCATTTGACTAGTTTGAGCTTTTCTTGCCCACCAAAAACATTACCATTGCAAAACAATTTTTGGGCCTTTTCCATGTTTTCTTTGTTTTTTGCTCCACCTTTCATTTCACTATTTTCACCAAAGCCAAAATGCCTTTCCTTTTTTTTCACACTAAAACTTTGAGCTTAAAAATTATTTTTGTGAAAGGGTTTTACCTTTGAAATGAATAGGAAATTTTCAAACCTATTTTTGGAGCTTTCTTTTATGAAAGAATGTTATTATCAAAATGTTATCAAAAAAATGAAAAAATCAATCAAAAAAAAGAAGAAATGAAATTTATTTGTGGCCAAAATTTATAAAAGAAAAATTTTTCATGGCCTTGTTTTGTAGTTTGAATTGGAGAAATGACTTGCTTGTCATTTCTCATTTTGTTATCATGTTTTTTTATATATTTTTGAGCTCAACCTTGGTTTAGTGTGTCTTAGCCTTCATGTTTATCCTTATTCTCCTTTCCTAATTATTTACCTAAGCCAAGTCTTAACGCCTATTAGAAGTCCTATTGATCTTTAGAACGTAAATTTGCGTAGTGGAGAAAGTGTGAACGAACAAGCCTATGGCCACCGTCATTTATGGATTTCTTTGGAGGTTACCTTGAGGTGTTTTATGGTTAATTTTTAGCTAGCAACCTAGTAGTTCGTTAATGCGTCGTTTATTTAGAACCTCTACTTTTGTTTTCCTTATTTTCATTTATCTTGGATGCCTTGTTTTAAGATTTAGAAATGTGTAAACTTTTCTTATGTTTTAATGAGATTTTTAGAATTCCACTTTCGAGTTTTCTATTGTGCACTTCTCACCCTACTAGTTGATAACATGGAAATTAGGATAGTTTAATTTTTCATGTTTTGCTTTTCTTAACTATGGAACCTAAAATAAAAAAAATATCTTTTGCTTTTTCCTAGTTCTTTATTTCTATTTGCTTGAGGGCAAGCAAATGTCTAAGCATGGGGGAGTTTGATGACTAGTTTTAGTTATCCTTTTTTTTTGGGGTAATTAAGTAGTTAAAATCCTTAAGTTTTATTATAATTTTGTGTTTTGTATGCTTGTTATGATGTCATTTTATGTTTTGATATTAAAATCTATACAATTTATTATATTTATTATATTACTATATATATTATGTTATGTTTATTTATGTTTTGTTGTTTTATTATTTTTTAATGTTTTTTGATGTTTTGTTATTTTATTTTAATGTTTGAATGTTATTGATATGTTTTTTTACTTGATGTTTTATTGTTTTAACTTTGTTTAACTAATCTATGTTTTGTTTTGTTTTTCTTTGTAGGTTCATGCAAGTACAGCCCGGCCCCCCATGCAAGATTTGAAGATGCCCGAGCCCTCAAGTATAGACCTCTTGGTGCAGCCCCTCTACCCGAGCCCAAGCAAACCCCCTACCCGACTCTTCATTGAAGCAGCCCACTTCAATCTTTCAAGCACATGGAGCAGCCCATCATGCATGCATGAAGATACCCGAGACCTCCAAGAGCAGCCCATCATCCATCCCGAGCCCACTACATACAGCCCACTAATATCTTCATGCATGGCTGGCCACCACCCCTCTCTCTCTCTCCATCATTTAATTTAAAAAAACATGCATGTCGCCGGCCTCTCCACTCTCTTTCCCCTTCTCTTTTATTTATTTATTCCATATTCATCCCCCTCTTTATTCTATATTTTTATTTTCACTTCCCTTCAATACAATACAGTGCATCCATACCTCCTCTCTCCCCTCATTTAAAGCCATGCATGAACATTTCTCCCCCTACATGGCCGGCCACCTCCCTCCTTCTCTATTTACATTGAATGTCTTCCTTCTCTTTCCCTCATTAAATGCCATACATGCATCCTTCCCATTATTTGGCCGCCCCCCCCTTGTGTCTTTCCCCTCCTCTTCATTCTAAAATCTTCCCTTCCCATCTATAAAAAGAGCCCATGGTCTCATGTTTTGGAGGTTGGCTTTTGGAAAGAGCAAGTGGAGAGTACAAGTCAAGAGAGCTTTTGTAATTTTATTTCCTAATTGCCTAGTTGTAATTTCATTTTTGTTTAAGAGTTTTTAATATCATTTTGTTTAAGCATTGTGAACTTCTCTTTTTATTGTTATTAATGAAATTTTCTTCTCTTATTATTGTCATTCTTTTTTCCAATATGCGTAGCTAATTTTCTTGTAGAATTCGATCGTGAGGATCCATGAAGTGAGATGAGAGTTTATTTTCTTTCTTAGTTTTATTTTTGTTATTTCATGCTCGATCCTTCTTTGATTTATTTTGTGTCGACTCCGTATTTCCGGTATACGGCAGTATACCTTGTTCTCATTTCATAGTAGTCGAGAGACTCATGATTGGAAAGACCACTCAAAGAAGGAAGGAGTTGCACGCAATCATAGAGATAGGACGACGTAAATCCTCCGGATTGGAGTCAAATTCAATAGTGCGGATCACCTCGATAATGCAACTTTAGGCTTCATTGGTTTGTAAAGAGATTTCGATCAAAGAGTCTATAAGTTAGGAGACCTAATGCTCTAGTGAGATTTTGTCTCATTTTCGGATCAGTCACGGTCGAGTATGATTTGCAAAATTAAAACTATGTCTTTTTTTTCTCTCTTATATCATTTCATGGTGATTCACTGATCGGGTGCTAGCTTTTTATTATTAGTTTTTCGTCAAAAAAATTATCTTTTCTTTTCCTTTAAAAATTCTCAAATCCAAACAATTTTTCGGTAGGATAATAGTTCGAGCGTGAGTAGCAGTAATTGATAACCCTGTGTTTAAATACGACCTTGCTACTACAATTCGGTAGGTACACTTGCCTGTTCGGGTTTTGGCCCACCAAGTTTTTGGCGCCATTGCCGGGGATTTTCTTCGTCAATATTTTGAAAACGCTTTCGTTATTACTTTTGCAAAAATAAAAAAAAAATTATATTTTCTTTTATTATTATAATAAACTCATATCATCTTATTTCTACCCAACCTAAATTCTCGACAAGTAATAAAAGAAAATCCCTTGCAACGGCAAGTAATAAAAGAAAATCCCCGGCAACGGCGCCAAAAACTTTGTGGGCCAAAACCCGAATAGGCAAGTTTACCTGTCAAATTGTAGTACCAAGGTCGTATTTAAACACGGGGTTGTCAATTACTGCTACTCATGCTCGAACTATTATCCTACCGAAAAATTGTTGGGATTTGAGAATTTTTAAGGTAAAATAAAAGATAATTTTTTTGACGAAAAACTAATAATAAAAAGCTAGCACCCGATCAGTGAATCACCATGAAATGATATAAGAGAGAAAAAAGACATAGTTTTAATTTTGCAAATCATACTCGACCGTGACGGATCCGAAAATGAGACAAAATCTCGCTAGAGCATTAGGTCTCCTAACTTATAGACTCTTTGATCGAAATCTCTTTACAAACCAAAGAAGCCTAAAGTTTCATTATCGAGGTGATCCGTACTATTGGATTTTACTCCAATCCGGAGGATTTACGTCGTCCTATCTCTAGGATTGCATGCAACTCCTTCCTTCTTTGAGTGGTCTTTCAAATCATGAGTCTCTCGACTACTATGGAATGAGAACAAGGTCTAATACCGTATACCGGAAATACGGAGTCGACACAAAATAAATCAAAGAAGGATCGAGCATGAAATAACAAAAATAAAACTAAGAAAGAAAATAAACTCTCATCTCACTTCATGGATCCTCACGATCGAATGCTACAAGAAAATTAGCTACGCATATTGGAAAATAGAACGAAAATAATAAGAGAAGAAAATTTCATTAATAACATTAAAAAGAGAAGTTCACAATGCTTAAACAAAATGATATTAAAAATTCTTAAACAAAAATGAAATTACAACTAGGAACCTAGGAAATAAAATTACAAAAGCTCTCTTAACTTGTACTCTCCACTTGCTCTTTCCAAAAGCCAACCTCCAAAACATGAGACCATGGGCTCCTTTTATAGATGGGAAGGGAAGATTCTAGAATAAATAGGAGGGGAAGGGACACAAGGGGGGGCGGGGCGGCCAAATAGTGGTAAGGATGCATGTATGTCATTTAATGAGGGAAAGAGAAGGAAGACATTCAATGTAAATGGAGAAGGAGGGAGGTGGTCGGCCATGTATGGGGAGAAATGTTCATGTATGGCTTTAAATGAGGGGAGAGAGGAGGTATGGATGCATTATATTGTATTGAAGGGAAGTGAAAATAAAAATATAGAATAAAGAGGGGGGGATGAATTGTGAATAAATAAATTAAAGAGAAGGGGAAAGTGAGTGGAGAGGTGAAAGTCACACTAGTGTCAACTACCTTCACCTATGGGGGGGAATAGGTGTCTTGCACAGTCTTTTCGCGGAATTAAAATTATACATGCACAATTAAACAAAACAACACAGCACAAAAATACGCAGGCAGTTATAGTGGTTCCTCGATTTGGGTACGTCCACTTTCCTTCTTCGACCTATCTCCCAACAAGGGACGACTCGGTCACTTCACCAACCGTATTGAAATCCAATCCTCACACTAAGGAAGAAACTCTTCCAACCGAAGGAGTCACCACTCCTCCACAACGGGTTGCATCTAACCCTTACAACGAAGAACCAACGTTCCTTTACAACAAAAGAAAAATTAGAATGTATAAAATACAAACAACTTATGGAGCGCTTGGTGTCCTTCTTCGTTCGATGTAACTTTCTCGACGAAGACAAAGAGTACACGGCCTAAGCGCTCACTTAGAGAGGATCTCCCCGAAATCGGCGGCGGTAAGAAGTACGGCGGCGAAGCTTTTGGGATCGACAGCGGCAAGGTTTGCGGCGGCGAGCTTTATAGATCCAACCTTCGTAGCAAAGCTAGCAAGGTCTACCAACGATCACACTTGGATCGATCGTCTCAATCGATTCGGAAAGGGAAGGTATTACCAATTTACAAACAAAGAGACAAATGATCTCAAGATAGACACGTGAGACGCGTTACTTGACTAAGCTTCTGTCACCGAGAGATCAAGATGAATCCAAGATCAGCTGCAGTGACTTTCTCCTGAGCGGCGACGGCGGCGGAAAGAAATCCGCGATGCTTTAGGTCACGATGGGGGCCTGTTTCTTGTTCTCGGTATCGATTGTTCGTAATGTTCGAAAAACAACAGTATTTATACAGTAGGTCATACATTATGACCGTTGTGGGACCTACCAGTAGAAACCCTAAGTCTAGTTCAAAACAGCGCGTGTATACTTGGTCTGGTCCAGCGAGCTGCAGAAATTCACTTAAGGCAAATTCGGCGAGAATCAGTTGTGATTCTCGACGAATCGGCGAGAATCACTTATGATTCTCGTCGAATTTTCCTTGGAAGCAATTTAGCCAGAGAGCTCGCCATCCGGTGAAGGTCGGCGAGAATCATTTATTAATTCTCGACGAATCGGCAAGAATGCAAAGTCATTCTCGCCGATTCTACCTTAGCAGAATTCTGGACGGTGCTGAGCCAGCCGGAAGCATTCGGCGAGAATCGGCTAGTGATTCTCGACGATTCGGCGAGAATCACTTGTGATTCTCGTCGAATCTTACTTAGACAAATTTTCTTCTATCTTCCCGTAAGCTGGTCTTTGACCCATTCTTGCTCCTTGTCAGCTCTTGATCTATCACTGCCCTGTACTTGAAAGTAAGTACACCTCAATAGATAGAGTACACGTAAGCCAACACACTGATCTGCTCAGAGAGGGATTACGTTGCGCAGACCCGTGTATATTGACCTACTGCACCCTGACATTGATGTGTACTTAGCGTGAAATAACCGCAAGCACAACTTGAAGATAAATGATAAAATATAATGTCAATTCACCTTAGCTGGTCCAAGGGCTTCTTCAAATCAGGTACATTGTGGATACAATACCCAACAATCTCCCCTTATTTGAAGAAGCCTAAACCCTACAAGCTAAGGTGAATATAATGGATGGAAGAAAAACATAAACTGAATAATCAGTTGAGAATGAATTTCCATACCATTACTTTTAGAGCATTTGGAGCATACTTTCCGTGAGCACCTTAGCACCTTAGCCGAGAGGGTAATCTCCCCCTTTTCGGCTTTTACAAATCAGGGACTTTAGCACTTGCCACAATGCTCCCCCTCAGTTCTTGCATCTGTGTTTACTCTTGAGTTTCTTGCGGATGCTCCCCCTTGATCCAAGAGCCGGGAGCCTCTGTATTCTTCATTCCTCTTAGGTTTAGCATACCCAGTTCTGTTTTGAAGAGACTGAACTTGGCTTCGTCTAGGGTCTTTGTAAAAATATCGGCAATCTGCTTATCCGTGGGGATATAGCAGAGAGAGATGTCCTTGTTTTCCACATGCTCCCGAATGAAGTGGTAGCGCACTTCAATATGCTTCGTCCTGCTATGCGACACGGGATTGTTCGCAATGGCTATAGCACTTGAGGAGTCGCAGTAAATTGGTAATTCTTTGAACTGAAGGTCATAGTCTGCTAGCTGATTTCTTATCCATAGAAGTTATGTGCAACAGCTGCCTGCATAGATGTACTCAGATTCAGCTGTGGAGGTTGCAACATAATTCTGCTTCTTACTATTCCATGATATAAGCCCTCTTCCGAGGAATTGACACGTCCCAGAAGTGCTTTTCCTATCATCCCTGCTTCCTGCAAAATCAGCATCTGAAAAGCCTATTAGCTCGACATCATTGTTTCTCGAGTACCACAAGCCAAGATTAGGTGTACCCTTAAGGTATCTAAAAATTCGCTTTGCAGCGACATAGTGAGATTCCTTAGTGTTCACCTGATATCTGGCACAAACGCATGTGGAGAACATAATATCCGGTCTATTTGCAGTAAGGTAGAGCAGGGATCCAATGATGCTTCTATACTTGGTTTCATCAAAAGGTTTCCCTTTCTCATCCTTCTCCAGTGACACAGTGGATCCCATTGGTGTCCTCATATAGGTTGCACTCTCCATTCCGAATTTCTTGAGGAGTTCATTTGTGAACTTTGTCTGAGAGATGAAAATCCCATCCTCAGACTGTTTCACTTGAAGTCCCAAGAAATACATCAGCTCTCCCATACTACTCATTTCAAACTTCCCTTGCATAAGTTTGGAAAACTTCTTGCAAAGGTTGTTATCCGTTGACCCGAATATTATGTCATCGACATAGATTTGCACCAGCAAAATCTTGCCTTTGACTTCCCTAAGAAACAATGTCTTATCTATTTTTCCTCTAGAGAACTTGTTCTCAAGAAGAAAGCTAGACAGAGTCTCATACCAAGCTCGAGGAGCTTGTTTTAAGCCATATAAAGCTTTATTATGAAAATATACATGATTGGGATAAGTCGGATTAACAAAACCTGGGGGTTGTGTGACATATACTTCCTCTTTCAGGTTGCAATTTAAGAATGTCGATTTCACGTCCATCTAATAGACAGTGAATCCTTTGTGCGAAGCATATGCCAGGAACAATCTGATCGCCTCGAGCCTTGCCACTGGTGCAAAGGTCTGGTCGAAGTCAATCCCCTCCTCCTGTCTATATCCTTGAGCCACCAGCCTTGCCTTGTTCTTGATGATAACACCGTGTTCATCCAGTTTGTTTCTGAAGATCCACTTTGTGCAAATCATATTCTGCCCCTTTGGTCTGGGTACCAGCATCCAGACGTTGCATCGTTCAAATTGATGCAGTTCATCTTCCATGGCCAAGATCTAAGATGCATCCTTGTTCGCTTCATCGAACTTCTTTGGCTCAACCTGTGATAGAAAGCTAAAATGCAGAATCTCGTTAATTGTACCTCGGCGAGTTCTGACACCGTCACGGGGATCTCCGATGATTTGATTTCTGGAATGATCCCTCATGTGACGAAGCTCTAACAGTCTGGCATCTGGAGCTCTAACATTTTCTGGGGCACCTTCCTCTTCAGGGAGGACAACTCCATCCTGACCATCATCATCTCCGGTAGGTGCTGTGGTGGAGACTTTGACGTACTTGGGAGTTGTATCTTTAGCGGTCTCATCGAGACTAAGCTGTTCAATTCTTGTACCTGCATCTTCAAGAACACCACTGGAAGCATTGTTGTTAAGCAAGCTTCCTTCATCAAATACCACATTTATGGATTCCTCTACCACTAGGGTTTTCATATTGATAACCCTATATGCCCGGCTATGGCTACTATAGCCCATAAATATGCCTTCGAAGCATTTTTCACCAAACTTAGTACGCGGGTACTTCCCGTTATTTTGTACATAGCATCTGCAGTCAAAGATCCTAAAATAGGACATGGTTGGTTTCCTGCCTTTCAGTAGCTCATAAGGCGTCTTACGATGGCTCTTGTTGATCAAGGCCCAGTTTTGTACATGACAAGCTTTGTTGACAGCCTCTGCCCAGAAGTATTCTGGGAGAGAAGCGTCATTCAACATTGTCGTACAAGATTCAATGAGTGTTTTATTTCTCCTCTCCGCAACTCCATTCTGCTGAGGAGTGCGCGAGGAGGAAAACTCATGAAATATACCAAGTTCTTAACAGAACTCTATCATAGCACAAGACGCGAACTCTGTTCCATGGTCACTTCTGATTTGGACCACCGAGCAGTTAAGTTCGTTCTGAATTTGCTTGACAAAACTAGTGAAGATGTCAAACGTATCAGACTTGCATTTTAAGAAGAACACCCAAGTAAACTGAGAGTGATCATCAACAATCACTAGCGTATAAGACTTGCCTCCCAAGCTATGAACTTGCATTGGACCAAACAAGTCCATATGCAGAAGATAAAGACATCTGGAGGAGTCTTTGTCTGTAATGCCCTTAAAGGTAGCCCGAGTCTTTTTGCCCTTCTAGCATGCAGGACAGGGGCTATCTTTGATGCACTTAATGATGGGAGCATCCATTACTAAGTTTTTAGAAAACAGCATACTAATTGTCTTGAAATTAATATGTGCTAATCTTTTGTGCCATTGTTCACAAAGAGATGCACTACCTGTTGCTACTAGGCACACGGGGGTAGATGAATCTAAACTAAGACAATCTAAACAGAAGATGTTTCTGCTTCTAATGCCTATTAATACCATCTCCGAAGAGGCACACGATATTATCAGGCATTTATCTTTACAGAACTTAACGTCATAACCTTTATCACACAACTGACTTACACTGATCAGGTTATGATTTAACCCTTCAACATAAGCCACGTTGGTGATAGAAATTATACCGTTGGAAATCATACCGTAACCTCTAGTGACTCCTCGATTAGATCCTCCAAAGATGACTTTGGGTCCATTTTCGACTGGAGAGTAATCACGCAGCAGGATTCTTGTCCCAGTCATATGTCGGGAGCATCCACTATCCAAGTACCATATAGGAGTTTTGGTGGCCTTTGGACATACCTGTAAAACAAAATCAGTTTTCCTTAGGAACCCAATCGAATTGGGTCCTAGATTCCTTGTTAGCATACTCCCCCTCGGATGATTAACCCTACGAGTGGTCGGTCTCGCATTGCTGACATGAGGAGTCTCGTTATATCTCGGATTAAACCAGCAATCCACGGCAAAGTGACCAACTTTGCCACAGCACCAACAGTCAAATCTGTTGTACCTTTTCCTAGGCTCCTGCTTCACCATGGGAACGGTGGGTCCTGCCGGGGCCTTGGATCTTGAGGTGGAGCCATCATGATGACAGTAGTCACATGATTTCTTCACCTCCTGTTCCTTTAGTATAACATGCTTTGCTTTTGGTGCCTACTTCCTATTATGGCCTCTAGAGAAGTGGCCATAATCCTCCACTTGGATTTCCTCATATGGTGCCTTGAAGACACTTTCACGAAAGTTGCGGGGGAAGGCCCAACCATCATACCGGCTCTTGGGCTTTTCAACCGAGGGCCGGAAGAAGTGTCCATAGGTTGACTCAAAGTCCTGTTCATTGTAGGGAAAGCCAGGCTTCCTGAATACAACAGGGTTGAGTGGGGCCTTTCCCTTTTCTGCAGCAGAGGCCTTCTTAGTAGCCTTATTTTTCCTCTACTTTTTGTTTCTCCTGGATGATTTACCAGGTATACCCACATCTCCCAAGACTGCCCCCTTAGCCTGAGCAGAGAAGGTATCAACCAGTGGAAGAATAGTCTTTGGCATAGAGAAGCTTTGGACAATCTTCCTTTCTGTCGCAAGTTGTTCTTCCAACTTATTGATTTCTTTCTGTTTAAGGTCAAGGAGACTTAGAGACTCTGAGTGCTTAGAGATCAGGTCTAGGTGCTCCTGTCGGAGATAAATCAAGCTAGTGATCTCTTCCCTTAGGGAGATACCCTCGACCTTAAGGAATTTGACTTCCTTTTTCTGAGCCCTCAATCTCTTGCGGCATTCCTCGAAGGTGTTGAGCAGAAGCTCATACTTTTCGAGGAGCTCAGCTTCTCGGACAGATGGGATGTCCTCGAGATCATCATCAGGAGACTCATAGTCAGAGTCAAAGAGGGGGTACGAGCCTTTACCTTCTAAGTGAATGGGGGGCATTCTCCTTCTGAGTCAGAGCGACCCACCAGCCCGAAGTAGGCTTCCTCATCATCACTGGAGTCTGAGGAATCAGATTCACTTAGTGTCTTTGGCTTCTTTGCGATGTAGCTTCTCTCCATCTTTTTATCTCTAGAGGACTTGTGCTCCTTTCCCTTCCCCTTATCTTTCCTGCCTTGTTGGCAGTCAGCCACGACGTGTCCTGGCTTATTGCATCCAAAACAAATGATGTCAGCAGGGAGATGTTTGTTCGGTTAAAATGCATACCTGTCAGTAGAATAGTTCTTCTTATGAAGCCTGGAGGAGGAGCCGTCTCTCTTTCTTTGATTCCTCAACTTGAGGAACTTCTTGAATTCTCGGGTGATGAGTGAGAAATCTTCCTCAGACAAATCTGAGCCGGAGGAGCATGGCTCGGAGTCTTCCTCCTCAATCTTTTTCCCCGCACGGGATAAAGCCGCACCATTGCCCTTCCTGGAGTGAATGGCTTTTAGGGCCACAGTCTTTTCCTTGGCTGCGGCTTTCTCTGCTTCTTCTTCTGCTTTCCTCGTGTTCAACTGGAGCTCATAGGACATGAGCTTCCCAAAGAGTATCTGAGGATTATTTTCTACTAATCTGCCAAACACTCGGATGGCGCAGATCTTCGTGTCCCATTCCTTAGTAAGGGACATAAGGAATTTATCATTAAGTTCACCATCAGTGAACACTCTTCCATATCCCTTGAGAGCATTGACGATCTTGAAGAAAATTTCCAAGGTAACTCCGATCTCTTCCTTGGTCCCTTGCCTTAAGGCCTCATATTTCTGGTTCAGGAGGGATCTCCGATCATCCCTCACTTCATCTGTGCCCTCCATCAGAATAATCAGGCTGTGCCAGATATCCTTGGCTATCCTGTAGTTGCAAAAGTTCTGGATCATGGAGTCATCGACTGCGCTGATTAGTATGTTTTGTGCCTTCTTGTCAAGTCCGACCAGCACCATCTCGTCCTTGTCCATTTCAGAAAGCTTCTTTGGCACTTTTTTGGTAGGATCAATGGTGGAGGCCTTAGTAGGATTATAAGGTCCCTCCTCCATGATCATGAAGAGTCGAGGGTCTACTGCTTCCATGTAAAATCTAATCCTTTCCTTCCAGATAGGAAAGTTTAGCCTGGTGCACACTGGGATCTTGCCTGAGTACTTGAGTCCGTCCATAGTAGATATCTGCCTTCTTCTTGACACTAGTGGCAGGAACTTACTCAAGGTGTTAACCTTTTTGATTAGTAACCTCTCTCTGATACCACTTGAAAGTCACACTAGTGTCAACTACATTCACCTATGGGGGGGAATAGGTGTCTTGCATAGTCTTTTCGCAGAATTAAAATTATACCTGCACAATTAAACAAAACAACATAGCACAAAAATACGCAGGCAGTTATAGTGGTTCCCCGATTTAGGTATGTCCACTTTCCCTCTTCGACCTATCTCCCAACAAGGGACGACTCGGTCACTTCACCAACCGGATTGAAATCCAATCCTCACACTAAGGAAGAAACTCTTCTAACCGAAGGAGTCACCACTCCTCCACCACGGGTTGCACCCAACCCTTACAACGAGGAACCAACGTTCCTTTACAACAAAAGGAAAATTAGAATGTATAAAATACAAACTACTTATGGATCACTTGGTGTCCCTCTTCGTTTGATGTAGCTTTCTCGACGAAGACAAAGAGTACACGACCTAAGCGCTCACTTAGAGACAATCTCCCCAAAATCGGCGGCGGCAAAAAGTTCGGCGGTAGAGCTTTCGGGATCGGGGTGACAAGGTTTGCGGCGGCGAACTTTGTAGATCCAACCTTCGTAGCAAAGCTAGCAAGGTCTACCAACGATCACACTTGGATCGATCATCTCAATCGATTCGGAAAGGGAAGGTATTCCCGATCTACAAACCAAGAGACAAAGGATCTAAAGATAGACACGTGAGACGTGTTGCTTGACTAAGCTTCTGTCATCGGGAGATTAAGATGAATCCAAGATCAGCGGCGGTGACTTTCTGTCGAGCGGAGATGACGGCGGAAAGAAATCCGCGATGCTTTAGGTCACGATGGTGGCCTGTTTCTTGTTCTCGGTATCGAATGTTCTTAATGTTCTAAATACAACAGTATTTATACAGTAGGTCATACATTATAACCGTTGTGGGCCCTACCAGTAGAAACCCTAAGTCCAGTTCAAAACAGCGTGTTTATACTTCGTCCGGTCTAGCTAGCCGCAAAAATTCGCCTAAGGAAAATTCGGTGAGAATCAGTTGTGTTTCTCGACGAATCGGCGAGAATCACTTATGATTCTCGCCGAATTTTCCTTGGAAGCAATTTAGCCAGAGAGCTCGCCATCCGGTGAAGGTCGGCGAGAATCATTTATTCATTCTCGACGAATCGGCGAGAATGCAAAGTCATTCTCGCCGATTCTGCCTTAGCAGAATTCTGGACGGCGCTGAGACAGCCGGAAGCATTCGGCGAGAATCGGCTAGTGATTCTCGACGATTCGGCGAGAATCACTAGAGATTCTCGTAGAATCGGCGAGAATCACTTAGTGATTCTCGTCAAATCTTACTTAGACGAATTTTCGTCTATCTTCCCGTGAGCTGGTCTTTGACCCATTCTTTCTCCTTGTCAGCTCTTGATCTATCACTGCCCTGTACTTGAAAGTAAGTACACTCCAATAGAGAGAGTACACGTAAGCCAACACACTAATCTGCTCAATGAGGGATTACGTTACGCAGACCCGTGTATATTGACCTACTGTACCCTTACATTGGTGTGTACTTAGCGTGAAATAACAGCAAGCACAACTTTAATACAAATGATCAAATACAATGTCAATTCACCTTAGCTGGTCCAGGGGATTTTTCAAATCAGGTACATTGTGGATACAATACCCAACAAGTGGTCAGCCACATGCATGTTTTTTTAAATTAAATGATGGAGAGAGAGAGGGGTGGTGGACGACCATGCATGAAGATATTAGTGGGCTGCATGTAGTGGGCTCGGGATGGATGATGGGCTGGTCTTGGAGGGCTCGGGTATCTTCATGCATGCGTGATGGGCTGATCCATGTGCTTGAAAGATTGAAGTGGGCTTCTTCAATGAAGAGTTCGGTAGGGGGCTTGCTTGGGCTCGGGTAGAGGGGCTGCACCAAGAGGTCTTAACTTGAGGGCTCGGGCATCTTCAAATCTTGCATGGGGGGCCGGGCTACACATGCATGAACCTACAAAGTAAAACAAAACAAAACTTAGATTAGTTAAACAAAGTTAAAACAATAAAACATCAAGTAAAAAACATATCAATAACATTCAAACATTAAAATAAAATAACAAAACATCAAAAAACATTAAAACATAATAAAATAACAAAACATAAATAAACATAACATAATATATATAGTAACATAATACATATAAATAATTATATAGATTTTAATATCAAAACATAAAATGACATCATAACAAGCATACAAAACACAAAATTATAATAAAACTTAAGGATTTTAACTACTTAATTACCCCAAAAAAGGATGACTAAAACTAGTCATTAAAGGCTTATCTCATGGAGCAGCAAAAAGCAAAATAGTGTCGCAATCTCAACGGCCGAGTCATAATACATTTCTGCCGGTAGTTGTTGTGAACAGTTACTTTGGCTCAAGAATCAGCTAGAAGATTACAATATGAATGTCAAATACATTCCATTGTTCTGCAACTCATCCAGCGCGATCGCAATCGCAAACAACCCAGTCTCGCACAGCCAAACAAAACACATCGAGCTGAGATATCATTTCATCCGGGAGCATGTGGAGCAAAGGGATGTGGATCTGTAGTACGTGCCAACAGATCGTCAAGTTGCAGATATTTCCACGAAGCCGCTGAACGAGACCAAGTTCAATTTCTTCAAAACTGAACTTGGAATGCTGAACAAAGAAGGATAAGTCACAGGAAATCAGTTCAAAGCTCAAGAATCGAGGATACCTCAAACAGGTCAGAAATTTCTCAAGAGTAAGGTACTAGTTCTCGAAACTCAGCCTACTTCTCGAAAAGTAAAGTACTAATTCTCAAAAACTCAAGCTACTTCTCGAGAACTTTTATCTGTCTCTCGAGAAGTCTCTTCAGTTCTCAAGAAGTCTCTTCAGTTCTCGAGAATTCTCTTCAGTTCTCGAGAACTAATATCATACTTCTCGAGAAGTCCTCTGATAGTTCTCGAGAACTGACCCAACCTCTCGAGAAATGCCCGTCCTTTTTCAACTTCTGATTAATTTATTCTATTTTGAAAACCCGCTTGATTTCAGTCCTAACCCTAGATTAATTAGACACTTAATTGACATTACTAGGATTATATATATAATACTTTAGAAATCCCAAATCAACCGCCACATCAAATAGTCTTCTCGAAAACTCTTCGTCTTCCGCCGACAGAAAGCTTCGTCGCAGCCATCGTTTTGCTCTTCGTTCGTCGCCGCCGTCAGCATCCATGGTGCAGAGTTTGAAAATAGGAGTCAGCAGTGAACTCGTCGTCGAAGGGATTGTAGAAATTTCTGATGACTTCAAGAACTTGCTCCTTCTCCTGGAAACAGACGGTCTTATGTTAGTTCTCTCATAACCCTGCAAGATTTCATTTCCAGATGTAGAGGAATTCTTCAGGAATGACATGGTAAGGAGAAATGGTACAGTTTTGAAAACTAAAGTCAGGGGGATCAAAATCAAGTTGGACAAAACCAGAGTCTCAAAGCTTCTAAAGCTGCCCATTGTGGATAAAGAGGATGACCTAACACTTGAAAATTATGACAGAACTTACGCTTTCTATGGAGTTTCTATGGATTTCATCTCTTAAAGGAGAAATCTCTTCAATGATGTAGGAAAGCTTCTGGTTGATTTAATTGGAAAGATCTTGTGGTGCAGAACAGGGTCTATTAGTTTCATACCCAAAGACCTACTTGGTGTTATGATAGCTGTTATCTACAGAAAGAAATTAAAATATAAAATGATGGTATTTGAATTGATCAGGGACAGTATTCAGGCTCCCATGTTTGCAAGGATAATTTCCCTGTTGCTGAGTTATATTGACCCAGTCACCTTCAAAACCTATAAAGGTACTCAGATCCATCACCTGAAAATATTTCATTTGCCTCCATCTAAAGATGGGAACTCAAGCTGAAAAATTCCAAGCAGTTAGCTAAAGAACTTGCAGCTTCTGCCTCTGAGGTCAGGACCCCATCTCCCTCCTCTCATCATGTTGCTGAATCATCTGGTGCAGCAACTGAGGGGGAGCCTACAGCCTCCGTTCCTATTGTCAGACCTACTCCTTCCTCTCCAGCCAGATCAACAAGCAGGTCACCCATCAGAAGTCCTGTCAGAAGCCCAGTAAGCTCTCCCACCAGGTCCCAAGTGGAAATTGCTCCAGATGATACTCTCTCAGATATTCATGTACAGGAAACCCTCCAGAACACAGCTGAAGCCATTGATAGAATTGTTGAAGAACACACTTCAGATGAACCTCTTCCCCCTCTTCACAAGGACACTGCTGAAGAACCATCAAAGAATCCCTCATAAATTCCATCCTCACCCCAAACTACTCCAACTCCTTCTCCCTCTCCAAGGAAAGATTCAACTCTAGCCGAACACCCTTCAGCACCCGAGACCATCCTTCTCTCTACAGAGGATGAGCAAGAACCTGAAGAAGTGGAAGCCCCTCTCAAGAACCTTGACTTCTCCCTTCCCATAATTATTAATGAGGAGGCTGATACAGTCTTTCACACTGTAAGAGCCAAGAGCTATGTGGTAGTGGCAGAGATACCTCCCTAGGTAGCTCCTCTTCCACCCCCAAGTAACTTTGTTGTTGATATTACTCCTATTGCTGCTGCTACTGATGCTTCTCTCTCTTCTGATATTTTGAGTAAGATTGGAATTTTGCTGACTGAACAAAGGAAACATTTTGATGACTCTCTGAAAATAGTGCAAGACAAAGTGATTGCTCTGGAAACAGAAATGAGCCGAGGATTTGCTGAAATACAACATACACTGACTTTCTCAAAAGACTGGTTCAGATTGGTGGCAAAGCTATAGATCACACCATTACTAGTGTTGCTCAGGTAATGGAACAGTCAATCACTCTTACTAATAACCAGATTCAGTTAGAAAAGAAAGCTTAAGAACATGTGATGAAGATTTGTGAGGAAGTTGGTACTATTAAAGAAGATGTTATAGAAAAGCTCTGTGTAGAATTCAGAAAGGGGGAGAATCTAGTGAAAGAACATGTAGTCAAACTTGTGGATAAGTTTACTGAAGATGCAAACACTCTCTGGTTTGAGAAAATTTCTGAAATTAATAAGAATGTTTTGGATCAAATCCAGTCAGTGAGGTTCTATACTTTTGACACCATAGTTTGGATGCACAACCAAATATTCCCTGACTTTCAGGCTGATCCTAATATTATTCCTCATCACCTAAACCCACTTACTGAAGGACAGCCAAGTCAGATGCCAGCTCAGATGCAACAACCTCAGATGCCCTGCTTTTCTCCAAGGCCAGAAGATCAGGATCCTCCTCCTACTTCCTAATACCAAGTCTGAGATGATATTATTCCTCAGGATTTATCAGAAATCAACACCTCTAAATAGAGAAAGTATGGAGAATGCCCCTCTGCCAGCAGAAGCATCCCTAAGACAGGATCGGAGAAAAGGAAAGCCCCAGAGTTTGTAGAAGTCTGGAGCCCTACTTTTAAAAGCTTAATTCTTGATACTCAAAAATTAATGATGGACTTTAATGAGAACAGGAATCTCTACTACAGCTCCTTTGAGTGGGAATTATATGATAAGTCCATGACCAGGAGAAGAATATATGATAGAGAGTTTGGCAGGAATAATCCCAAATCTCCTCCAAAGCCTCCTAGGTACTATCCTAAGCCCTTCAGCTATTAGAGGAGATAGCAGGAGAAGTAGGACAGATAACATCAAAGCAAAGAATGAAGTCTTGTTGATATGTTTTTGAGAATTTTGATGAAATGGTTGTTGATTAGAAATCTAAAACATTACATGTATACAATTCCTAGTTTTGCTTACTTGTGTGTTCAATTAATCTCTTATTGAATTTAGATTAAATTATTCATTTCTAGTTCTTTCTTAATTTTCATAATTCACCTTAGTGTAGAGGGTTCTAACTTCTTCAAATAGGGGGAGATTGTTGGGTATTGCATCCACAAAAACCTAGATTTTCCTTAAGTCACCCTTGAACTAAGATGAATTAAGTTGTATTTGATATCCTTGTTTAGTTTTGTGTTTGCAGATTACCATTGCTAAGTGTAGACCAATTTCATTCTACAGTGGGTCATGAACACAGGCCCATACAGTGTAATCCCTCACTATGTGATCCAAGGTGTTGACTGTTGGTACCCTAGATGTGATTTGGCTTATGTAATCCCTTTCCAGCCCCTCTTGATCCATATAAAGATATATGATCATGTTTAGACTTTGCTTAGTCTCCCTAGGGCAGTATATAACTGACATAGAGCTTAGGTTAGAAGTTCTAGATGTTTTTGTAGTTAAGGCTTTTCCGTTCGACCATCGTCGAACGAGGACTCGCGATCGTTGATCATTGGTCGACGATAGCAGGGCTATTGAATCGTTGAAGACAAGACAATTATCGTCGACCGTTGGTCGACGATCTCAGAGCAAGCTTACTACGCTCTGAAGGTTGGTCGACGATCTGTCATCAACAGATCGACGATCGTGTTCTTGCTTCACGATTTCTGTCTCGACAGATATTTGCTTTTGCTGGTCGACTATCTGTTTGCTGGTCGACTATCTGTTTGCTGGTCGACTATCTGTTAGCCGGTCGACGATCTATTAGCTGGTCGACGATTTCTGGTCGACGATTTCTGTTCCGACAGATTCCTGCTATTAGTCGACGATCTGTTTGCAGGTCGACGATCATCGAACTCCTGTTCGACGATTTCTGTCTGCCTTTATCTTTTTGTATTTATTCTATTCCTTGGTTTATTTCCAAGTGTTTTAGTTGGTGGTTAGATTGATTCTCTGATATTATTGTTGCTAAATTTATGGTTTAAATTCAAATAAATTGATTACAAATTCTGTCAAGCATAAATCACGGGATTCAGTATTCTTGATAAAGCATTTTGTCCTATTATACAAATTGCGTTGACTTTATCTTTCCAGCCTGTTTTCTAGCCGTTGGTACTATGTACTATTTCCAAGAATGGTACGTCTTTATGCTGAGATATTTTTCCCGCTTATTTTATTCCTTATTGGGACTGACAGAAAGTTAATAGGCCATTCTATTCCTATTGCTATATTCTATTTTGAGATAATCTGTTGCAGGGCTCGAGAATTCAAATCAATAGAGCCGTTCCAAAGGAAAAACGTGAAGACATATTTAAAAGAGATTCTGCTCTCAGAAAAGAAAGAGTTACAGACACAGAGAAAGATTATTCATCCGCTCAAGCATCATCAGAGCAGCTCTTCACAATCTCACAACAAGAAGAAGAAAAGTTTTCCTGAAGCAAAAGCCCAGAGCAATCATCTTTCATTCTCAAGTCTCCTGAGCATTTGCTTAGAGTTTTCAAGACTTCAGAAAGAGCTCCAGTTCTGCTTCAAGTGCTCCAGAATCTTAAGACCTGATAAAAATCAGTCTTCAGATCTCTGAGGATTTAGTTTCAGTTTATCTGAAACTCCTTCATCCTGAAGCGAAGGCTTTCCCTGGACTTCCACTGAGCCAGGGGGAGACTTTGATTCTTTAGAGAATCCACAAATCTTCTCTAATCTGTATTTACAACAGAGAAGATAATCTAACCCTCTCAACCCCTTTGTAAAAAGAGTTTGTTCACATCTCTTCAAAAGTGAACATTGGTGACAGGGCACCTTATCAACAACCTGTGGTTGAGCATCCTTATCAAAAGCTCAAAGGGTCTGTTTGATCTACCTGAATCAGATCATTGGTGGCAGGGCACCTTAGCAAAAACCTGTAGTGGATTCCTACCAGGGTGGTAGAAGAGTGGATGTACCTATTTAAAGGGAACCACTATATATCCTGTGTCTCTCTGGTTCTTGCTGATTTGTTTATTCTGTGGCTGTGTTAGAACTACCTAGGGTTGCTAGTTGCTGTGATAGGCTTGTAGTTAACTGAAATTTCAGTCAACCTCTTCACTTGTGCACCTCACTGTGTTAGGCTCTTAGGGTTCAAGTATCAGATTTTTTATTCCGCAAATAAACTCCAAGGGAGCTGACTAAGTGTTCATAAAATTTGAATACTCTATTCACCCCCCCTCTAGAGTAGTTTACAACTTATCCCCTCACTTTCAATTGGTATCAGAGGGAGGTTAGCTGTTCATACAGGCTAACACCTGAGTTAAAAGATCCTGTGATAAGTTGTTTTCTGATACCATTCACAAACACTTTCACACATGGCCCAGTCTAAGGATTATTCAAGCACCAGACCTCCTGTATGCAACTTGTCCAAGTTTGGCATATGGAAGGCCAGGATAAGACTATACATGAATTCTATTGATGAAGATATTTTTTCTTCTATTTTGACAGGACCACCTGCTAGGCCTGCTGCTGCTTCCACTTCTGCTGATCTCAGTGCTGTGCCACCACCTGACTACAATGAAACTTACAAGAAGGCAAAAGCAGCTGATGCTAAAGCAATGAATATCCTAGCTCAGACAATGTCTGATGAGATATTCCAGAAGCTGGCTGAATGTACCTCAGCCAAAGCTATGTGGGATTCCCTCAACCATATAGTTGCTGGCTCAGCTGATGAGAGGAAGGACAGGAGATCCAATCTCACCTCTCAGTATGAAAATTTCAAGAAGGATGATGCTGAAGACATTGACACAATGTACACAAGACTCAGTTCAATAATAAGTGAACTGAGGTCTTTGGACAAGGAGATAACTTTGTCAGAAGTAAATGACAAGATCCTGATGTGCCTTCCCATCTCTTGGGACTCAAGGATATGGCCCATCAAGGATGGAAGAAACACTGTGGAACTCTCCACAGAAGCTCTGTTGGGAAAGCTCAGGTCATATGAGCAAACCTTAAAGAGTAGAGCTGCTGTAACTGAAGTGAAGACTCCTACTCCTACAAAGAAAGAGCACTCTCTAGCTCTTAAGGCTGCTGAGACTTCTGAAGGAAGTCAATCAAATGATGAGTTACTGGCACTCATTGCCAAGAGGTTCTTCAACATGGGAAGAAGAGACCTCAGAAAGAAGTTCTCCAAGCATGAGGACAAGCCAAGGTATGACAAGACTCCATCTAAAGAAATCATTTGTTATGTTTGCAGCAAGCCTGGACACATTGCCCCAGATTGTCCAGAGAAGAAGTACAAGGAGAAGAAACATGAGAAAGAATACAGGAAGCACCACTCCAAGTCTTCATCACACAAATACAAGAAGAAGGACAAGGGATTTGTGGCTGCTACCTGGAGTGAAACAGAAGAGGATACCTGCTCCTCTAGCTCCAGTGATTCTGAAGAAGAAGAAGAGAAGAAAGCCAAAGAGGTCTGCCTCATGGCTATTGATGCCTGCAGCTCTCTGTCAGCTGCAGAGAATTCTGAAGAAGAAGGAGACAATGAAGAAGATTCCTTTATGGAGGACCAGGTAATCGACTCATTTGATTTCTCATCTCCTGAGTTCAAACTAAAATTTAAAACTCTTTGTTTAGATTTACTATTATCTGAAAAAGAAATTAAGTCACTTAGATTAAAAATAATGGAACTAGACATGGAAGGTATTGAAATAATCAGATTAGAAAAGGAATTAGAGAGCTCAAAAGAAAAAGTAACATTCCTAAAGTTAGAACTAGCTAAATCTAAGAGGTTAGAAGAACAATTAAATGGCAGAAGCCTTAAATTATCTGAAATAACCTGTATAGCAAACACTAGGGTTGGTAATGATAAACTAGGCTTAGGTGCCACACCTAGTGAACCCATCCTCCTCACAAAGGAGAGATTTAACACTCCAGTAAAATTTGTTTCTGAATCAGGAATAAAGAATACTGAGGAAATTGAAAAATGCAAGAAAATTCAGAACAAGATTAAGAAAGAGAATAGGAAGAAAAAATTTCTAGCTTTACAAAAATCGTCGAACATTAATCGACGATCGTCAAACCAATCGTCGAACGACTATCGACGATCGCTGAACACCTACACTGAGTATAATAGCTTTGGTGCAGGAGGTCGACGATCTCATCTTGAGTCGTCGACCAGTGATCGACGATCGTGGAATCCAGAACATCGTTCTACCATAAATTATCGACGATATGGCTTGCGATCGTCGACCATTGATCGACGATCTGGACTTAAGCTGGAAAATAAAAATCAAACTTCCAGAACTTCAAATCCTAATCACCACCCCAGGTTGTTTAATCCTTCAACTGAATGGATTATCCCACCTAGAAGATCACACCCTTTAGGATATAAATCTAAGCCTGCAAAATCTTTTATATCTAGTTTTTCTTTCGTGAAGAATACTGGACCCAAGGTAACCTGGGTCCACAATGTATAACTGTTCTTTCTGCAGGTGAAGACCTATCCAGTCATACATGACAAATGGTATCTGGATAGTGGATGCTCAAAGCATATGACAGGAAAGAAGAAGAACCTGTCAGGTTTCAAAGCCAAGCTGGGACCAAAAGTTGTATTTGGGGATTCCAGCTGTGGACAGACTGAAGGGTATGGCAGCTTCACCATAGGAGTTGTAACCTTCAAGAAAGTAGCTTATGTCTCAGGACTAAAGCACAACCTAATCTCTGTAAGTCAAATGTGTGATGCTGGGTACAAGGTATGGTTTACTGACACTGCTTGCAATATTTCTTTAAATAATACTGTGGTGTTAGTAGGTATTAGAATTGGAAATGTTTATGTTGTAGATTTTAATTCCTCTAAATCTGAAATATGCTTATTTAATGAAGTAACCAGTAATAATACCCTTTGGCATAAGAGACTTAGTCATGTAAATTTGAAAAACATTTCTAGGTTGGCTAAATACAATCTTGTACGAGGTCTACCTTCTTGCCCCTACAAGAAGGAAGGCCTTTGCAAAGCTTGTCAATTAGGTAAGCAAACAAGAAATAGCTTTAAATCAGTTAATAAAAGTGATTCTCCCAGGATTCTGTACTTGCTACATTTGGACTTATTTGGTCCTATTGCTGTACAGAGTCTTGGAGGGAAGTCTTACACTTTAGTAATTGTAGATGACTTCTCTAGGTTCACTTGGGTATTCTTCTTGAGAACTAAGGCTGATAACTTCAAGGTTCTTACAGATTTTCTAAAGTGTATACAGAGTGAGTATTCTACTCAGATTGCCTTGATCAGAAGTGATCATGGTACTGAGTTTGAGTCTCTTCTTATGCAAGAATTCTGTGAGAAGGAAGGTATCAAACATAGCTTCTCTGCTCCTAGAACTCCTCAACAAAATGGGGTAGTTGAAAGGAAAAACAGAACCCTAATTGAAGCTGCAAGTACATTGTTGGCAGATGCTAACATGCCTCTGTCCTTTTGGGCTGAAGCAGTCAGCACAGCTAATTATGTATTGAACAGAAGTCTGATACATAAACTTAAGGGTAAGACTCCCTATGAATTACTTAAGCAAGTGAAACTTAAAATAGACTATTTTAGAGTATTTGGCTGTGTTGCTTTTGTTCATAACAATAACAAAGAATACCTTAGAAAATTTGAGGCAAAAGCATCATTGGGAGTTTTTCTAGGATACTCTCAAGTAAGCAAAGCCTATAGGGTCCTTAATAAATCCTCTCTTAAGATAGAAGAGTCTGCACATGTCTCTTTTGATGAGACAGTCATGTATTATAAGGAGAAGGACTCTTCCTCTAATAGTACAGTGCAAGTCCTAGGAGTAAGTAAGGATTTGGAAGGTTTGAGACTCACACAGGAGAATCATCCCCAACAAACTCCTCAGGCTGCTTCTTCAGATTCTGAATCTGATGTAGAACTTTTTCAAGTTAAAGCACCTGCTCCAACAGTTGATCAAATTCCACATGAGGAATTAAATCTTGAAACTGTTGAAGATCAGATCATTGTTGAACCTACTGATCTTGTCACACTTAGAGATCACCCTGTATCTCAAGTGATTGGAGACATTTCAGCAGGAGTCCAGACAAGACATCAACTCAACAAAAATGTGATGTTTGCTTGTTTCCTTTCTCAGGTTGAGCCCCTAACCATTAAAGATGCTGAGCTTGATCCCCACTGGATTATAGCAATGCAAGAGGAGCTTAACCAGTTTGAAAGATGTAAAGTTTGGACCTTGGTTCCAAGACCAAGAGGCCAACGGATCATAGGCACCAAGTGGGTGTTTAGAAATAAGCTTGATGCCCAAGGCATAGTAGTTAGAAATAAGGCTAGGCTAGTAGCTCAAGGCTATAGACAGGAGGAAGGCATAGATTATGATCAGACTTTTGCCCCTGTAGCCAGACTAGAAGCCATTAGGATTTTCCTAGCCTATGCTGCCCATAAAAGATTTAAGGTCTTCCAAATGGATGTGAAGAGTGCCTTCCTCAATGGAGATTTAAAGGAAGAAGTGTTTGTTGAACAACCACCAGGGTTTGTTTCATCAACCTTACCCACTCATGTGTTCAAACTCCAAAAGGCTCTATATGGACTTAAGCAAGCTCCTAGAGCTTGGTATGAGACCTTAGCAAATTTTCTTCTAGAACACAAGTTTGTGAGAGGTGTGGTAGATAGAACCCTATTCATTAGACATCATAAGGACTCACAACTGTTAGTTCAAATCTATGTAGATGACATTATATTTGGTTCTACTGATCCCAAACTATGCAAGAGGTTCTCTGAACTAATGCACTCTAAGTTTGAGATGAGCAGCATGGGTGAGTTATCCTATTTCCTTGGTCTCCAAGTGAAACAGAGTGTTGATGGCATTTTCATTTCTCAATCAAAATATGCCAGGGAGCTGGTTAAAAGATTTGGAATGTCTGATGCTTCATCAATGAGCACACCTATGGCCTCAAATGCAGTTATTGATTCTGATGTTAATGGCAAGCCTGTTGATCAAAAGAACTTTAGAGCCATTGTTGGTTCCCTGCTGTATTTGACTGCAAGTAGGCCTGACATAATGTTTGCTACATGCCTATGTGCTAGGTTTCAGGTCAACCCAAAGGAATCTCACTTAACTCTTCTCAAGAGGATCTTGAGATACCTTAAGGGATGCCCTAACTTAGGACTGTGGTATCCAGCTGAGTCAGGATTTGAATTAATTGGATATTCAGATGCTGATTATGCTGGTTGTAGAGTTGATAGGAAAAGCACCTCAGGGACTTGTCAGTTCCTGGGAGAGAGACTTGTCTCTTGGTTTTGCAAGAAACAGGCATCTGTGTCTACTTCAACTGCTGAGGCTGAATATATAGCAGCAGCTAGCTGTTGTTCACAGATCCTGTGGATTCAAAATCAGCTAGTGGATTATGGGTACACACACTCAAACACAAAAATTCTGTGTGACAGTACCAGTGCAATATCAATTGCTCAAAATCCTGTGCACCACTCCAGAACCAAGCACATTGAGATTAGACATCACTTTCTGAGAGATAATGTGGAAAAGAACAAGATAGTAATGGAATTTATATCCACAGACCTGCAGAGAGGAGATATTTTCACTAAGCCCCTTGATGAACAAAAGCATTTGTTCTTCCTGAACCAGCTTGGCATGATTAATGGTTCAGAGTAGTGAAAATTTGGTTAGTTTTGTTTTCTGTCTAAAATCGTCGAATGACTGCTCGACGATCTTCGACCAGGTCAGAACTATCGTCGACCAACCGTCGACGACAGCTCGTTCTGTAGTAAGGCAGAAATCGTCGACCAACTGGTCAACGATCTCTCCTTAGGTATCTATCGTCGACCAATGGTCGACGACAGATTTTCTTTGCTGTGTGGAGAATCATCGACCATCATATATTGATCGACGATCGTGGTAATTGCGTGTAGTCGGTCGATGTTTACCGATTAGTCAAACATTGACTATCGTCGGTCTGTGTTCGACGACCGATTTTATTCCGGGTTCGACGATCGCAGATTTGTTTCTAATAGTCGATTTAGGTCTGAAGATCGTCGTCCTTCCGCTTCGTCTTTTCATTTTCCTTCTTCTGGCTTAGACTTCGCTCTCGAACTCTAATCCCGCGCGATTCTCTTCTCCCCTGTTTTGCTCCTCGATTCGCCATCTTCTCTCAAATCCTATGGCGATTCCTTCTGCTGTTCTCTTTGGGATGAAGTTCGACACTGGCTTCTGTGTCGACTTCGATTCTTTCAGCCGATGCGATCAACCAATCCAAGATATTCTGAAGCTATGTGAAGACCAAGGGCTCAAGAAATTTATGTCGTTCTCTCCTAAGATTCATATACCAGAGATTCGTGAATGGGTATACACCTCGTCCTCCAGCGACGAAGCGATGTCAGGAAAGATAAATGGCGAGGAGGTCACTCTGACTCCTGAAGTATTGACTGAGCTGTTTGGACTGCCAACAGGAACTGAGGAATATGAGCAAAGCACAGAGGAATATGGCCGCATGCTCACTGTGATGGGCCATGCCGAAGGGATTCCGGCTAAGCTGCTGAAGATAAACTTGTCTCCAGAATACAAGTTTCTGGCAGACCTGGTGGGCAAGGTTGTTTTGGGAAAACACTCGGCTCATGACAACATTAACAGGCAACAGTTTGCCCTGATGTCAGCTTTGGTGAATAAGGCACAGATTGCCTGGGGAAAAGTTCTGTTTGAACTAATAAGGAGAAAGAACAATCAGAAAGAGGTAAATCTTGCCAGGGTACTGGGTGTGTTTCTATATGTGAAAGCACCCCTGCTGCTTGTTTCTGCACCGTCTGCAGTAAATGCCAGCAAGAGGTTGGACCCTTCTCTATTCAAGAAATCCCAGAGGATTATCAAGAAGTCAGCCAGGGTTGATCCTAACCCTCCTTCAGACACAAGGGCTGATTCGGCCGCTCTCCCGCTTACTGGGGAAGGCTCAGCAATCCCTTCATCCTCCCTCTTTACCCCTGCATCCTCATCTCCTGCATTACTTTCTACAACACCTGCAGTGCCACCACAACATGCATCCTTCATTCCACCTGCATCTCCACACCAGTCACCAACACCACAACACCTGGCAGCTTCAGCCAGTGTTGACATGGTGACTGCTACCATCCTCACGCATCTTTCTCAACATGAATCCCACACTCATGTTGATGTTCACCCATCTCCACATGACTCATTTGATCATGTGGCAGATCATCCTGCCTCCATTCCATCTACCTCTACATCATCAGCATTTCAGATAACTCCTGAATTGCTTGCACATGTTGTAGAGCTCATCACTCCCTCCATCCAAAAAATGATTGAGGCTGCCAATGCCCCTCTCATTGCCTCCATCAATTCTCTCACTGATGCCATCAAATCCATCTCATCTTCTGCTGAGCCCCCTTCTGTAAGATGCATGACTCCAGTCCCCACTGAAGTCATGCAGGGGGAGATGTCTGTTGAAGTGGTCTCAGGTGATGCCCTGACCAGGACAATTCCTCTCTTCCCCTTCAAGGAACTGTAGAAGAACCTCAAGAGATTCCAGAGAAAGAACCAGAAGGTAAACCTTAAAACTCTTCCTCCAAAGGATATAATCAGGACTTCAATTTGATATTTGTATCTAACAAAGACATTCACTCCCTAGTGAATCTAGCTTCTGAGGAAGAAGTTCCTGAAAAAGAAAATGAGGAAGTCCCCATGGACGTTTGTGAGAATGATGCTGCTCAACCTGATGGTATAGCTTTATTTAAGATTCTAATTAATTCAAACTCCAACTTTGAGTTAATTTCTTATTCTTTCCTTTCCATCACAGCTGCTGATGATCTCACATCAGTATTGCAAGTTGGTGCTGCTAAATCCATTGATTCTGATAAAGATTTAGAATCCTATCTTAACCTAGACTGTGAGTCCTCACTCACATCTACTCCTCTTGTTCCCTCTCTTCAAGAGAAAATGGTCCCTTATAGACCTGAGTACCTTGATGACCCCTTGGTCAAGGATACTCTTTTCTTTTCCTGTATGGCACTCCTCTTGTGCCTTGCAGAGGTGTCTATCCCTGATGTCACTGAACATCTAGAAGGAATTATAACCTCCTTCCTAGATGCAAAGTGGTATCCTGTGTAGATCTTCAGGTAATCCTATCTATTACCTGTTGTTTGTTCACCTTGGGGGGAATATTTTATTCCCACTTGGTTGTTAACCTATCTCTCTTTGCATGCAGGCACAACCATAAATGCTGCTGCTGAAGAAATTGAAGATGTGCAAGATAGGGCAGACAATGCTCCCAAGATGACTGAAATGGACTCAAGCTCAGGTACTCTAAACCTAGAACAATTTATAGCCTTTGAGGCTGAGAACATTGCCTCTGAGTACATTGAAGGGATGGCTAATTATCATCTGGATTCCCTAGCCATCTCTCTAGAGAAAGCATCTGCCCCTGCAGATATCGTCATCTTTTCTCCACCTATCCTTACCTATCCTCTATCCATTCCTTCTATTGCAGAACTGGTCCCCAAGACAGTTCCTGAGTTGTATCCAGAATCAGAACTCTGGAAGAGGTCTCCAAATGTGGATCTTGATGCCCTCCTTAGGCAAGATGCCATTGAGGAAGCTAAAGAGAAAGAAGAAAGAGAAAAGAAAGACAAAGCTGAACCTGCTGCCAAGGATCCTTCTGAACTTGACTTTGATGATTATGCTGGGAAAGACTCATCTCATTCTGATGATGATGATGATGATTCTGATGTTTCTGACTCCACTAAGAAAAGGAAAAGAGCTGCTTCCAAGAAAAGAAAAGCTCCTGCTCCTCCTACTGCCAATCCTAACAAGGATGTTCCCTATTACATTCTGAAGGGAATAGATCCTAAGAGCAAGGAATTTCAGCCATGGATGAGACTGTCAAAGAATCAGACTAAAGAGAAGAAGAGGACAAAGAGATATGACACTCCTGTTCAGAAATTCCCCCCCAGAGGTCCTCCTCCACCTCCTGGTGCTGGAGCCTCTGGAAGTCTCTCTTCTGCCCCCTTTGCAAGGTCAGCCAGTTCTAACACTTCTCAGACCTACCAAAGAAGGAGTAATCAAAGCCAGGAAGGCCAAGATGTTTCAGGACAGGGAAGAAAAAGAAATGACAATGCTCTCGTGGAACAAATAAAGGAGATGACTTTTCAGCATCCTACATTCTCTCCTCCTCCTTCTCCTCATAGGAAAGGTCCATCCTCTTCTTCAAGAAAACCTGCTGCTGCTGAGACAACTGAATCAAAAGGAAAAAGAGTGGTCTTTTCAGAAAAATCCCACAAAAAGTTCATTGAGCTTGCACCTCCAAAATCTCTATATGCTCAAACTGATCCTAAGAAGGCTGTGCAGATTCCTCTTGATTCAAGCAAACTTGCTACAGCTCTTCAAAGGAACATGGAGATTGCAGCTCATACAAATACTGATAGACCTCCCTCTCCATCAGATAAAACTGAAGCTGAAAGGATTGCCTCTATGGCAAGATTCAAAGAGTCTATTGCACTAAGCATGATGGAGAGAGCCAAATCTCAAGGACTAGATCCTACAGCTTACTCAACAATGTCAGAATTCAGAGAAAAGAAACTCAGCAGAATTCAAGTCAATCCAGAAGCCTTTGACACTGAAGAATACATGAGACTACATCCTGCTGCAGTTCTACCAAGTTATGTTGAAAAGAAAATCATAGGTGAACATGATCTAATGCTATCCAAGAGACAAGCAGCAAACCCTAACAGAGAAATTATTTTCAAACCAGCTGCAATACCCAAAAACTCATCTGATGCTAAACATGCTGATAAATCTGCTTGATACATTCCATTTCTGCTGATTTATGCTTGTTATATTTTCTGTGTATTACCTGTGTTTTATCATTCTGGTTAATCTTTAGATTTGTTGTTGTCTGCTTTAGCCTTTAAATTGGATTGGATAACATAACCCAAATAGGGGGAGATTGTTGGTACCCTAGATGTGATTTGGCTTATGTAATCCCTTTCCAGCCCCTCTTGATCCATATAAAGATATATGATCATGTTTAGACTTTGCTTAGTCTCCCTAGGGCAGTATATAACTGACCTAGAGCTTAGGTTAGAAGTTCTAGATGTTTTTGTAGTTAAGGCTTTTCCGTTCGACCATCGTCGAACGAGGCCTCGCGATCGTTGATCATTGGTCGACGATAGCAGGGCTATTGAATCGTTGAAGACAAGACAATTATCGTCGACCGTTGGTCGACGATCTCAGAGCAAGCTTACTACGCTCTGAAGGTTGGTCGACGATCTGTCATCAACAGATCGACGATCGTGTTCTTGCTTCACGATTTCTGTCTCGACAGATATTTGCTTTTGCTGGTCGACTATCTGTTTGCTGGTCGACTATCTGTTTGCTGGTCGACTATCTGTTAGCCGGTCGACGATCTATTAGCTGGTCGACGATTTCTAGTCGACGATTTCTGTTCCGACAGATTCCTGCTATTAGTCGACGATCTGTTTGCAGGTCGACGATCATCGAACTCCTGTTCGACGATTTCTGTCTGCCTTTATCTTTTTGTATTTATTCTATTCCTTGGTTTATTTCCAAGTGTTTTAGTTGGTGGTTAGATTGATTCTCTGATATTATTGTTGCTAAATTTATGGTTTAAATTCAAATAAATTGATTACAAATTCTGTCAAGCATAAATCACGGGATTCAGTATTCTTGATAAAGCATTTTGTCCTATTATACAAATTGCGTTGACTTTATCTTTCCAGCCTGTTTTCTAGCCGTTGGTACTATGTACTATTTCCAAGAATGGTACGTCTTTATGCTGAGATATTTTTCCCGCTTATTTTATTCCTTATTGGGACTGACAGAAAGTTAATAGGCCATTCTATTCCTATTGCTATATTCTATTTTGAGATAATCTGTTGCAGGGCTCGAGAATTCAAATCAATAGAGCCGTTCCAAAGGAAAAACGTGAAGACATATTTAAAAGAGATTCTGCTCTCAGAAAAGAAAGAGTTACAGACACAGAGAAAGATTATTCATCCGCTCAAGCATCATCAGAGCAGCTCTTCACAATCTCACAACAAGAAGAAGAAAAGTTTTCCTGAAGCAAAAGCCCAGAGCAATCATCTTTCATTCTCAAGTCTCCTGAGCATTTGCTTAGAGTTTTCAAGACTTCAGAAAGAGCTCCAGTTCTGCTTCAAGTGCTCCAGAATCTTAAGACCTGATAAAAATCAATCTTCAGATCTCTGAGGATTTAGTTTCAGTTTATCTGAAACTCCTTCATCCTGAAGCGAAGGCTTTCCCTGGACTTCCACTGAGCCAGGGGGAGACTTTGATTCTTTAGAGAATCCACAAATCTTCTCTAATCTGTATTTACAACAGAGAAGATAATCTAACCCTCTCAACCCCTTTGTAAAAAGAGTTTGTTCACATCTCTTCAAAAGTGAACATTGGTGACAGGGCACCTTATCAACAACCTGTGGTTGAGCATCCTTATCAAAAGCTCAAAGGGTCTGTTTGATCTACCTGAATCAGATCATTGGTGGCAGGGCACCTTAGCAAAAACCTGTAGTGGATTCCTACCAGGGTGGTAGAAGAGTGGATGTACCTATTTAAAGGGAACCACTATATATCCTGTGTCTCTCTGGTTCTTGCTGATTTGTTTATTCTGTGGCTGTGTTAGAACTACCTAGGGTTGCTAGTTGCTGTGATAGGCTTGTAGTTAACTGAAATTTCAGTCAACCTCTTCACTTGTGCACCTCACTGTGTTAGCCTCTTAGGGTTCAAGTATCAGATTTTTTATTCCGCAAATAAACTCCAAGGGAGCTGACTAAGTGTTCATAAAATTTGAATACTCTATTCACCCCCCCTCTAGAGTAGTTTACAACTTATCCCCTCACTTTCATTGACTCATGTGTAGCCTCTCCATTGGGATACACTTCATATTCAAACCTTGGATCATGGAATGAAGATTGGACTCTTGAAGAGAAGAGAAAGTTTTTTTTTAATTTCAGAAAATTCTCTAAGTCCACTTCTCGAGAAGTGCCTCTTAGTTCTCGAGAAGTCCTTAGAATTCTCGAGAAGCTTTGCTTCAAAGTTCTCGAGAAGTGCTTAGAGTTCTCGAGAAGCTTAGCTTCAAAGTTCTCGAGAAGTCCCAGCTTTTGGTTCTCGAGAAGTCCAGACAGCTTCAAGAATTTCTCCAAGTCTGAATTCTCGAGAAGTCCAGTGTAGTTCTTGAGAAGTCCTTATATTTTTCGAGAAGCAGAGGTGTAGTTCTCGAGAACTCTTATAGTTCTCGAGAAGCTTAACTTCATAGTTCTCGAGAAGTCTCTTATGGTTCTCGAGAAGTCATGTTTGTTCTCGAGAAGTATTAGCCCTGAAGTCTCGAAAACTAACTTAAGTTCCAGACAGGTTAGCTCTCGAGAAATCAAATCTAGTTCTCGAGAACTATTGTCACGTCTCGAGAACTGCAGGTTAAATTTTTCAGAATTTCTCTGAAGTCCAGATCGGCCGGAATTTCGAATAACTTGACGTGATTGGTCCACGTGTCGTCATTAATGTCTTTTATAACAGCTAGGAGTATTCCTAAATAAAATCTTTTCATTAAGACCAAACCCTAAGAAGAATAAACAATTATAGAAGCGGATTTCTTCTCTCTGAAATTTTTCTGGATCGGCCGACTGTTTCTAAAAGACATTTCTCTGAAGTCGCCGCCGCCGCTCACTAATAGATCGACTTTTTTGTTTTCGATCAAGGAAGACTTGTTGTTCAAGGGATCCTCATCCTCTCCTTGATTTAGTAGGTCAAAGCTTTCTCAGGTCAGATCTACTAGTCTTCTTCGACCTTTTCATAAAGAGCCGCAAAGTTCAAGAAGAAGACTCAAAGACTTATTTTTCCAGATCTGAGAAATTTCTGTATTTGTATTTTTCAAATCTCTTTGTTATTATTGTAGGAGATTTTCTCCGAGTGTAGGAGCATTGTTCTCCGAGTTGTAGGAAATTTTGTTTATCTTCCGAGTGTAGATCCATTTGGATCGAGTTTGTAGGAACTTGGTTCAGAGGTGTAGGATTGTTTTCAATCCGAGATAGTGGAGTAGCCGAGTCTAGTGATTTGCTAGATCGATGAGGTAAAGTGGACGTACCCAAGATTTGGGAACCACTATAAATCTTCTTATCTTCTGTGATTGCTTGATCTCTTGTGCTAGATCATTAAAATTTTTTAATTCCGCAAATAGTCACACGATTCACCTATTCACCCCCCTCTAGGTGATTTAGGTTGACAACTTTACACTTTAAGAATGTTAGGAAACCAATTTATACACCCGTAGTGGATGACATTTTGGACATGATTAGGCAACTAATACCTACCCCATCCTTGCCATCATATCCTTGGAATTCCAACCGTCCCCACACTATACCTCGCACTAGGAGTGCGATACCCATATTTGATGGTTCTTGGAATTATCAAAATTTTAGGAACTGGCTTAAGTGGGTAGAACTTTATTTTGATTGTCACGAATAGGACGACCACTTACAGGTTTACATCACCTAAGAGCGGTTAATAGGTCAAGCCCAGGTATTTTGGTTAACGAAGAGTGTCGTATTGGTTGCCATAAACATACTTGGAGGGCAATGTGTTGCATACTCTCGCATAAATATGATCCCGCTTATCTCCGCACTACTAACACCGAGCTTGTGAGTGAGTATTGTTATGAAACTAGACCCGTAGCTACTCATAGGAGTTACCCTATGCCTCAGGTTAGATCTTTTCCCTACAACAATAGGACTACACCTAGTGTGCCCAATTCCACTCTTAAGGAAAATACGTAGTTAGACCCTATATTTTGGAATCGAAAAATGTTGCTACTAGGGCTATTCCTCCTTTAGCCTCGACATCTAATACCTTGATATAGTGGTTGATACCTCAGAGGATTCTGATGTAGATATATTATCTCTGGATTCTGAAGTTGACCAGCTAGGTGAGAGTATTCCTTCAAGTACGATAGTGCCTGATGATTCTGATGATTTTGAAAGTGAGGGAATCCCTAGTGATATAGAAGATGATGTATGGGATGATTACATTCCGATCTGTGAGAGTATTCCACTGCCTATTACTTGCCCTACTAGTGTTGTGTCTGCTCACCCATGTATTGAGTGCCCTCTCTAGGATACGATCCCCATCGTGTTAGAGCCTACGATTACACCCACTGAGATTGTATCTAAGTCTTCTGAGGAGTCTGAAAGTGAGGATGTCCCTATTATTATTGTGGATGAGTTACCATCTGAGGGAAGGGTAATGTTGTATGATTCTGTTGTTGTACACCCGGATGAGATTTCTTTGATGTCGTCACCATTGGGTGAAATTTTTACTGATTCGGATTTTATCCCGGGATTGAATTTACCAACCCTTCCCCCTATTTATTTGCCTATCGTAGATGACTTTTTAGGAGGTGGAACCGGAAATCCTTGTCTTAGTTTGTGTGTCACGCCCACTCTATTAGTTCCTACTTTGTCGTTGTCTCAGCGTATAGATATTACTATATTGAGCGCACTAGTATTTATACTTTTCACCGCACCTCATAGATATGACTACGCGTCACTTTTGACAGCTCATTTTTCTTCTTGTTCGACTACGGTTTCGTCCTCTATTATGACTGATTCTGATTCTTTAGCAACTGTGTCTATGGATGTGGTGTCCCCTATATATACTTATATACTACATCCAATTGCATGCATTTACCCACCGCCTTTTGATGACCCTCATTTCCACATGTTAGTTACTATAGAAAGGTCCCTTGAGTTGAATCGCTCACACATATTTTCACATTCGGGAGAGTCCAACTGAATTTTTCATGATTAGCGGTTATCCTTGGCATATCTTCATGCCAAGATTGAGTATTTAAAGTATAGAATTAAAATTGTGAATTTGGAGCCCACTGAAATTATTTCAGATTATAAGGCTACCGTGCCACCTGACTTAACCCCATTATCCTCCACTTTTGGGTCAAGTCATGTAGCACATGAATTCTCTCCTCATGTATCTAGGACATTAGTATTTCATTTTAAGTTATGTCACACGCACTTCCACTCCATTCTAAGACCATCTGATGTTAGATTTAGTGAATTGGATTTAGTCTGGTCAGTCCCCAAGTGGATGCCTTCTGGCTATGTTAATAAATTAATATGTAGGAACGCCAACCCATCCATGATTATGAAGAACGTCTGATTTCAAGCTTTTATTTTAGATATTTATATAGCATAGGGTGTTTCACTTTATTTCAAGTTTTCGGACTTTTTACTGTACGTCTCTGTTCCACCTAAGTGCCTTTCTCCATCATTTCATCCTACCACTAAATATTCTCTTGGGTTGCGGAGTGTTTGTATTGTCGTATCTAATTTCCACGTGGACTCCTTGTTATTGAACCGGATGGTAAGATTTAAGTAAATTTTCTTTTGCCTAACACCATATCAAGTTTTGCTATTTCTACACCTGATAGTTTCTTAGTATTGTGGGATGTTCATGCTACTACGACACGGATTGCGGGGCCAGATTTGCCCCATGTTGCTGCTGCTTTCGACGGTTCCCCCCTCACAGGCCACTCATCGGTGATGAGTAATTTTGAGTGGGGGAGGATTGATGGTGATGATGCTGATGCGGTTGTTGATCCCCGTCATAGAGAGTTCTTGGATTTGGATGATCGATGTCGCGAGCTCGAAGATGAATTTCTACCATGACATTTCTTCGCCAACGCCGCCACCGCTACATGTATTACTCGACGTCTGCCGTCGTCATTAAATAAAATATATAATTATAAATTACATAATTATAATTATATATTTTATCAAATTATCATTTTATCTATTTTCATTTCAAGAGATTTTATTTTTAAGTGTCTTATTTCATGTATTTTGATTCCATGTATTACGATAGGTGCATATAACCATCATGAGTTGTTGACTTTTCAATGGTTGAGATTATGTGGTGTAGGCTATAAATAGCCATGTTATGAAAGATTTTATTAGTGAAGAATGAAAAGAAATTTGAAAACATAAATTTGGTTTCCCCCCAATTCTCTCTCTCCCCTCCTCCTTGAAAATTTCAGCTAACTCTCCTCCTCTCTTCCCTTTTTGCCGCCAGCAACACATCTCCTCCCCTATCTATTTCGGCCCCTCTCCCTCCTCCTCCTCCTCTCCCAAGAAACCTGATCAGACCTTGCTACACTCGGCCACCCTCTCCTCCCTCACCACCATCAAAGATAGCCTCCCTCCAAAAACCGATCCCTCCTTTCTCCTTTTTTTTAAAACCAAGCCCCACCCTCTTTCCCTTGAGTTATCGGCCAACCCTAGCCGACCAGCCCTCTCCTTTCAAAAAGTCGACCACCCCATCCACATCCAAAACCAGCCTCCTCATTCCCTCCCTACACCCTATCCACGACCCCCCATCATATTGAGAAATTTGTTTCTCATCACGTTTTCTCTTTCCTCCCCATATATATTGGTTTTCTTTTCAAGGATCTCCCTCTCCTAGGGTTTGGCAAAGGAGAAAACGGCGAGCGTCTTCATCGTCCGGCACGGATCCGTGGGTTTTGCGTGGAATTAGAAAATTTACCACCCTCGTATGCGCTTCCTCCACTCATCTTGTAGATGGATTATTATTGGGATTTGGGTAACGAATTTCTAAACATCTCTTGTGTGATTTCCTATAATATTATTTGTGAGATTTGGTGGAATTAGAAGGCTAGTAGTTAGACCTGATTTATATTGAATGGTGTGCATAATTAAAATCTCATTTTTAAGCATTGATATTACGAATATTTTTTCGTATAAATTGGAACGGGTAAATTTCGTGAATGCTTGTAGAAATCAGTTTTTCTTAGCCTTGATTTCTTTGGTGTTCAAGTGATTTGGCAACCCTCGTATTAATTAATTTTGTGGATTAATTTGGACTTAATTTTAAATCATTTATTTTAGTCCGGATATTCTTTTATTAGATTTGTAAATGTTTGCGCATAGTTTAATTTGACTTGCTAAATTGCCCAGATCGAGTGGGTCCATTTCTCTTGAGCGAACATTGACATATAGCCCTTGTTCAATCTCTATAAGGGGTGGCGACCCTTTGCATTGATTGTTTTGAAACTTGTGCCATTATTTTCTTCGGAATTTGATAGTGCTAAGTAGAGCTACCGCACGCTAGATATTAATTTTATTTATCAACCCTAAGAACACATAGTTTAATCCGTTGAAACCTTAGTACTGCATCAACAGTCTAAGCCCAGTGGTTTTAAATACAGAAAATTTGCTAAGGAAAAAAGAGTTAAGTGAGGCGTGCTCACTCAACGCTCTAAATGCCTTTATGCAGAAATGAGTTAAAAGCAAATAGCGTTAAGTGAGGCATGGTCACTCAACACTTCAATTATTGAAGAAGCAGATATATGGCTAAGGCAGATGGCGTTTAGTGAGGGTTGTTCACTCAATGCTCTCAATGCATAGAAATAGATTTATATTCTAAGTAGTTTGGGGTTGAGTGAAGGCTACTCACTCATCTCCAAGAGATAGTAAATCTGTACAAGTGTTTTGGCGTTGAGTGATGCTTACTCACTCAACATAGGCATCACTCAACGCCTATGTTAATGTTGCTTGATTTTTGGCAAAGTCTACAACGGGTGATGTCAGCAAGTCAACAAGTCAACATATTTCAAATATTTACGGGATGGCTACAATGCGCGACAAAGGTTGCCACAGACCTACTATACCGTAGTTGGCGTTAAATTAAAATTGTAGCCAGCATTAAAAGTGTGGGACCCACTGCTAAAAGAGTCGTTGGGTCTCAATAAATAAAAGGAAGTGCTCTTTACAGAAAAAGAGTAAGTGAGAGTTGTTCTTCTTCTCTGGCATTGTAGTGGAGCTAAAGAACGGGAAGCTCATGTCAGAAAGACAAAGAACAAGTTAGTTGTTGAGATCAACATCTTCAACGGAAAGTTTGCCGGTGTCATCTTCATATGCACCAGCAAGCAAGCTCTTGGTGATTCTTTGAGAAAGAGATAGAAGCAAGAGCCAACCCTTGTTGCATGAGCTTCACAGATCTAGCCAATACTTTCTAAAAGAACATAGACTTGAGTAGCTGTGAAGAAGAAGTTGGAGCTGAGAAGTTAGCTCAGTTCAAAAAGGAGCAGAGAAACAGATCTGCTAGTTTCTTCCAACATAAGCCAAAGCTTCTACATCATTGTTGCTGAGAAGAAGAAAGAGCTGAATCTTTGGTTCAGTTCAGAAAGAGGCATAATAGTATTCTGAAAGTTTCTTCCAGCTTAACTGCATAAACTTTTTGTTGTGAAGTAGTTGGGACTGAGGTGCACTCAGTCCAGTAAAGTTGACACAGGAAAACTCTCTTGGTGTCATAGTGGGGGGCTGAGTCTAACTCACCCAAGGCTAATTGTCACAGATGAATTCCTCTTGTGATCAATCAAGAACCACATCAACCCATTTCCATCTTGTAGGATCCTTCTGAATCTGAGCAATAGGAGTACTGCAGAACTCTGAGAGTAGGGCCTAGTGCCTGAAATTGTAGGGCTGAAAAGCCTTAGTTGTAGGCCTTAGAGATAAGGCTAAGGTAGGTGGTTTGAGGACCACTGAGCTGTAGGAGCACTGCAGGGCTCTGAGGTAGGGACATTTGTGGTTCTAAGGTAGGGTTCTTAAGGGATCCTGAGTGTAAGTCTGAGGGCCTGAGGTGTATGCTCTTTAGAGCATTTTGGAGAAGTGCCTAGTCAAATAAGATAGTTGGATAGGTGGGAGGGAAAGTGGATGTATCAAGTTGGGGAACCACTATAAATATCTTTGTGCTTTGCTGTGTGGTTTTCCTTGCTAAGGGTAAATAACCTTGAAAGCAGAAATTAACCAACCACTCAAGCAGCAAACTAAAAGAAAAGAAAAGAACTAATAAAAAGACCAATAACCTATTCACCCCCCTCCCCTCTAGGTGATTTAGCTATCCTTGAAATCAAAGACTATCAAGTGGTATCAAAGGGAGGTTACTCGAAAATGACATAATAGTCTTAGTTGACCTCCAAGGATAGCTAAAAGGTGAAACTTATGTGTTCAAGGATGAACCATAAGATGTGGAACTCAATGGAACAGTAAATCTGTAGAGAGGACAAGATCAGCATTGGGCTATTAACTACTCTTGGTGATAACAAAGTCCTTCCAGTTGCAAGAATGAGAATCAGAGACCCTATATCACATTCAAAGAGCGACACAGAGGTGGATGAAGCTGAAGAAGGGGAATGCAGATGCCATGGACAAATAGCTACCCCAAAAGTAGAGTCTTTTCAGGATCAGCCTGGTAAAAATAAGGTACATTCCCCATCTAGATCATCCTTAGAGTCTGGATATGAATCCTATACAGACTCTGATGTCTCCTCATCTAGTGATGATAAGGGTCCTTTGATAGATGATGATATCAATCAATTGATTGATAATCATGCTGCCCTTCTGAAAGCTTTCAAGTAAAGCAAGCTGCTTGTTAAGAAACAAATAGAGGAAATAGCCTACCTACAGAAGACTGCTTCCCAGCATGATGAAGCTTCATCCTTCCTATGTGTAAAAAAGAGGGAAACAACTCATCTGAAAATCATCGTAGATATCCATGTAGAGTCCTTAAAATACAAGGACTCTATTATCAAGAATCTTCAGGAGAAACTTTATAGGGAGAGGATAATTATGGCTAACTTCTCTAAGATAGATTCTATCAAGAGAAGATCTGAATTTGAGTGGATTTCTAAAGTAATCCAATCTCAAAAAAGAGGCCAAGTTCCTGTCAGGACTCAGCCTACTTTTCATAAGTTAATTCTCCCCTCCAACCGGTATGGACAAGACCCCAAGGATGGTCACTGGAGGAATTGGAATCTTCCTTGTAAGGCTATAAATGTCTCTTACAATAGAAGAAGAAAGGACATGGGTCTGAGGGCTCAGAAGGCTCCCCATGAAGAAGTGCAAAAGGCCCATCCTGGACCTTTTGTATTTATTGCACTAGCTCCATCTCTCTTGAGCAAGGCAGTGGCCTTTTCTCAAAATCTCCCTGCTTACACTCTGACTAAGGGTAAATCTTCCAAGATGCAAGACTTGGAATCTTCCAAGGGCACCAACAGCATGTCCTCTATAAGGAGAACTGTTGTTGATAGACCTTGTGAAAAACTATGCTCTTATCATGTCAGACCCAATCTCAGTCAAATTGTGGCTAAGAGAATTTGGAACAAGGAAGCTGCACTTCCTTATGTTCAGTCTATAGTCAACCATGCTTCCAGACCTACTCAAAAAAGAAGATACAATATTCATGTGTACTGGTGCTGTGGCAAAGTGGGCCACTTTGCCATTGATTGTTGGCACAACCCTAGTGTGCCAAGGGCAAGAGAAATTCTTCCTGACAGGGCTCCTATATGTAGACATTTGCTTTTTCAAGCTAACAAGAACCTAGGACCCAAGTCAGCTTGGGTTCCTAAGGGAAGGTAATTTTGTCTTGCAGGATAGTCCAAGTGGCCATAACCATTTATGGTCCTTGCATAGTGTTATACCATACCCATATTTGGATATAAGAAGTGATTCAACTTATCATCATGCACTAAATTTCAATGAAAAGTGCAATTATTAAGGGATAGCTTACAAAGGAAAGCCAGATGAACATCAGGATGCTTGAAAGATGGGGCAGGGTCCTTCAGCCCTGTGGTCCAGAAGCTGTGGAGAGAAAAGGAAAGTGAATTGATGCTACTGTGCCCAACTCCTCTAGAAGCTCATCTGAGGATGAAGAGCCTCATGATCCTGATCTATCTTCATCTGCTTAAGTGTTTAGGAGGGACATGAATATCCAGGTATCCGCCTCGTCTAATCTTACCCCTCTCAATCGTGTGAGAAAACTAGAGTCAGATTCTGTTTCTGAAGTGGGTGAGATTGTTGCTGGGTTAGCTGGATCTGCTTGAGGAAGGAGATGATTTGCCTCTAGCTAAGTATGCTGGTCAAATAGTAGAGGAAATTGTTAATAACTATCTACAGAAATGGAGGATGATGCCTCCAGATTGGAAGATGCAGATAGGCATATACCTATGTCTGAAGATGAGGAACTACAAGATAAAGTCTTGGAAATTCCTAAGTGCTGAGGGAAGGATTGCTAAAACTGACGGCGAACAACTAATCCAAGAGATAATGCATGATAAATTATTTGTAGGGGAGCAACTGAGGTTCCTCTAATAGAGGTTGCTGCTGCTGCTGACCTGCATGCAAATGAAAGCATGGCAGAGTTAGAGGGTGACATATAATCTAATCTCCCTGCTCGTGAAGTGCATGATCTAGTTTCCTCAGAATCAGAGGAAGTGGAATCTAGTCAGGAGAAGGAACAATCCTCAGCTCATACAGTGGATGACCCCTGTAACACGTCCCCTTTAATGACCGTATAATATAAGTCCGGTCAGGGCCCTGATGAGTCCTATTTATATAGGGTTTTTCGGACTCATCTGGGCTAGTTTTAACGCTCTTGCACTTAACTTTTAGTGTGTTTTCATTGATATTTCATTTATGCTGCTTTTCACGCTAAGTGCATTGTTTTGGCCCGAGGGTGTGCAATTGCGCATTCTTTTGTTTGAGGTAAGCACATGGTGCTCTCTATGTTTCTTTTTGGTTTATTTTATGCTTTGCTTTAGTGCTGGGAGCTACTGCCTCAGTTGGTTTCATTACTGTGCAGGTAGTCGGGATGTCCCAAAGTTCATTTTCAGTTCTGTGTAAAACGCACGGTCGTGTGCCTTTCTTCGCGCAGGGTTCCAATTCGATCGTGCGTTTCACACAGCAATTCCAGGGACTTCTGCTTTTACCGGTGCGTTTTGTTCCCGCACTGTTTAGGCAAAATCGTGCGAGAAGGAATCGCACTGTCTGCTCATTTTTCTCTGCTTTCCTACTTTATGGGGTAAATCGTGTGTTTCCTTCACGCACGGACAAATGCGCCCTGTGCGCGAGTAAAACGCACGGTTCCCCTATTTCCCTTGATTTCCTGCGTTTTGTGTTTAATCGTGCGATTTCCTTCACGCACGGGCGGAATCGCCCGTGCGCGAGTAAAATGCACGGGTCAATGCTTCTTCTTCCGTGATCCAGATCTGAAAGTTAATAACGCAAGAAAAGCGCACGGTCGTGCACGGGACTGTGCGTGACCATTTTTTTGATCATTTTCTATTTAAAGCGCAGATTTTCAACATTAAAAAGAGCTTCATTCCAGCCACTTCCCTCCGCATTTCTAGGGCGAAACTCCGCCATTTCATCAAGGAGAGGAGATCCGGGCAAGCATTTAACGCCAAATCCAAGCCGGAGCTTCCTCTCAGCCTCCTCCTTCATCTTTGAGCTTCAAGGAGAGTTTTGATCTAGCTTTATCCACCGATCTTGGATAAGTTGTGCCATCCTTCTTCTGCATCGTGATACGAAGAAGACGGGCCATTGGGAGTTAGTGACAGCCTCCTCTACCCCGGACGTAGCTGAGGACCGAGCTAGGATGCGGATTGACAACCTAGCGATTCCTTCCGTGAATCCTTGGAGAGACTTCGGATTCGGTCCATTTCGCACACTTTTCTCTCTTGTTGTTGTAGCTTAGTTAAACTTTTTGTATTTGATGAAGTATTCTTATTGTAAAATACGTTTATGTGTAATCATATCTATGTGATTGTATGTTTGCATTATTAACTTGAGGTGCGCCATTTTCCATCCATCTCCCATCCACCCTTGCCGCACTAGCAATTGCTTGTGGCGTTCATTGTGAAGAGGTGCTCTCGACCCTCATTCTGCAAGCCTACTCATCCATCCGCCCAGCAATTCAGTGCATAGCGGCCCGACTAGTCTTCCATCCCGCCTAGCGAAGCATCGCATAGCGGCATTGCATAGGACTAGTTGTTAGTGTTTTGCTTTATTTTATCGCAACAATCAAAACCCCCCATCGTAATCTCTGACCTAAGGACTTCAATCTCAAGTCCTCCTCAAAAATTAACTCCACCTTACTGTGTTCCCTCGAGATCGATACTTGGTGAAATTCGCCCATTTTATATTACTTGTGCGACCGGTACACTTGTCGTCACATTCGCATCAAGTTTTCCATCTGCCACTGCATCTGTTCTTGCCGCACTAACGATTATTAGTGGCGTGCGCAACGAAGAGGTGCTTATGACCCTCATATTCCTTGGTTCTTACACTTGCCTACTCGCCCATCCGCCTAGCGATTCGGTGCATAGCAGCCTGTGTAGTCTTCCATCCCGCCTAGAGAAGCGATGCAAAGCGGCATTGCATATGATAAGTTGTTTGAGGCAAAGCGATGCATATCCGACTCGTTTCATCCACCTCTCAATTGGTTGCCCCTTATTATTCTGATGATATATTCGCAGTACAACCTTGTCTATGGGGGACTGCTGCGGATATACCGATCGAACTTTCTACTGCTCGGTGTGACAAAATTGCGGTGTCGTCTCTCCTTATGCCCTCTTCCCCTCTTGTTGATTCACCCCCGGAGGAACCTGTATATATTTTCTTTGATGTTATTGTTCCCCTGCCTTCTTTGCAAGAATCATCTACTCCTATTTCTTGTGAGTCGATTTATGATGTTATGCCTGATTGTGATTCTGAGTCTGAGGTTGTGTAATGGTGTGACGGGGATATTATTCTCATTAATGGAGAGTATTATATCTTGGAACATAATGACGCGCCGAGGTGTGTTGATGAGGAGATCCTTTTTGATGAGTAAGTTTTTGCTTCCTTATTAGATGAGGAGATCCAAACCACCACCGAGGATCTCGTGCTTTCAGATTCTAATCATCATGACTCATATGATGCTGATAGTGATCATTGTTCAGATCCTACTGGAAGTGAGACATGGACAACTCCACCAATTCTTCTTCTCCTTTATTTCTTGATCCCCTTTCTATATCTGAGCCTGTGCGGGTTGAGTCTTCGCAGGTGCTTCCGGGGGACTTGGAGCTTTCAACTCGAGTCGTGGATGATAGCATCCTCTTTTACGAGGAGGTTGATTCCTCCTCTGTTAAGGAAGCTCCATTCATCGCTTTCTCCTCCTACAGTTTCCATGTAGACGATACCTTGCTATGCAAGGATTTATTTTGTGGTGAGATGATCGAGGTCCAATGCTCCTCTTCATCTTACTTCCTATTTCCTCTACCTGTGTTGAACAGGTATTATTATGTAGGTAGAGGGGTAACTGCTCTGTCTCCGTATCGGTACCCGTTCATGCAACGGATATTGGGACAGTTACCTGTGCATTTCTTATTTCATAGGCCCATTAGCTAGAACTGTATAGAATTTAATAAGTCGTGCTGGGATGACAGTAACCCCAGTAGTTATATTATATTTTCTGCATTTTATTTTTCATGTCTATCTTTAGTTTTAGTATTTCTTTTTGTATATTTTTCTTTTGTTTTTGCGGAGCTCACCCCTACAGGTATTTATAGAAAGTACGTATTGGCGGGGTTGTGATTCTTTGTATGGCGGGCCTGCTTCAATTTTTCACGCGTCTTCTAGTATGCTCACTGGCTGAGCATTGGGTAACCTCTTCCCTCGTCTCTATTTGATTTTATTTTCAATATCATATGTTGTGTAGATTAGTTTAAGTCTCGGAGAGAGTTATTATTAGTTTCTTTTTGCACTCGCACATTTCATTTGCATACTAGAAGCTTTTATTGTTTTATTTTGATTATTTCATTGCATTGCACACCACTACACCCACTTGAGCACGTGTTTAGCTTTTTGTGTAATGTGAGTTATACTCGTTTCTTTGTTAGATTTGGGAAAATTATTGTGCTGCATAGGATTGTGAGACAGAGTAAAATGTTGACCTCGCTGTGCTTCTAGTCAACTGCTCTAGTCTCTTGTAGAAATTTTAGTAGATTTAATTTTTCTGTATGCTTATTGTTTTATATTTTTCTATTTGCGTAAAGATCTTATTATTCTACTCAAAAGTAAGTGAATCCGGTGTGAATCAAACAGTAGTGTAGGGATATGTGTAGCCGTCACTAGACTCGTTTTGCTTGAGTCGGGAGGAATGATTATCTTTCTCGGTGGCTAAAAACTTGCCCCAAGCTAATCTCGAAGCATGGGTACATGGTTAGTCAAGCACGAGTGTGATGTAGGCCATCATTTTGGCCCGATTGAGCTTTGTACCGTTCCTAACGTCATATACTCGCTAAGCCTCGTTGTGCCTACCCATTCTTTTGATTCAGCTCCACCATTATTTCACCAAAGCCTAATGGCCGATCCTAGTCGCACACCCAAGTCAAGCTTTAGAGTTTTTCTATTTTCATGTTGGGGTGCTAATGTGGTGAAATTATTTGTGAATATGTGGATGTGCTCCAAAGTTTATATTTGTTGAGCTTGTGAAAAGAAAATGAAAATAAAAAGGAATTTTTTTGTAAAAAAATAAAAAGGGTGAAAAGAAAAAGAATGATTGAAAATCCTCTTTTTTAGGTGATTGTATTTGGAGTAGGCAGTGCAAACACCCATATGTTAAAGGTTAAGTCTGGGGGTGTGGTGTGCCCGCGTATATTTTTGTTTAGCAAAGGGATTCTCTTTTTGTGCGAGCTCATTTGCGTTAGGTGCATAGCCTTCCTGTTTATCTTTGTTTACCCCACCGTAACCAAAGCCCCATGATTATCCTAAAGTCCTACGGATTCACGCTTGAGTCGAACTAGTGCCGCGGAGAGAGTGTGAACTGACAAGCATATGGTCCCCGACATTGGTGGATTCCTTTGGAGGTGATACTGAGCCTTGGTCTTTGGGAAAGCTCACCTTAGTGGCCTGCCTACTTTCTTCCTACGCGTGACCGGATGATTCACCTTGATTCCATTTTTGAGTAGTTATAAATTTTTGTTACGCTTTATGAAAAGTATAAACTATTTTGCATACTTAAAAATTTTTTCTATTATATTTTTACGCGTACGAGAATGCGACTTCGCATGGTACTCCGTATCGCAATTTTTATGTTAGCTAGATTATTTTTCCTCTCTGCATAGATTTTGTTTGCTCGGGACGTGCAAACAGGTAAGTCTGGGGTGTGATGAGTCCAATTTATATAGGGTTTTTCGGACTCATCTGGGCTAGTTTTAACGCTCTTGCACTTCACTTTTAGTGTGTTATCGTTGATATTTCATTTATGCTGCTTTTCACGCTAAGTGTATTGTTTTGGCCCGAGGGTGTGCAATTGCGCATTCTATTGTTGGAGGTAAGCACATGGTGCTCTCCATATTTCTTTTTTGTTTATTTTATGCTTTGCTTTGGTGCTGGGAGCTGGTGGCTCAGTTGGTTTCATTGCTGTGCAGGTAGTCGGGATGTACAGAAGTTAATTTTCAATTCTGTGTAAAACGCACGGTCGTGCGCCTTTCTTCGCGCACGGTTCAAGTTCGATCGTGTGTTTCACACAGCAATTCCGGGGACTTCTGTTCTACTCATGCGTTTTGTTCCCGCACGATTTAGGCCAAACCGTGCGAGAAGGAATCACACTGTCTGCACATTTTTCTCTGTTTTCTTGCATTCTGGGGTAAATCGTGTGTTTCCTTCACGCACGGGCAAGCGCGCCCATGCGTGAGTAAAACGCACGATTCCCATGTTTCCCTTGATTTCCTGTGTTCTGTGTTTACCCGTGCGATTTCCTTCATGGAAGGGCGGAATCGCCCGTGAGCGAGTAAAATGCACGGGTCGACTCTTCTTCTTCCGCGATCAAGATTTGAAAGTTAATAACGCACGGTTACCGCACGGTCGTGCGCGGGACCGTGCGTGACCATTTTTCTGATCTTTTTCTATTTAAAGCGCAGATTTTCACCATTAAAAAGAGCTTCATTCCAGCCACTTCCCTCCACATTTCTAGGGCAAAACTCCTCCGTTTCATCAAGGAGAGGAGATTCAGGCAAGCATTCAATGCCAAATCCAAGCCGGAGCTTTCTCTTGGCCTCCTCCTTCATCCTTGAGCATCAAGGAGAGTTTTGATCTAGCTTTCTCCACCGAGCTTGGATAAGTTGTGCCATCCTTATTCCACGTCGTGATATGAAGAAGACGGGCCATTTTAAGTTAGTGACAGCCTCCTCTTCCCCGGACGTAGCTGAGGACCGAGCTAGGACGCGGATTGACAACCTAGCAATTCCTTCCGTGAATCCTTGGCGAGACTTCGGATTCGGTCGATTTCGCACACTTTTCCTCTCTTGTTGTTGTAGCTTAGTGAAACTCTTTGTATTTGATGAAGTATTCTTATTGTAAAATACATTTATATGTAATCATGTTTATGTGATTGTATGTTTGTGTTATTTACCTTAGGTGCACCATTTTCCATCCATCACCCATCCACCCTTACCGCACTGGCAATTGCTAGTGGCATGCATTGTGAAGAGGTGCTCTCGACTCTCATTCCATAAGCCTACTCGTCTATCTGCCGATCGATTCGGTGCATAGCGACCCGACTAGTCTTCCATCCCGCCTTGCGAAGCATCGTATTACGGCATTGCATAGGAGTAGTTGTTAGTGTTTTGCTTTATTTTATCGCAACAATCAAAACCCCCCAACGTAATATCCGACCTAAGGACTTCAATCTCAAGTCCTCCTCAAAATTAACTCCACCTTACTGTGTTCCCTCGAGATCGATACTTGGATAAATTCGCCCATTTTATATTACTTGTGCGACAGGTACACTTGCCGTCACCTTTTCATCAGGCCCCAAAACATACAGACGCACAGCTTAAGCATTATAAGATGGTATAAACTACCCAACTCAAAACTCAGACTAACACAGCGAAAACACAAAATAAGACTAAAAGTTATCCACATACAGATGAATATCAACATGGCTTGAAGGCCTTACCACAATTAGGAGTCCAAAACTCAAATAATAACGACAAACATCAACGTGCATAAGCACTCCTACAAACCCTCGGCATGCAAGCTAGAAACATAGTGCATCAAGCATAAAATTCCACAAAATAGAGCTATTAAATTACTTGAAACACTTCAAGAGGCTTAGGCCTTTTTGGCTGGCAAGCTAGCTCTTTCTTGCGATCCTTGCCCAGTAAAAATTGGTTGTAACGTGGGTCAGCAAAGACAGACCTCAACTGTGTAACCAACACATCTCCTCTCAGCCGTCCCTAGCAGACCCTGGGGTACACCACCACCCAACAGTTCAACACTTCGTATGCAATTTAAGAAACATGTAAACCTATAAAATAGATTTGGATGTCTAATTCAAAAAACATGTTTCTAAGTTGAGCATAAAGAAAAGGGGGCCTATAATACAACATGTATGTAATCCTAGGTTTCACCTAAGGCACCCTGCAGCGTATGAATCTAACAAATCATCACGCAATCATCAATCAGGTACTTTCAATTTCCCCTTCGGCGTTCGAGCCGCAAACCCATATATACTTCCAATTTCCCCAAACAGCATACAAGCCGCTACGCTAAATTATTGCCAAGGCCCCACCGACTCGTGGATCTCAAAACCCGGGCTTTCCTGCAGACTCTGACTTCTCTCATCAGGATTCCGTCTCAAACAAACAAACCAATACTAAGAAACCTCGCCGGACCCCACCCGCTCGGGGGCTTCATTTCTTAGGCTTCTCCAATACTTGGCATTCTCGTCAGTTTTACAGAAGGGGAATTGTCTCGCCAGGACACTCTCCCCACATGAATTGCACGTCACGGGATAACCAGCCAACCACGGAGACAAATCCATGGCTTAGCACATCACAAACAACATCATGTCGCAATGGATTTCTACCAAAATCCTTAAGTTCGCTATGCAACATCACCGAGTCGGACTAACGGTCACGATAATGGCTTCATCCATAATACCTATTCCACTAGTGGAGGGGATCTCAAATTCCATATCATGACGGGGACGGACACAATCGACTCGATGGTTTCTCTTAAACCATGGCGACTCGAATCACTCTCACTTGAGAGATGAGGTGCCTAAATGCTTGAAAGAAAGCAAAAACAACATGGATGCCATGCGCGCATCCTAAAGACCAAGAGGAGAAGTGTCATTATCATTTGACTTCTCTTCCTAGCCATGGAATCTCTGCCTTACACGGATGAAAATGAGTGCCTCCAAGTCCTCTCAATGGATTTGGACTCGGATAACCGATTGGGGCTCCGAAGCTCCGACAATGGCGGAAGAAAGCTCTCTTCTTCCTCCTCCCACTCTCTCTTCCAAACCCTAACTCAACTCATAAAAGAGAAGAAAAATGAGGGAGAAAACCCGCTCAGCCCTATATAAGCACTCTAGAGGGAGAGTCTGGTGCCTTAGGATCAAAACCTAAGTGAAATCGGATGGCTAAAAAGCCAAACGACAGAACTCCTTCCGTCCGCTACTACCGGGCGGTAACTACCTATCGCAGAGCGGTAGTTTCCCGAGCGCTCTGCCAGAAAATAATGTCGTTCTAACCTCGACGGTAAGTCTGATGCGGCGTGGTAGATCCATTCTCGAGAACTCAATGCCTCGACGCCACCCCTGGGGTTATCGCTGCGTGGTAATAACTATTGTCGAGCGATAGTCCTCTCAATTCTCGACGATCGGCTTTTGTCGAACGACTTTCATCGATATGGTTACCTCCACGCGGTAACTAACTACCGGTGGGTGATAGCCCTCTCGACTCTCACCGAATGGCTATCGTCGAGCTGTACCTGACGAAACAAGTCTACCGCCGGGCAATAAATACTATCACCGCGGGGTAGCTTCCATATAAAGGACTGGAAAACTAGGGTGTTACAACTCCTCCCCCTTAGAAGAATTTTGTCCTCGAAATTAAGAATGCACTCAAACTAAAAGCATTCCTGAAGTGAAAAGTTCTGGGAAGTCTTCCCACATTGCTTGCTCATGCTCTAAAGAGAACTCGTCTCGCCCGTAGTTGTCCCAATGCACTTTTACGAGCTTCACCTCTTTGTTCCGTAACTGTCAAACTTTTGAATCCTCTATGCCCACCGGATGAACTTTTGTCCTCAAGTCCTCTTCTATCAGCACCGTTGCCGGTTCGATCACCACACTAGCCTCCACCAAGGCTTTCCTCAAGACGGGGACATGGAAAACATTATGTAATCCAATCATCTCCAAGGACAACGTCAACGGTACGCTGCTTCTCTATTATGTTCTATAACCTCGAACGGTCCCAAAAACATCGGACTCAACTTCTTGAGTCGGCGAATCCACGAAACGCCATTGAACAGCTTAATCTTGAGATAGACCCAATCGTATACCGCGAACTCCACATTCTTATGGTGGACATTAAAATACTTTGCTTGCCAGTCCTGGGCAACCTTCATGCGCTCCTGAATAGTTTGCACCATCTCGCATTAATCAGCCATCACTTCTTTTCCCAAAAGTTTTGTGTCTCCCGCCTCTATCCAAGACATTGACGTTCGACACTGCCTTCCATACAAAGCTTCGTATGGCTCCATCATTATACTTGCCTGGTAACTTTTGTTATAGGAAAACTCCACCATAAATTGGTGGTCTTCCCACTTTTTCCCAAAGTCAAGGGTACACATCCTCAGCTATCCTCCATTGTACGATTTGTTCTTTCGTTTGTCCATCGATTTGAAGATGGAACGTCGTACTGAACTTGAGCTTCGTGCCCAGATTCTTTTGAACCAGCCTCAAGTCTTTGGACGTGAATCATCCATCGCAATCACTAACTATACTCTCAGGAATCCCATGTAATCGCACAATGTTGCGAACACATAACTCTACCAGCTTTTCCACCCATTCCTCTTTCCGATTTGGGATGAAATGAGCCACTTTGGCCAAGCGATCCATGATCACCAAAATCGCATCATTACCCTGCTGAGATCGAGGTAACCCATGCACAAAGTCCATGGAGATGTCATCAAATTTCCACTCGGGGATAAGAAGAGGCTTAAGGAACCCGCCCAGCTTCTGACACTCGGCCTTCACTAAAGTACAAGTTTGGCACCGACTCACGTACAAAGCTACATCCCGCTTCAAACTAGGCCACCAAAAGGATTTCTTCATATCCAAGTACATCTTTGTACTGCTCGGATGAATGGATTACTTCCTAAAGTGAGCCTCAGACATCAACTCCTCACGGAGCTTGCCAAACTATGGTACACATATCCTTCTGTCCTTCCTCAAGATCCTATCAATCATCTCCTAGGCTCTACCTTCACCCTTTTGAACTTCCACCATGAATGGCTAGAACTTTATATCAAAATTAGTCGGTTCCAGAATGTTTGAACCCTTGTTTGGATTTATGCTAGGTTCACTCTTAGGATGTCTTGACCCCCATGTATAGCCAGGGTCTCTGTCTAAGTCTTAGTTAGGTCCCCTCTAGGACAGGTTTTGTGCAGACCAGCATTGCAGTGGACTCAAACTTAGACTCAGAAAAATATTGTGGACTATCGATATCAGTTCGACAATAGTCAAACTCAGCTCGACGATCATCGATCTCCCATCGACGATCTCAGAGTCTTCTACTCTTAACTGAGCTCGACGATCTACGAGCTATGGTTGACTATTTTGTTATTCTCAGCAGTGATCTCAGTTCTACGATAGTCGTTCTCTGGTCGATGATCTCTTAACTCAGTTCGACGATCTCTGAATGGAGCTCTACAATTTTGTACTGCTTTTAGTTATCATTTCATCAAAATGGACAGAGTTATTTATTTTGATTATGATAAAGTATTTTAAGGCAAATATATTCTGATAATTAATGCTGATACTCTCAAGGCTGATAGCCGTATTCATGAAGCATTAATTATGGTATTCACAGAATATTTTATAAAGACTGTTATGGAAATGCATTTATGATTGCCAGCCAATCTAGTCGTTTGGGCTCCTCAATTCTTGCATAGAATTATGTTTTGTCTTGGGAATTCAAATTAATGCCGTTTTCTTCATTCTGACTAAATATATATCTTAGAAAAACAAAAAGAGAAAGAGACAGTAATACATCAGCAGTCAGAGAAGAATATTTCTCTCAAGGGATCTTGCATGTTTTGCTGAAAAGAGAAAGAAGAAGAACTTTTTTAAAAATAACTCTCTCCAGTCTTCTTCTTTCTTTAGTCTTATAAGATTTATAAGAGAGCCAAAAATCAATAACAGTTCACAGATTCAAAAAGTCTCTGCAATATATTTTGAAGACCTACACTCAGGGCCAAGTTTCCTCTTCCTGAATATATACAACATCTCATGGGGAGCTTGGACATTCAACTTTAATCCACACAGTCTTCTAATTTGCTTGAGAAAGAGAAGATTTCCAAACATTCTTGTTTCTTTTACCTCCATTTGTACAGGGTTATCTCTCCCTTCAAAAGAAAACACTTGAGGTGATAGGGCACCTGATCAAAAACATATTTGATTTTGAGCTTCTGATCAAAAGCTCAAAGGGTCTCTAGATCTACCTGCAGCAGATCTTGTGGTGATAGGGCACCTGATCAAAAAATTAAGTGGATTCCTACCTGGGTGGTAGAAGAGTGGATGTACCCAGATTTGGGGAACCACTATAAATTTTCTTATGTCGTCTGATTGCTTTGTGATTTATTTGTGTGTTGTGTTATGCTGTGGTAGTCTAGCCTATCTTATTTCACTAGTTATAATTATTAGTATTTTAATTCCGCAATAAATCTAAACAATTTTTAAATACTCTATTCACCCCACCCCCCTCTAGAGTAAAACCTATTTATCCCTCTCTTTCAATTGGTATTAGAGGGTGTGTTTTTAAGATTATACAGGCTAACATCTGAACCTAAGATCTCTGATAGATAATTTTTTTACTCTATTTCTTTTTGTTATACCATGGCACAGTACAAGAACTTTGCAAGCACAAGACCTCCAGTTTGCAACTTGCAAAAGTTTTGAATCTAGAAGGCAAGAATTAGACTTTATATGAATTCAATTGATGAAGACATTTATGCTTCTATCTTAACAGGAGTACCTCCACCACCAGCTGCCACTCCAAGTACTTCCACAAATATGACTGCAGTACCTTCTCTAGACTACAATGATGCATAAAAGAAAGCAAAGATTGCTGATGCAAAATCCATGAATATACTGGCACGAATAATGTCTGATGACATATTTCAAAAAGTAGCTGAATGTGAATCAGCTAAGGCCATCTGGGATTCCTTAAACAAGATGGTTGTAGGATCAGCAGATGAAAGGAAGGATATGAGAGCTCATCTAATCTCCCAGTATGAGAATTTTAAAAAGGAAGAAACTGAGCAAGTTTCTGAGATGTACAACAGACTTAGTATCATTGTTAATGAATTGAAAACCCTTGACAAGGACATCTCAGTCACAGAAATAAATGACAAGATTCTCATGTGCTTCCCCAGCTCATAGGACTCTAGAATCTGGCCTATCAAAGAGACTAGAAGCACGCATGAGATGACTACTGAATCAGTCTTAGGAAAGCTGAAATCCTATGAACAGCTGCTAAAGATAAGAGAAGCTGAGCAACAAAATACTGCTACACCAACAAGGAAGGAACAAAATATACCTTTCAAAGCTTCAGAAGAATCAAAAACTTATCCATCAAATGAAGAGTTGACTAGTCTCTTTGCAAAGAGATTCTTCAAGATGGGGAGAAAAGAATTAAGAAGGAAATAATCAAGGATTGATGATAAACAAAGGTATGATAAAACCTCTTCTAAAGAAATTATCTGTTTTGGTTGCAGGAAAGCTGGACACATTCTTCCAGAATGTCAAAAAAACAAGCACAAGGAAAGGAGAAAGGAAAAAAGACTCCAAGAAGCACTCTAGCAAACAATCCTCCTACAAACACAAAAAGAAGGAGAAAGGGTTTATTGCAGAAACATGGAGTGACACTGAAGAATCATCTTCCTCCAGTTCTAGTGAGGATGAAGAAGAAGCAAAGGCCAACGAAATTTGCTTAATGGCCATCAATGCTTCAGGACATGTCTCAGAAGAAGAAGAAGAATCTGAATGTATAGTGAACAAATCATTTTTTTGAAAATGGAATTAAGTAAGGCAAAACAGCTAGAAGAATCACTAAATGGGAGAAGCAAACAACTAGTAGAAATTACCAACACACTTAATGCTAGACTTAATAAAAGTAAGCTAGGATTAGGTGCATCATCTAGTGAACTACCAGTTATTCAGAAAAACCATCTCTCACAACCTATAAAGTTTATTTCAGATAGAGGTAAGAAAAATACATAACAAATTAAAAAGGTTAATAAAGTTTTAAAAGAAGTTGAGAAAAATAAAGAAAAACAAATAACTAAGTCTCAACCTAAATCGTCAAACCCAAATCTATTTCATCAAAATTATAATTTCAACAAAAACTTCAATAAGAACTCTAACTCTAAAACTTTTCATCCCTTAACTAACTGGATAATCCCACCTAGGAGATCTCATGCCTTAGGTTATAAAATTAAACATGAATACTCTTATATCTCAATTTTTAATTATGAAAAGAAGCCAGGACCCAAGGTTACCTGGGTCCAAAATATATAAGCTCTTATTTTGCAGGTGAAGACCTATCCTACCATACAGGATAAATTGTATCTGGATAGTGGGTGCTCCAAGAACATGATAGGAAACAAGGCCAACCTAAATAACTACAAGGCAATGCTAGGTCCAAAGGTTATATTTGGAGACTCAAGCTTTGGTCAGACAGAAGGCTATGGAGAATTCACACTTGGAGCTGTCATATTCAGGAAAGTGGCATATGTAAGTGGCCTGAAACATAACTTGATATCCATAGGTCAGCTATGTGATGTAGGTTATGAGGTATGTTTTATTGAATCCAAATACAACATTTCCTTAAATAATACCATTGTGTTATCAGGTATTAGGTTAGGCAAAATCTATTTAGTTGATATTAATTCTGCTTGTTCGGAAAATTGTTTGTTTAACCAAGTTAGCATTAATAATACATTGTGGCATAAAAGGCTAGGACATGTAAATCTTAGAAACATTGCTAGGTTATCTAGGTTCAATCTTGTTAGAGGATTGCCCACTTGCCCATACAAGAAGGAAAGCCTTTGCAAGGTCTGTCAAGAAGGCAAGCAAACTAAAAATTGCTTTAAATCAGTTAGTAAGAGTGATTCACCTAGGATTTTGTATCTGCTTCATTTGGACCTTTTTGTACCAATTACTGTACAAAGCCTGGGAGGGAAGTTCTATACTTTAGTTATTGTAGATGACCTCTCTAGGTTCTCTTGGATTTTCTTATTGAGAAACAAGTCTGATCATTTCAAAGTTCTTACAGACTTTCTAAAATGCATAAAGATTGAGTACTCTACTCAAGTTGCATTAATCAGAAGTGATCGTGGAACTGAGTTTGAATCTCTTCCTATGCAAGAATTCTATGAGAAGGAAGGTATCAGGCACTGCTTCTCTGCTCCCAGAACTCCTCAACAAAATGGGATAGTTTAAAGGAAAAATAGAACACTCATTGAAGCTGCAGGAACATTGCTTGTTGATGCTCACATGCCTCTATCCTATTGGGCAGAAGCTGTAAGCACAGCAAATTATGTCCTGAATAGAAGTTTGATACCCAAACTTAAGGGCAAGACCCCCTATGAATTACTCAAAGGGAAGAAACCTAAAATAGATTACTTTATAATTTTTGGTTGTATCTGTTTTATTCACAATAACAACAAAGATTATCTTAGAAAGTTTGAAGCCAAAGCTACAATGGGAATCTTTTTATGATATTCCCAAGTTAGCAAGGCATATAGGGTTTTCAATAAATCATCCAAGAAAATTGAAGAATCTGTTCATGTTACTTTTGATGAAGCTTATATGTTTTATAAGGACAAGGAAGCTTCTACTAGTAATTTATTGCAGGTACCTAATCTATGTGAGAAATTGGATGACTTAAATCTCACCCAAAAAGTGATATCTCATCCCTCTTCACAGATTGATGAAGATAGTGAAGAAGAATCTTTGGAAATTGCTGAAGGTTCTCCAACAGCAAATTTAATTCCACAAAAGGAATTAGTTCATGATGATGCTATTGTTGAACAAACTCCACCTCCTAACTATATTACACTTAGAGATCATCCCATATCTCAAGTGATAGGAGACATGTTAGTGGGTGTGCAGACAAGGAACCAACTCAATGAGGATGTGTTGCATGCCTGCTTATTATCTCAAAGTGAGCCCTCATCCATTAAAAATGATGAGCAAGATACACACTGGATTATTGCAATGCAAGAGGAACTAAATCAGTTTGAAAGATGCAAAGTTTGGAACTTGGTTCCCAAACCCAAAGGACAGCTAGTTATTGGAACTAAATGGGTCTTCAGAAACAAATTGAATGCTCAAGGTATAGTTGTCAGAAACAAAGCAAGACTTGTGGCACAAGGCTACAGGCAAGAAGAAGGTATTGACTATGATCAGACCTTTGCACCTGTTGTAAGGCTTGAAGCTATTAGAATTTTCTTGACTTATGCTGCTCACAAGAAATTCAAGGTATATCAAATGGATGTCAAAAGTGCCTTTCTCAATGGGGAACTTAAGGAAGAAGTATATGTAGAACAACCACCAGGTTTTATCTTTTCAACTCATCCCTCTTATGTTTTCAAATTGCATAAGGCTCTTTATGGTCTAAAGCAAGCTCAAAGAGCTTGGTATGAAACCCTAGCTAGCTTTCTTTTAGAGCATAAATTTTCTAGAGGAACTGTAGATAGGACTTTATTTGTTCGACATCATCATGATAGGATTCTGTTAGTTCAAGTATATGTTGATGATATTATATTTGGATCTATTAATTTTAAACTTTACAAAAGGTTTTCTGACCTTATGCACTCCAAGTTTTAAATGAGTAGCACGGGTGAACTTTCTTACTTTCTTGGTCTTCAAGTAAAGCAAGCTCCTGATGATATCTTCATATCCCAGTCCAAATATGCTAAGGAATTAGTAAAAAGGTTTGGGATGGCTGATGCCTCAGCAATGAAAACACCCATGGCTTCTAATGCAGTAATTGATTCTGATGAAAAGGGTAAACCTGTTGATCAGAAAAATTTTAGGGCCATTATTGGGTCCCTACTATATCTTACTGCAAGTAGACCTGATATAATGTTTACAACATGTCTTTTTGCTAGATTTCAAGTCAACCCTAAAGAATCTCATTTAGTTCTCCTCAAGAGAATTTTATGATATTTAAAGGGCTGTCCTAATCTAGGACTTTGGTATCCCACAGAGTCAGAATTTTAATTAACTAGATATTCTAATGCTGACTATGCTGGATGAAGAGTTGACAGAAAAAGCACTTCAGGAACTTATCAATTCCTGGATGATAGATTAGTATCCTAGTTTTGCAAGAAACAATCATCTGTGTCTACATCAACTGCAGAAGCTGAATATATAGCAACTGGGAGTTGCTGTTCACAGATCTTGTGGATTCAAAATCAGCTACTGGATTATGGGTATTCTCTCAAAAATTCCACCATATTTTGTGATAGTACTAGTGCCATATCTATTGCAATAAATCAAGTCCTGAATTCTAGGACCATGCATATAGAAATAAGGCATCATTTTCTTAGAGATTGTGTTGACAAAAACAAGATTAACCTCGAGTTTATCTCCACTGATTTTCAAAGAGGATATATTTTTACCAAGCCTCTGGATGTACAAAAACATCTATTCTTTTTGAATCATCTTGGAATGATAAATGGCATGGATTAAAATTGACTTTTGTCTTCGTGAAGATGTGATCAACGATCGTCGAACAGAGATCGACGATCTTCGAACTCATCTTGAGCCAAATCGTCGACCTGAGATTGACGATAGCTCTGTGTGAAGACAAAAATCATCGACCATAGATCGGCGACTTTTCTTCAGTAAATCAATCGTCGACCTAAGCTTGACTATCGATTTTTTGACCGAGATCAGAGACCAACGATATTATTTGTTTATAAATTAAATCTTTGACCTAAGATCGACGTTTTTTTGTTTTATCGTCGGACAGAGATCGTCTCTTCATATTCCAAAAAGAAAACCTATATGTCGGTTTCTCTTCGATCTCTGTCCCGCGCTCTCATTTTCTCTTTGCTCTTGATCTCTCTTTCTCTCTTGAGTCTACAGGTTTTCCATGGAGATTTCTGCAGCAGTTCTCGCAGCGATGAAGTTCGACACAGGATTCGACATCAACTTCGACTCGATCAGTCATTGCGATCCCGTTTTTCAGGAAATGTTACAATTGTGTGATGATCAGGGATTGAAGAAGTTCATGAATACAAGGATAAAACTATATATTGCTGAAATTAAAGAATGGGTTTACACTTCCTCTAAAAATGACTCTTCAATGATCGGTTTCGTCTCAGGACAGCACGTCAATCTAAACCCTGCAACTCTTATAGAGATTTTTGAGTTTAAGAATGGAGCATATGACCTGGAATAGGATAGTTCAGAGTATAGCAGGATGCTATTTGAGATGGGTCATGCTGAGGTCATCCCATCTAAGTTATTAAAGAAAAATTTATCCGTAGGTTTTAAGTTCCTTGCAGATATCATGGGAAAGGTTCTGCTGGGCAAGCATTCAGCCCATGACAACATCAATAGACAATAGTTTGCCGTCATGTCTGCTCTGGTAAATAAGAAGGCCATTGATTTGGCCAGCTTGTTCTTTTATTTGATTAAGAGGAAGAACAACAAGAAGGAAGTCTGCTTAGGAAGGATTCTGGGAATCTTCCTTCAGAAAACAACTCCAGATCTATTGGTTGCTATAACCATAGCTATTAATGCAAGAGAGAGGTTGGATTCCTCTCTGCTCGGGAAGTGGGAGAGGGCAATTCAAAATCCCTCCAGGTTTAGAACCTCCTCCCTAATATCTGAGGACACAAGGGATTTCATAGCCACTCCTCAACCTAATGAAGAAGTTCCTTCTCTTCCTCCTCCTCCTCCAATCATTCCCAGTGTTCCTTCTCTACCCACCAATGTTGTCCAAACCATCTATTCTCCTATTCAACCATCATCTCCCATTCACCTTGCTAAACCTCACACCTTGTCCTTTCAAAATTTTGACCTCCTCTCACCTCTCTCATCTCCTTCTCACCAACATGATTCACCCATCAACACTGAATCCTCACCACAAATTTCTCCTATTCATTCCTCTAGAAACTCCCCTATTCAGGATGAAATCATGACCGATTTCATTCCTCCTCCCTCAAAAAAAATCCGTCTCAACTCAGACTCAAACTGAGTTTCTTAAAATTTATCAAACCCTCATCTCTAATCTTCTGGAACTCCTCACTCCAACTCTAAAATCCTTGATAGCAGAGGCTATTTCACCTCTTGCTCTCTCTATTTCCTCTCTTTCTGCCTCTATTTCTACTTCCACTGTCCCTTCTTCATCTTGGGGCCTGGTTCCAGTTCTCACTGAAACCAGGCAGGGGGAGATGTCCAATGAAGATGCAGCAGGTTCAGGCTCAGTCTTCTCCAGCAGTACATGAAGATGTTGTAGGTTCAGTCTCAGCAGAACTTCAGGATCAGTCTCCTCCAGCAGTGCAGGAAGAAGAAGTGTTTCAGAAATTTTGTGCAGACATAGTTCTTTAATCATATTTATTGATGTAAGATGAAGACACTGATGTGTCAATTCCTGGGATTTTGAGTGGTTACTGTTTTATTAATCCCTCCATTGATTTACAAATTCTTTTACATTCATTCTCTCTGTTTAGATAAGTTTTGTTTTCAGTTGAGATCAATTCTTCCAGGGCCATGGTCTGTTATACCAGACCCATGAGGCCCTCTATTGTGAAATAACTTCTGCAGATTCAATCAGCTCCAGTTTATACAGATATTCCATCAGTTATAGTGTGTACAGATATGTCATCCCCTTTGGATGTTGAGCCTATGCATATGTCTGATGAAAAGAATGAGTTTGATGTTATCTTAATTGCTGATGAACTACTTGATCTAGTGGCCTCAGGAAATCTTGCCTTAGCCCTAGAAACAAGTTTAGTTAATCTCTGTGAGCCTTATAGTACTCTTCCCTCTTTGGATGATATTATTGTAATTGATATTCAGGAAGAAGCCAAATAAAATGCTTCCAAAAAGATTGTTGACAAACAGATGAAGGAAATAGATGATTTGTATGACAATCCTTAGGGTTCTTCTGATGATGATGATGATTCAGAGGATAGTAATTCTAAAAAAAGAAAGTTTCAAGTAAAAGAAAAGCTGCTCCCCAGGCTGCTCCCAAGCCAGGAAATACAAATGATACCCCTTATTATATGTTGAAAGGGATTACTCCATACCCTGGAATGGAGAGCTGGATGTGGTTATCCAAAAATGAATAGAAAGCCAGGAAGAAGAGAAGGAGATATTCTCCTCCTCCTCAGAAATTCAGAAGAGGCCCTCCTCCTCCTCTTGCTGCTGGTGCTTCAGGTATTGTTTCTCAAGCATCTGGTGCATCTTCCTAGCCTTCCTGTTTCTCAAGATCATATCAAAGGCAGTATATATCTTCCAGGACTCATTCCCAAGGTGACAGCCAGCAGCATAGAAGTCAAAGTTCCTCAGAACAAGTAAAAGAAGTGATTTATCAAAATCCCTCCTTCTCTCCTCCTCAATAAAAAGTTCCTCCCAAGGATCAGAAGGCAGCTGCTTATCAGTCAAGAAGACCTATTGTATCTCATAAAAGAGAGTACAGTGAGTCTTCTCCTCCAAGATCTCTCTATTCTCAAAGTGATAAACAGCACAGCTCAACAAAGTTTCGAGCTCAATCCACTCAGTTCAAAGCAGTTACCATTTTGCCTCCTCAAGAAGATCAACCACCTATTGAACATGAACTTGATCCAAACTTTAGGATTTCCAGGCTTCAGGAACTGGTTGGTCTCTCTCAAATCAGAAAAGCTATAGAAGAAGGAGAAGATCCATATAAATTCTCTACTATGTCTACCTATAAAAAAAAGATCTGAATAAACTTCAAGTCAGCAAGAAAGTCTTTAATCCAGCTGAATATATAGCATTGCATCCTGAAGCAATTGTGCGTAGGACTAGCACTAAGAAATCTCTTGGTGGACAAGACTTGATGACATCTAAGAAGAATGTACCAGATCCAAGCAGGAAGATAATCTTCTCTAAACCCTCATCTAGTTCTCCATCGAATAAATTATAGTTTGTACTCTTTGTCTATTGCTTAACTGATTATGTACAATGCACTGCTATAACATATCTGCTGATGTTATTTCATCCCTTCAGATATTTATGGTCTTTGTATTTTATTTCTTTTCAGTTTTTTTTTGAGTGACCTCACACAAATAGGGGGAGATTGTTGGAACCCTTGTTTGGATTTGTGCTAGTTTCACTCTTAGGATGTCTTGACCCCCATGTATAGCCAGGGTCTCTGTCTAAGTCTTAGTTAGGTCCCCTCTAGGTCAGGTTTTGTGCAGACCAGCTTTGTAAAGGACTCAGACTTAGAATCAAAAAAATGTTGTGGACTATCTATATCAGTTCGACAATAGTCAAACTCAGCTCGACGATGGTCGATCTCCCATCGACGATCTCAGAGTCTTCTACTCTGAACTGAGCTCAACGATCTACGAGCTCAGGTTGACGATTTCATTTTTCTCAGCAGTGATCTCAGTTCTACGATAGCCGTTATCTGGTCGATGATCTCTTAACTTAGTTCGACGATCTCTGAATGGAGCTCTACGATTTTGTATTACTTTCAGTTATCAGTTCTTAAGAACGGTCAGAGTTATTTATTTTGATTATGATAAAGTATTTTAAGGCAAATATATTCTGATAATTAATGTTCATACTCTCAAGGCTGATAGCCATATTCATGAAGCATTAATTATGGTATTCACAGAATGTTTTATCAATACTTTTATGGAAATGCAATTATGATTGCCAGCCAATCTAGTCGTTTGGGCTCCTCAATTCTTGCAGAGAATTATGTTTTGTCTTGGGAATTCAAATTGATGTCGTTTTCTTCATTCTGACTAAATATATATCTTTGAAAAACAAAAAAGAGAAAGAGACAGTAATCAATCAACAGTTAGAGAAGAATATTGCTCTTAAGGGATCTTGCATGTTTTGCTGAAAAGAGAAAGAAGAAGAACTTTTTCAAAAACAACTCTCTCAAGTTTTCTTATTTCTTCAGTCTTCAAATATTTACAAAGAGCCAAAAATCAATAACAGTTCACAGATTAAAAAAGGCTCTACAACATATTTTAAAGACCTACACACAGGGCCAAGTTTCCTCTTCCTGAATATATACAACATCTCAGGGGGAGCTTGGACATTCAACTTTAATCCAAACAGGCTTCTCATTTGTCTGAGAAAGAGAAGATTTCCAAACATTCTTGTTTCTTTTACCTCCATCTGTACAGGGTTATCTCTCCCTTCAAAAGTTAACACTTGTGGTGATAGGGCACCTGATCAAAAACCTATTGGATTTTGAGCTCCTTATCAAAAGATCAAAGGGTCTCTAGATCTAACTGCAGTAGATCTTGTGGTGATATGGAACCTGATCAAAAACCTAAGTGGATTCCTATCTGGGTGGTAGAAGAGTGGATGTACCCAGATTTGGGGAACCACTATAAATTTTCTTGTGTCGTCTGATTGCTTTGTGATTTCTTTATGTGATGTGTTATACTGTGGTAGTCGAGCCTATCTTATTTCACTAGTTATAATTATCAGTATTTTAATTCCGCAATAAATCTAAACAATTTTTAAATACTCTATTCACCCCTCCCCCCCATTCAACCCTCCCCCCTCTAGTGTAAAACCTATCAATCCCTCTCTTTCATTGAACACGATCGGTTAAGTCATTTTGCAACTCAATCAAGTTCAACCGAGCCATGCTAGACTCGCCTCTTGCTACACAAACGATGCTGAGGTACTCAAAGTCTCGCCCCAACTGCTCATCATGAGCTTCAATCTAATTCCCATGTCTAGAAAACTTTCTACGTTGGCTTTGCCTGGCATATATTGAATCGCCACATCGTAGTCCCAAAGGAACTCGACCCATTTGTGCTGATGCATCTTCAAATCCTTTTGATCTAGAAGATACTTCAAGCTTTTGTGGTTCGTGAAGATCTCCACCTTCGCACCAGACACATAGTGCCTCCATAATTTCAACGCAAAAATTACCACTGCCAACTCAAAGTCATGGACTGGGTAATTCCTCTCATGAGGTTTCAACTTCCTAGACCCAAAGGCTATCACACTGCCATGTTGCACTAACACGCAACCTAAACTGCATCCTGATGTGTCACTGAAAATCTTAAATCCTTCAGTCCCTTTAGACAGACTTAGGATTGGAGCTGTCATCAACCTTTCCTTCAGGGTGTCAAGCACCTAATTGCACTCCTGAGTCCACACAAACTTCTGGTCCTTCCGAGTTAGAGAAGTGAGGGTTAGAGCTATCCGCGAAAAGTTTTCCACAAACCTTCTATAGTACCCAGCTAGTCCATGGAAACTTCAGACTTCCGCCACGGTTCTCAAAATCGGCCAATCCCTGATGGCTTCAACTTTTGTCGGATCTACAGCCTCCCCATCACCACTAATCACATGGCCCAAAAACGCCACCTTCTCCAATGAGAATTTGCACTTCGAGAACTTTGCATAAAGCTGGTTCTCTCTCAACACTTGCAGGACTACTCTCAAATGAGTCTCATGCTCCGCCTCCGATTTGGAGTATACCAAGATATCGTCAATAAAGACAACTACGAAAGAATCCAAGTATTCCCAAAATACTTGATTCATTAGATCCATGAATACTGATGGCGCGTTCATCAACCCGAACGACATCACTAAGAACTCGAAGTGACCATACCTCGTACCAAACGTTGTCTTGGGTATGTCCTCATCTCGAATCTGCAACTGATAGTATCCAAACTTCAAGTCCAACTTAGAGTACACCACTGACCCCACCAACTGGTCGAACAGGTCATCGATCCGTGGAATCAGTTGTAAATCCCCCATCCGTCACATGGAATATAACAGAAGGTCTGGCCAGGGCCCCACGCCATATACCATAGACAGTTAGTGGAGTTACATATTAATACCAAATTTACAGCAATATGAACACACATACTAACTCAGACCATTCTAGGGGAAGCTTTTAAAACAGTTATAAGAACCCAAATACAAAGTACGAATGTCCACTGCAACCAAAGGTAGGAATGACAGCAAAATACACAAAAGTCTTGGCCTTATGGCCTTACAAGTGTTTACTTAAACATTACATGATTTCCAAACTTCGACACGCAGGCCTACTTGTTCCTTCATAAGAGCAAACCACCGAATTGTGGTAAAATAAGGCAACGGTCAGCTAAAGCTGACCAAATTATAATGACCCCGCCCCTCACTCAGGGCGGAGGTGCTCCTTCCTTACAAGCAGTAGTATTAACGTATATAGGAAATATATCGTACAAACTAAGCACAATTCACCACAGACGTTGGCACTACTGTCCAAACGCCTCGTGCACTCAGGGCACATTCTCGGTGTACCAGACTTCCCAGGAACCACCACCGTTCAGAGGTCCTGGACATGACAGACACTTTGAGCATTTAATTCATTACGGCCCTTGTCCTGAGACTCTCATTATGCCACCTATGAAAGTTAAATTGCTTGATTTTCTCATGTTATAGTCTACATAACGCAGGTACAGCTTAACCATTTCCCATTGCTCAAGTTTCAATACCATCTCCGAATACCGTAGTACTAATGGCTGAATGGTAGGCGCTGGTCGGCTTCGTCTTTCCTGTTTGGCACTTTGGCCTAATAAACATGGGCCTTAAAGGCTCTCAACTTTCCAAACAAAGGCCCCCAAGTCACCCGGAGACAGGCCTCACAAATGCATAGCTTGCTGGAAGCTATCGCCGGCGGTAACTCTACCGCCGCATGGTAGGGGAGAGACTATCTATAACATCCCCAAGATAGCTAGACCCCCCAGGTGAATTTGTCATGACAAGGCCTAGGTAGTGTAGAAATCCCTTTAAATTAGGCAAAAATAGGTTTGAAAGCAGCTTGGTCTGCAAATAGTAAGTTCCAAATACCTTACCTAGGGTTTGACCTAAGGGCCTTAACCTTGCCCAATGACCCCACCACAACATTCCTATGCCATTTAGGATCCCAGGGGGACATTCAGGACTCACTGGGGCCAGTCAAACAGGTCAAGTTGACCAAAGTCAACCCTAACCCCAGTTAGGTCAAAACGGTCAATTCCTCATCAATTGACCATAGTGACCATCACCATAAGGAGTTGGCTTCACGTATATGTCTAAAACATCATAAGAGACCTAGTGGACCAAAAATCCCCATCACAGGGTCACTACAGGGCAAAATGACCAAAATATCCCTAATAGGCCAAAATGGTGATTTTCCATTGAACACCCTTATTGACCACCACAACTTCAAGTTGACAACACTGCTAGGGTCATAGCCTTATAAGGGATCCAATGGCACAAAAATTCCATGGTTTGGTCAACCCTAGAGCCCAAGTTGACCAAAAGTCAAACTTGGTCAACTTAGGTCAAATCACTTAAACCTAGCCCAATCCTTTGGGCTAGGCCCAAAGTGAGTGGTCATCAAGCCTAATGGGCTGATATTAAACAAAAAGAGAGAGAAAAATTTTGGCCATAGTTATTAGGAGTGAGAAATGGGGGGGTTTTCCAATTTGGTGGAGAGAGAAAAATGGCCATTCATGGCCATTAAGGGGATACACCCCTTGAAATCCCCCATTGATGATTCCTTTCATCTCCCCTGATGAATTGGAGGGAATTCCAGGAGTTTTCTGGAGGAATTGAAGGCAGGGGGGAGGTATGTGGTGGTCGGCCATGGGGAAGAGGAGGGGTCACTTGGTGACCTCTTAATGGAGCCCTCCTCCAATTAAATTGAGCCCTCCATTAGCTTTAGGAAACTTTAAGCAATTGAAACCCCATTTTCCCGTCCTTCCCGAGCTCTCAGAGGAGGAGATACCATGGCACACAAAGCTTGGAGGAGCAACAATGGCGGTCGGCGGATGGAGCAAGGAAACGCTCCAAATGAGGTCTGATCCTCTTCCCCTCTCCCTGTGCTAGATTTAGATCGGTTTTGGTGGAGAAATCTGTAAGATCCTGTCTCCTCATCCCCGAGGCTAACCCGGATCTTATGCCCAGAACCGCCGCCTTACGGTGACACTAACTCCTGAGTTAGTCGACACCGTAAGACGCCGATTCTGCCGGCTATTACGATCATTTTTCACTAGAGATGCGGAAGTAAAAGTGTATAACCAAACCAATACACAAGTCCACAGAAGTCACAGAGCATATCATATATAAGGAAATGAAAAGCTACTACAGTCCAAAATGAGTACAAAAGTGAAATAGGGCTTATGCCCATATACATCAATAGAAATGAGACCCTCTCTCACCAAACAGAAAGCTGTAAACTAAGCTATCTACTACATCTCCTCCCACCTGAGGACGTGCGGTAGTAGTGTCTGGTGGTGGTGGTAGCTGCTCCTCATGCCCTGCCTCCTCGTCCCGCTGGACGTGCTGGTCTATCTCCTCGAGCTCCTAAAAAGGGGGAGTCAACGTATGTTAGTCAAAAAGACTAAGTCGTATCCTCAACACCTCCTCCTGTCGCTCTTAGGCACCGGATGGAAGGAAGATGCGGAGGACAACAAGGGGTAGCAAAGTGGAGCAGGTGACATTTCTATCTAGCAGGAGTAAGTAAAGTCTAGCAGTTATATATATGATCTAGCAGTTCTATATATGATCTAGCAGTTCTATATATGATCTAGCAGTTCTATATATAGTGCAAGAAGTAAAGACAGTACAGAAAGAGAAGAACTGCAGTAAAAAGGTAGAACTGAAAGTAAAGGTAGTACAGAAAGGAAAGTACGCTACTGCTACTCCTACTCCTATCAATATCACAGAAGTACCCTAACTTATATGAACGCCCATACGAACTTATAAGTTAGGATTTCCAAGATTAACTTATCATATAAACCGCCCATACAATTTATATGATAAAGATCTATGAAGCGTATGTCCTAATGAATGAATGTATGTTATGATGGATATGTTAAACATGCAAGTGCAACACACACACACGACTCCGTGATCACAGACCTTTAGTTCCCTCTTTTTGAGAGCTTGCATCACTCTCGGGTACTACCGTTGTGGCTACGGCAACAGTGGAGCGGGCTCTCCACTTCTAGGTAGGTATAAGCACTACCAGACCTATACCCCTCTCATACGCCTCTGTACACGTCCTAGGTGCACTCTAGAGTTTTGCGTACGTATTTTGCTGACTACCCGTCAGTCTTGTAGGTCGAGTGTACGTCTTCGGGGATTCCGCAGTATTATATATTTAAGCATACTGGCCCCTCCACCCGTACTCCTCGCCCGAGTCATCGTACTGCCATCGGTGCATCGACTGGCCAGTCCCGCGTGACTCGCCACTAATTTTATGCACATGCAAGGTATTAATCTGAGCTTCCCGCTCGTACTGACATTGTTAACACATTCCCTCCAATCCAATTTGGGTGAGTAAGCGCTTGTATCCCTCCAACCTTAAGAAACAGGTGAGCAAGCCACTCCAACCCGGTTAGGATGAGCTTATTACTTGTATCCCTCCAACCTTGTGAAACAGGTAAGCAAGTAACCCATATGATGTTCCCAACCTTATTTAACCGGCGAACCTATCGCGTAGAACTCCAAACCTATTAGACTACTCTTGTTTTAAGGTTTATTATACCTAGTGATTTAAAGTGAATCCCAGGACTGCCCAAGGCATGCCCCGTGAGGGGGTCTCGAGGGCACTAGGAACCAAGACGGGCATGAAACCCGAAGTTCCCTTTCGCAAGGATAATTAGTTTTAGTTGATGTTTACCCATTACCCACGATTCTCCTTTAGTGTTACTCCTTAGTAGCCTAATGACTTATGGTATTATTATCGGAAAGGCGACGGTCTTCCGTCGGACTCCGTTATGCCTATTGTAAAGTGATTTGCACTCTATCACTCGTTGCTATACTTCTGATGTCATCAGCACCACCCGGGTTTTATTCCAAATTTCCACGACTATCCCATTTTATTCTATCTCCCGGTGGTCCTAGTAGAGTAATCCTACTTCTTCTAGATGTAGCCCCAGACCTAATACCACCCTGCCATTTCCAAGTTATAATACCATCCCCATCGTTCTGTTCATTAACCTAGGGTGGCATTCTCTAGATAAGCATTTACGTATGACTTGTCTATCGAGACTGAATGACTAGGGTGAGATGACATATCTAATGATCCATTGAATGAACTCCCAAATGCATTGTGTTGTGTTTAATCACATGAGATTATTATAAATAGGACACGTCGATTTATTTATTACTTATCATCATCAGAAACTTTCAATTACGGTTAAGGGTAAAATCGTCATTTTCCCGAATACTTATAATTCAAATCTTCAATTTATCAAGTCGAATCTCAAGGGCTCGAATATGTCTCCCTTGAGTTTATATAATATCATTAGGGTTTTATAAATTTTCTAAACCCTAGTTTGAATCATTTTAGAAAATGCTTACGTGTTCACCAAATTATCAAAATAGTCAATTTCATTAAGTGTGGGATTTTTGCTCCCCAAAAATCCCAACTAACCTAGGGTTTTAAATTATACCCTACTGGTCTACTAATTCAGGGGGTGTGCATTCTAACTGCACCCCTTTAGATAAATATCAAAAACTTGCTATTTGCACCCCGAGCCTAAGTAATTCAATTCTTGCATGTGGGTCTTTCCCAACATGACTTGTTCCAATTTCAGAGAAATTTCTACCACTGGTCTATATGGTCCCTAATGGCCAGCCACCAAAATTTGGGGTCATTTGGAGTTAGCTAACTCCAAGAATCACCTAGTTAAGCCCTAGGGGTATTTTGGTAATTTCCCCACATTTTGTTTCCCAATCAAGCCCATTTTTGGGCAGATCCTGAATATGCCCTAATTATACCTCTGACCAAAATCTCAGGTCAAGGGGGCTTCTGGTTTGGCTTGGGCAGCCATTTGAAATTCTGCAAAATTGCTATTTGCAGCCCAAGTCAAATTTCATTTCTCAAACATGCAAGTGAGATTTCTCATCATGCAGTGAATCAATTTAGCCCAAATTTTAACCATGGGTCTAATATACCCATGAGAGGGTGCCACCAAAATTTGGGGCCATTTGGAGTTAGGAAACTCCAAAAATCACATTTATTTACTTTTGGGTATTTTTATAAAAACTATAGCAAAATGTTCCCAAAAATTCTGATTTTTGGGGAGGGCCTAGATACACCTAAATTAGTAACCTAGCCCAAATTTCAGCCCATTTGGACCAAGGGTTGGGGCTGAGGAATTATTTTAATTTCTGTCCTAGTTAGGGGGCAGTCCTAGCAAAACAGCCCTACAGGACAGCCTACTGGTCCAAACCCTATAATTTCTGTGGCATTTTAAAGTTAACTCATCTATCTAGCTTTTTCATTCAGGGTCCATCCTAAGGTGGGGCCTCTAAGTACCCTGAAATTGACATGCACAATTATTGTTACATTGTGACAATATTCCACATTATTCATAAAATAATAATACAGGTTTATAATAAAAATCTCTGCACAGATCTTGAAGCCCATCGGACGGCGGCTGTATCTCTTCTTCATGCAGGCATGCATGGCCATCCCGTGCAGGCCACCCTTGCGGGGTGGATTCCGGCCATCGCCGGCGGCGGGGCCTCCGGCCAAGACCTTCCCCGGCCTCACGGTGGTCGGGGCTAGGGCTGGCCGGCGACTGGGCGGCGGAGGGCGGCGGACGGCGGCGGCGCAACCAAGCCGAAAACCCTAAAACCGCCATTTTTAAACCTATTTTCAAGCCTTTTTGATTCCTATGTCGAGCTCGTTTGAGCTCGACTTCTAACCTAGATGATCTAGGATACTAGTACAGTAAGAGGGGAGGGGATACGGACCGGTGGTGGTTGTGGTCGAGGGTGGCGGCGGCTTCCCCTAGCTTGAACATTCCGGCGAGTTCCATGGCTTTCCATGGCTGTAGGTGGCTCCAGCTCTCTCTCTCTCTCTGTCTCAGGGGTAGGAGTGAAGGGAATGAGGGATAGGCTCGGTTTGGGGGTGAGTTAAGAGAGGGGGGCGACTTCACCAAGGAGGGCGATTTCAACAAGGTATGGGGCTCGGGTTGGTGAGTGTGGCCGGCTAGGTGGCTTGGGAGTGGGCCCCACCACTCCAGTTGACTTAATTAGACCCTAATGGTCGGGTTCCAAGGTTGGGGCCAAGGTGGGTGGGTGGTGAGGAGGGGGAGTTGGCTCACCTAATGAAATAGGTTAGGTTGGGTCGGGTTTGGGCTTGGGCTTGACCCAAGGCTGCATGGTGGGTCCTCACACCTCCTAATACCCTTACCTGGTCAGCCAACCCATGGTGGGTTGGTGGGATGAGCCCAAGTGGCCCAAAATAGCTCCTCCACATTTTCTCTCTCCTATTTATCACATTTTCTCTCTCCTAGGTAATTCCCAAAATTACCATTGCATGCCCATATTTTTCTCTTCCATAGGGGGTATAGGGTCACTTTAGCCCCACCTAATGAGTTTGGGTTGATTTGGGTGGACCCAACCTAGTGAAATGGGCTAGGGCACCATTTTCACTATTTAGGTCAACATGTTGACTTGACCCAACATGGGTCAACTAGTTGACCCCATGGCCTACCTTGGAGTCCACTTAGATTGTATTTAGGGTTAGGGCAATGTGGTGGGGTCATGGTGTGGCTAGGGTTTGTATTTAGCCTAGTTTGACCTAGGTTGACTTGGGCCCCATATTGGGCCCCACATGGTCCAAATCCTCCTCCTAGGGTCAAACCTAGCTAAACCCTAGCATCCACCACATGTCTAACCCAAATCTAAGTCATTTGAAATTTGGGATGTTACAAACCCTATAAACAAAAAAAATAATTTCGTCCCCGAAATTTAAGTTCGGGCTACGGGGTTTCTACGACAAGCTTTTAAGAGATTCGAAACGTAACTAGAGGGAAAATACAAAACTAAGTTGTACCTGAGGAGAATAGCTCCGGGTGTCGCTCCATCATGAGATCGCTCGGCTCCCAGGTGTGCTCCTGCCGTCCGTGGTTGGACCACAACACCTTCACGAGAGGGACCTTCTTTTTCCGCAACACTCGGACGGCGGTATCGTCGATCCGGACCGGCTCTAAACGAACTGATCGATCTGATGCTACTGGCCCGTCGGTAGTAAAAATATGCTGCTCAGGGCGAAGGAGTGCTCGTCGTAGGGAGGAGACGTGAAAGACGTCGTGTAGAGTTCCCAACTCTATCGGTAGCTGCAGTCGGTAAGCCAAGGGGCCGATCCGCTCCAGGATCAAGTAAGGCCCCATATATCTCGGACTGAGCTTCTTGTGCCTCCGCACCCGGGAAACACCGTGCACTGGACGTATCTTCAAGAAAACCCTGTCTCCCACCTGAAACTCCACCTTACGATGCCGCGCATCGTAATACTTCGCCTGTCTGCTCTGGGCCTCCAACATCCGATCTCTGACCAGACGTATCTGAGCCTCCGTATTCTCGACATACTCCGAACCGTGAGCTCGTGTATCCTCATCTTGTACCCATGATAGAGGTGTCTGACACCTCCTCCCATATAGTGCCTCGTAAGGAGCCATCCCAATGCTCGCTTGGTGACTGTTGTTATAAGAAAACTCAATCAAGGGTAACAGTCGCTCCCAGGGCTTCCCCGTATCCAAAATACAAAGACGCAGCAGATCCTCCATAGTCCTGTTGGTCCGCTCTGTCTGACCGTCAGTCTGTGGATGGAAGGCAGTGCTGAAAGAGAGCTGCGAACCTAAGTAAGCATGCACTGCCCTCCACTCCCTAGAAGTGAATCGACCGTCACGATCCGAGACAATCGTCCTGGGGACGCCGTGGTATCTAACGAACTGCTCCACAAACAATCTCACCAATACGGCAACTGGGGCGTCCTTCCGGGTCGGTATGAATCTGGCTACCTTGGTCAATCTATCGACGATGACCCAAATGGAATCGTGCCCAGAGTGGGAGCGAGGCAACCCATGCACAAAATCCATAGCAATATCCTCAAACTTCCACTCTGGCACCGGTAATGGCTGTAATAACCCTCCTGGGCTCTTGCATTCCGCTTTCACTAGCTGACATGCCTCGCAGTGTGTAACATAATGTATGATCTCCCTCTTCATTCCGGGCCAGTACATGCTCTTCCGTAAATCAGCCGACATCTTGGTGAAACCGGGGTGCACTGAGTACTGTGTTTGGTGCGACTCCCTGAGTATGTCCTCCCGGATACCACCTCCTGCGGGTATATATATACGGCCACGGAAATGAACGAGGTCGTCGCGTAGCGTGTAATCCTCAGCCTTGCCCTCAGCTAGGGCTCCGAATATCGGCTCTAAATCTGCATCCTGCCTCTGATGCGCCCAGATGCGCTCCCGAATGTCACAATCACTAATCATGGAGTTCAGATACTCCCGGTACAGCTCTGGCTCAGTCTCTGACACCACAGTAATGTGCAGGCCCTCCACCATCTGAGCCAACGACATAGCTCCCACCCGAGGTTCCGGACCAATAGTGCCGGCTCTCCTGCTCAAGGCATCCGCCACAGTGTTTGCCTTCCCCGGGTGGTAATGGATCTTGTACTGGTAGTCACATAGGAATTCTAGCCATCTCCTCTGGCGTAGATTCAGATCCTTCTGAGTGTCAATGTACCTGAGATTCTTGTGATCGGAGAAAATATCACAATGGATCCCGTACAGATAGTGCCTCCATATCTTTAATGCGAATACCACTGCCCCGAGTTCTAGGTCATGGACTGGGTAGTTGTGCTCGTGCTTCTTCAACTGTCTCGAAGCGTATGCTATCACATGACCGTGCTGCATTAGGACAGCACCCATCCCCTGGTATGATGCGTCGGTGTAAATCTGGAATCCTTCCTTCCCAGCTGGAAGTGCAAGGATAGGGGATGAGGTGAGCCTGCTCTTCAATTCCTGGAATGCTGCCTCGCACTTCTCAGACCAATGAAATCCTGCCTTTTTCTTTGTCAAGGATGTGAGGGGGAGAGCTATCCTGGAAAACCCCTCCACAAACTTGCGGTAGTAGCCTGCTAGTCCCAAGAAGCTGCGTATCTCCGTGGCCGATTTCGGCTGCGGCCAATCTCTAACTGCCTCGATCTTAGCTGGATCCACGGCTAGTCCAGCCCCACTGATGGTGTGTCCCAAGAATGTTACCTCCTCAAGCCAGAACTGGCACTTAGAGAACTTAGCATACATGTTATGCTCCCTCAGCTTCCCCAAAACCAACGATAGATGTTGCGCATGTTCCTCCTTGGTCTTGGAATAGACCAAAATGTCGTCGATGAAGACTATGACGAACCGATCCAAGTAAGGCTCGAATATACGGTTCATCAGACTCATGAATGCTGAGGGCGCATTCGTGAGCCCGAAGGGCATCACCGTGAACTCAAACAAGCCATACCGAGAACTGAACGCCGTCTTTGGTATGTCCTCCTCTTGGATCCGCAACTGATAGTATCCAGATCTCAAGTCCAGCTTCGAAAACCAGAATGCTCCCTGAAGCTGATCGAACAGCTCATCAATCCGTGGCAGTGGGTAAGTGTTCCGGACCGTAAGCCGGTTCAATTCCCGGTAATCAATGCACAACCGGAGCGAACCGTCTTTCTTCTTCACGAATAAAACTGGTGCTCCCCAGGGTGAAGAACTAGGCCGGACAAATCCGGACTCCACTAGCTCCTGTAACTGCGTCCTGAACTCTGCCAGCTCCCTTGGAGCCATCCGGTACGGTGCCCGGGATACGGGCTTGGCATCCGGTATCAACTGGATACGGAAGTCGGTGTCTCTGGCCGGTGGTAGTCCGGGCAATTTCTCCGGGAATACGTCGGAGAAATCCCGGACCACGGGTATATCGGAAATGGCCGTCTCCGCCACTATCATCTCGAAGCATACAAGATACACCTCCTCGCCCTGCTCGTAGGCTTTGACAGCCTGTATGGAAGATAATGAAAGAGGTGGGATAGGTCGGATACCTTCGATGGTGACGTAGGAGTCGCCATGCCTGAGGGTGATCCTCTTGGACAGACAGTCTATCTGGGCGTAGTTCCAATGTAACCACACCATGCCCAGAATAATGTCGAAGTCCTGCAGCATCAGGATCGTCCCCGGTATCTGGAATATCTTGCCAGCGATCTCTCCCTCCAAGTTGCAATGCTCCGTAGTCACTATCTCCGAGCCGTCAGGCAGACGCACCCTTCTCTCCGCGCCTGTGAATCTTTCCACGCCATCTAGCCCTTTGATGAAGGCTTCTGATATGAACGAGTGTGTAGCACCCGTGTCGTATAAGGTATGGGCAGGTTTGCCATTGACGATGACTATGCCTGAGGTTTTGATTATTTTAACGAGTGTTATTCTACGAGGCTTAATGAGCTTATAAGATCAAGTAATTTGAAGGAAATGAAACTTTTAAGGTTTTAAATTACCTGTAATGACCTCCTCTGGGTTTCTTGGAACGGCAAGATCCAAGGCGTACATCTGATCACGACCCCTGCCTCGGCCGTGATGTCCTCGTCCTCGGCCTCGGCCTCGTCCTCGACCTCGACCCTGGAATGCTGGAGGGGCCACTGGAGGGGGTGGAGGAGGAGGAGGAAGCTGACGGAACTGCTGCGGACAATCAGCTCTATAGTGCCCCGGCTGGTGGCACCCAAAACAGACCACTTGTCTTTAACCTTGATCTTCCTGCCCGATCGGTCCATGAATCTGAAGAGGTGGAGGAGCATACACTAGAGGAGGCCTCTGCTCCTGCCTGTAGTTCTCCTGTCTGTAATTCTCTTGCCTGTAGTTCTCCTGCCGGTAGTTGGGATGGCGACGTCCCCCGCCTCGTTTGAACCCAATGACCTTGCCCTTCTAGGGGCCTCTACTACTCTCTCCGTGCCATGGCCCATCAAGTGGCCTCTTCCCTCTACTCTGTGTCATAAGCTGGTCCGCCTCGTGCTTCTTTGCCATCTCGATGATCTCTGTCGATGATCCATGAGAAATAAATAGCAGTGCCTGCCGTACTGAATCCCTAAGTCCTCGGTAGAACTTCTTTGCATACCTCCGGTCCTCTAGATCATGAAAGCCTGCAAATCTGGCCAGATGGGAGAATTCCCTCTGGTACTCAATCACTGAACGAGTCCCCTGCTTGAGGTTCAAGAACCTCTCCTCCAACTCATCTCTGTCTGTATCTGACACAAAATGTCCAAGGACGGACTCACTGAACTCCTCCCAGGAGATCTCTGATGGGTCCCTATCAGCATATGTGGAATCCATCATGGATTTCCACCATCTCCAGGCATGTGAATCTAAAGCAGAAGTTGCCAAGGGTACCGCCTGTTGCACCGGGCAACTGATGCCTGCAAGCATCTCCTGTATGGCCTCCAGCCATTCCTCTGTCTTCACAGCATTCTCCGTCCCGTGGTACATGGGCGGGGACAGGCTCCTGAACGCACTCAACCAGTTTGACCCCGGATTTGGCAGCTGTGCCGGGGCCTGCTGGGCTCTAAATGCGTCTAGGATCGCAGTAAGGGTCTGTCCCATCTCAGTCTGCATGAACGGAGTGGCATCCGGAGGGGGAGGGACCACGTTCTGTGGCGCGGCGACCTGTAGAGGTTGCAAAATGGTGATTCTTAAGTCAAAATTCTTCCAAAATTTGGCCTAACTCATTGTTTAATGGACTATTTTAGTGTGACTTTTTACACATGGGCACACCATTGCTTCCGCTGAATAGTTTGTCCGCAAACTACTCTCGAGCGGGGTGTTCCAGTGTTGTGGACTTCTTTCTCTAATGATCGTATTTTTCCTCTGATACCAGTTTGTAAGATCCTGTCTCCTCATCCCCGAGGCTAACCCGGATCTTATGCCCAGAACCGCCGCCTTACGGTGACACTAACTCCTGAGTTAGTCGACACCGTAAGACGCCGATTCTGCCGGCTATTACGATCATTTTTCACTAGAGATGCGGAAGTAAAAGTGTATAACCAAACCAATACACAAGTCCACAGAAGTCACAGAGCATATCATATATAAGGAAATGAAAAGCTACTACAGTCCAAAATGAGTACAAAAGTGAAATAGGGCTTATGCCCATATACATCAATAGAAATGAGACCCTCTCTCACCAAACAGAAAGCTGTAAACTAAGCTATCTACTACATCTCCTCCCACCTGAGGACGTGCGGTAGTAGTGTCTGGTGGTGGTGGTAGCTGCTCCTCATGCCCTGCCTCCTCGTCCCGCTGGACGTGCTGGTCTATCTCCTCGAGCTCCTAAAAAGGGGGAGTCAACGTATGTTAGTCAAAAAGACTAAGTCGTATCCTCAACACCTCCTCCTGTCGCTCTTAGGCACCGGATGGAAGGAAGATGCGGAGGACAACAAGGGGTAGCAAAGTGGAGCAGGTGACATTTCTATCTAGCAGGAGTAAGTAAAGTCTAGCAGTTATATATATGATCTAGCAGTTCTATATATGATCTAGCAGTTCTATATATGATCTAGCAGTTCTATATATAGTGCAAGAAGTAAAGACAGTACAGAAAGAGAAGAACTGCAGTAAAAAGGTAGAACTGAAAGTAAAGGTAGTACAGAAAGGAAAGTACGCTACTGCTACTCCTACTCCTATCAATATCACAGAAGTACCCTAACTTATATGAACGCCCATACGAACTTATAAGTTAGGATTTCCAAGATTAACTTATCATATAAACCGCCCATACAATTTATATGATAAGGATCTATGAAGCGTATGTCCTAATGAATGAATGTATGTTATGATGGATATGTTAAACATGCAAGTGCAACACACACACACGACTCCGTGATCACAGACCTTTAGTTCCCTCTTTTTGAGAGCTTGCATCACTCTCGGGTACTACCGTTGTGGCTACGGCAACAGTGGAGCGGGCTCTCCACTTCTAGGTAGGTATAAGCACTACCAGACCTAGACCCCTCTCATACGCCTCTGTACACGTCCTAGGTGCACTCTAGAGTTTTGCGTACGTATTTTGCTGACTACCCGTCAGTCTTGTAGGTCGAGTGTACGTCTTCGGGGATTCCGCAGTATTATATATTTAAGCATACTGGCCCCTCCACCCGTACTCCTCGCCCGAGTCATCGTACTGCCATCGGTGCATCGACTGGCCAGTCCCGCGTGACTCGCCACTAATTTTATGCACATGCAAGGTATTAATCTGAGCTTCCCGCTCGTACTGACATTGTTAACACATTCCCTCCAATCCAATTTGGGTGAGTAAGCGCTTGTATCCCTCCAACCTTAAGAAACAGGTGAGCAAGCCACTCCAACCCGGTTAGGATGAGCTTATTACTTGTATCCCTCCAACCTTGTGAAACAGGTAAGCAAGTAACCCATATGATGTTCCCAACCTTATTTAACCGGCGAACCTATCGCGTAGAACTCCAAACCTATTAGACTACTCTTGTTTTAAGGTTTATTATACCTAGTGATTTAAAGTGAATCCCAGGACTGCCCAAGGCATGCCCCGTGAGGGGGTCTCGAGGGCACTAGGAACCAAGACGGGCATGAAACCCGAAGTTCCCTTTCGCAAGGATAATTAGTTTTAGTTGATGTTTACCCATTACCCACGATTCTCCTTTAGTGTTACTCCTTAGTAGCCTAATGACTTATGGTATTATTATCGGAAAGGCGACGGTCTTCCGTCGGACTCCGTTATGCCTATTGTAAAGTGATTTGCACTCTATCACTCGTTGCTATACTTATGATGTCATCAGCACCACCCGGGTTTTATTCCAAATTTCCACGACTATCCCATTTTATTCTATCTCCCGGTGGTCCTAGTAGAGTAATCCTACTTCTTCTAGATGTAGCCCCAGACCTAATACCACCCTGCCATTTCCAAGTTATAATACCATCCCCATCGTTCTGTTCATTAACCTAGGGTGGCATTCTCTAGATAAGCATTTACGTATGACTTGTCTATCGAGACTGAATGACTAGGGTGAGATGACATATCTAATGATCCATTGAATGAACTCCCAAATGCATTGTGTTGTGTTTAATCACATGAGATTATTATAAATAGGACACGTCAATTTATTTATTACTTATCATCATCAGAATCTTTCAATTACGGTTAAGGGTAAAATCGTCATTTTCCCGAATACTTATAATTCAAATCTTCAATTTATCTAGTCGAATCTCAAGGGCTCGAATATGTCTCCCTTGAGTTTATATAATATCATTAGGGTTTTATAAATTTTCTAAACCCTAGTTTGAATCATTTTAGAAAATGCTTACGTGTTCACCAAATTATCAAAATAGTCAATTTCATTAAGTGTGGGATTTTTGCTCCCCAAAAATCCCAACTAACCTAGGGTTTTAAATTATACCCTACTGGTCTACTAATTCAGGGGGTGTGCATTCTAACTGCACCCCTTTAGATAAATATCAAAAACTTGTTATTTGCACCCCGAGCCTAAGTAATTCAATTCTTGCATGTGGGTCTTTCCCAACATGACTTGTTCCAATTTCAGAGAAATTTCTACCACTGGTCTATATGGTCCCTAATGGCCAGCCACCAAAATTTTGGGCCATTTGGAGTTAGCTAACTCCAAGAATCACCTAGTTAAGCCCTAGGGGTATTTTGGTAATTTCCCCACATTTTGTTTCCCAATCAAGCCCATTTTTGGGCAGAGCCTGAATATGCCCTAATTATACCTCTGACCAAAATCTCAGGTCAAGGGGGCTTCTGGTTTGGCTTGGGCAGCCATTTGAAATTCTGCAAAATTGCTATTTGCAGCCCAAGTCAAATTTCATTTCTCAAACATGCAAGTGAGATTTCTCATCATGCAGTGAATCAATTTAGCCCAAATTTTAACCATGGGTCTAATATACCCATGAGAGGGTGCCACCAAAATTTGGGGCCATTTGAAGTTAGGAAACTCCAAAAATCACATTTATTTACTTTTGGGTATTTTTATAAAAACTATAGCAAAATGTTCCCCAAAAATTCTGATTTTTGGGGAGGGCCTAGATACACCTAAATTAGTAACCTAGCCCAAATTTCAGCCCATTTTGACCAAGGGTTGGGGCTGAGGAATTATTTTAATTTCTGTCCTAGTTAGGGGGCAGTCCTAGCAAAACAGCCCTACAGGACAGCCTACTGGTCCAAACCCTATAATTTCTGTGGCATTTTAAAGTTAACTCATCTATCTAGCTTTTTCATTCAGGGTCCATCCTAAGGTGGGGCCTCTAATTACCCTGAAATTGACATGCACAATTATTGTTACATTGTGACAATATTCCACATTATTCATAAAATAATAATACAGGTTTATAATAAAAATCTCTGCACAGATCTTGAAGCCCATCGGACGGCGGCTGTATCTCTTCTTCATGCAGGCATGCATGGCCATCCCGTGCAGGCCACCCTTGCGGGGTGGATTCCGGCCATCGCCGGCGGCGGGGCCTCCGGCCAAGACCTTCCCCGGCCTCACGGTGGTCGGGGCTAGGGCTGGCCGGCGACTGGGCGGCGGAGGGCGGCGGACGGCGGCGGCGCAACCAAGCCGAAAACCCTAAAACCGCCATTTTTAAACCTATTTTCAAGCCTTTTTGATTCCTATGTCGAGCTCGTTTGAGCTCGACTTCTAACCTAGATGATCTAGGATACTAGTACAGTAAGAGGGGAGGGGATACGGACCGGTGGTGGTTGTGGTCGAGGGTGGCGGCGGCTTCCCCTAGCTTGAACATTCCGGCGAGTTCCATGGCTTGCCATGGCTGTAGGTGGCTCCAGCTCTCTCTCTCTCTCTGTCTCAGGGGTAGGAGTGAAGGGAATGAGGGATAGGCTCGGTTTGGGGGTGAGTTAAGAGAGGGGGGCGACTTCACCAAGGAGGGCGATTTCAACAAGGTATGGGGCTCGGGTTGGTGTGTGTGGCCGGCTAGGTGGCTTGGGAGTGGGCCCCACCACTCCAGTTGACTTAATTAGACCCTAATGGTCGGGTTCCAAGGTTGGGGCCAAGGTGGGTGGGTGGTGAGGAGGGGGAGTTGGCTCACCTAATGAAATAGGTTAGGTTGGGTCGGGTTTGGGCTTGGGCTTGACCCAAGGCTGCATGGTGGGTCCTCACACCTCCTAATACCCTTACCTGGTCAGCCAACCCATGGTGGGTTGGTGGGATGAGCCCAAGTGGCCCAAAATAGCTCCTCCACATTTTCTCTCTCCTATTTATCACATTTTCTCTCTCCTAGGTAATTCCCAAAATTACCATTGCATGCCCATATTTTTCTCTTCCATAGGGGGTATAGGGTCACTTTAGCCCCACCTAATGAGTTTGGGTTGATTTGGGTGGACCCAACCTAGTGAAATGGGCTAGGGCACCATTTTCACTATTTAGGTCAACATGTTGACTTGACCCAACATGGGTCAACTAGTTGACCCCATGGCCTACCTTGGGGTCCACTTAGATTGTATTTAGGGTTAGGGCAATGTGGTGGGGTCATGGTGTGGCTAGGGTTTGTATTTAGCCTAGTTTGACCTAGGTTGACTTGGGCCCCATAGTGGGCCCCACATGGTCCAAATCCTCCTCCTAGGGTCAAACCTAGCTAAACCCTAGCATCCACCACATGTCTAACCCAAATCTAAGTCATTTGAAATTTGGGATGTTACAAAATCGGGCTCAATTTAGCCTGATTGAGAGCTTGAAATTTTAAGATTTCCATGAAAAATGGCGGTGTGAGTTCGCTAGAAACCGCCGCCTCCAGCGGCATAGTCGCCGCCAAATGCTAGCCACCACCTCAACGGAGGTGGTGGTGGTGGTGGCTTGCTAGGGAGGTGGTCGTGGTGTCCGGAAACTGGGCTGGAAGGTGCTACAGGCGCGGGAAATCTCAGCCATTGGTTGATTGGAGAAGATGAATGGATCCCGTTCAATTTAAAACATATAATAATTATATTATTTGTGATTTTTTTTATTCATTGAGCATGCACTATTTTGAACCCGAAATATGTGGCCCTTATGGACGCATACTGTAAAAGTTGTCAACATAGAAATGAAGCTCTTGAAGTCTACTTGAATTCAAAATTGATTTCACCTGATTTGGATTCCTGGTTAGACCACAGCACACATTTTGGTGAGGTCTAACCATAGGGTTGTCCTGAGATTGATTTGGATGCCCACATCAATCCAGACCTTCAAATAACTTGAAATTTGGGGCTTGGGCTAATGTTATCAATACCTAAAACATATCCAAAAATCAAAATTTTTGGAGAATATTTTTCTATAGGTTTTGTAAAAATTTAATAATTCATGTATAATTTAATTTGGTGTTCTAAACACCTCAAAATCCCCCCAAATTTGGGTGGGAGGTCTTCGGGGGAATATTAGAACTCTTGTTAAAATTTCATCTCATTTGAAAGTGTTTTGATTAAGTTTTAACTTGGCCCTAGTTTGGCCCTTATAGGGTTAATTAGGTCAATTCATTCCTTTTGCGATTTGAGTGGTCAAACAACCTCAAAAGAGGCTGATATTTTGGCCACTGACTTTTTTGGGCATTACACACCCTCCAATGTAATTTGGTGTGGTTTGGGGATGGGTATCCCTAGAACCCTAGGGTAGGTCCCTTAATGGGGTTTTTAAGGTTGTGAAGGTCATGGGGTCAAATGACCTTGGATTGACTTGAAAATTGGTGAAGATGACCATAAGGGTATTAAAGTCCTACCACCCACGGTGCCCTATCGAATTGTAGCTAGGAGACATAAGTGTAGTATTAAAATCCGGGAACCGTTGAGTAATCTTACTCACACAAAAACTATTATCTTATCGAAGGATTGTTTTTGGGTTTGTTAAAAGAAAAGTAATTGCCATTAAGAAAGGAAATTTTTTCGCTAAAAAGAGAACTACTTGTAGCTAAATAAGAACTAATAAAAATGATTAAAATAAGGTGTTGAAACGATGAAATAGTAAAGCACTCAATCGAGAATCACCTCGACAAAAGTTAAATAAAAATTACGATAATAAACCCTAACTTAATAGGGTAAAGGACCTTGACTGTGTAGGTTCCTAAAGCTTGAACACACTTCTCTCGAATTCGGGCCCAACTGAGTTTAGGAAGGTCCGACCGAACTCTGGTCCAAATCGGAGACCTAAAGCTCAGTTTACGCGGTGAACCCCACTATTGGATTTCACTCCAATCCGGGATATTTAACGTTTTCCTCTCTCGAGGGTTGCATGCAATTCTCTTTACTCGAGAGTGTTCACTTCAAACTATGAGCCTCTCAGCTAGCTAAGAGTGAAAACAAATATGGAAATTATATATCGATGATATAACTCCAAACATTATTTTTCAAGAGTAAATCAAAGGCCTAAACCCTAAAAAGAAAAAGTAAACTTAAGGCATCATAAGTTAATTAACTCGAACCTCAGATCATCAAGATCGAGTACAAGGAGGATTAGTTAATTATGGAGAAGTTGAGGAAGAGAGTTGAGTAGAATAACATTAAGAGAACAAAGAGAAAAAGGGCACTTTATATTAATACTAAAAAGAGTTACTGTAACGCCCCGTTTTTTCAGCGATTATTTTTATTCTTGTTTGGCGTTACGATGACGCGTTTCCGTGGCTTGTGCCATTTGTGGAGTGTGGTTTAGCTCCTTAGAACTGAGTGCCCTATTCTGTAGCCTGTTGGCAAGATCTCCCTAGCAAGCCGAGTCGTTTTGGGTGACCCGGTGTGGCCTCTCGGGGGGATGTTGGTGTTTGGCTTTATTTGGGTATAACTCGAGTTCTGTTCGTCGAAAATTAATTTCGACTTCGCCGTTGTGTTTGTAGCGTGGGTATTTAGCTACGGTGCGAATTTCGTCGAATTCTGAGGTAGATCGGTTTTCGCGTCGATTTGGTGCTTTATGTAATTTTGTAATTAATTATATTATTATATAATTATATATATATATATATAGAATGAAAACCCCCGATCCATCATCTTCCCCACTCGAACCGCCGCCCCTGTACGAGAGAAACGGAGAAACCGCCTACCCTTCCCTTCAGACGCCGATTCCCGGAGCGTTTGTGGACGGAATTCGATTCCGAGAGTGGATTCGGATTGCTCTCGTCGAGACCTTCATTCCTACGGTAAGAAATTCGATTTTCGTGGAGTTTTGGGAGGATTGGAATTTTCGGTTTTGGAGCTTTCCGCCATTAATGGCCGAGTGTTTGTTTTAGGTGTTGCGGCCGTTTTGTTCCGTGCGAAGAGGAGGAAAGCAGTCCAAAGCTTCGCTGTGATTTGAGGCAAGTGGTATTCTTGCCCTTGCCAAGTTTTTTTTCGATTTTACTTGCTGAAATTGAAATCCCGATTAGCCCAGGTTAGAGGCCTTGTTGTTCTCATTTTCTTGCTAACTATAGGGCTTAGTTCTTCCTACTGAAACCCCCCCTATTTTGTGATGATTGGAATCCAAATTGTCGGCGTGGAGCCGTTGTTTTCCTTTACTCTGATTGTTGCTCTGGTTTGGGTGTAGCCGAGAGGGAGAGTTAGGAGGGGTGTGGTTGCCGATTTTCGTTAAGGTATTACTCGAATGATTAGGCATAGTTTGTATAGTAGTGGTGCGCGACGTTGGTAGTTTCCTGCTGCTACTGCAGTTGCGTGGGTCGTGTGCGCGTTCCGGTGTCGTTCGGGAAATTCCAAACGGTACAGTTTAGCCGTGCACGGTCGTTAACCGTTAGGGCGCACGACCACTGGTCGTGTGCCTCTGGTCGTGCGCGTATAACTTTCAGTTTCCAAAGTTCTGTCTCGGAGATCGCACGAGCGCTGGCAAGCACTGCGCACGACCACTGATCGTGCGTCACTGATCGTGCGCTGACGCTAAGTTTTCTCAGGTTTTCTAGGTTCGCTTCGCACGATCATCAGCCGATGAGTGCGCACGACCACTGATCGTGCGTCACTGATCGTGCGCTCTGTATACTTTCTTTTGCTAGGCGAATTTAGCTGGTTTCGAGTGCGAGAGTTTAGATACTCAAGTGACAGGCAACTACTCGAGTTCTGGATCTTCTGCCTTGGTCGTTCGACTATCGTCGAGCTCTGTATTCTTTAGCGGGTTTGTGGGTAGTGACTTTATTTTGGCGGCGAGTGAGGCTAGCTCACTCAACGCCAAAGTTTAGGTAGGCACTGAGTGGGTTTCACTCAACGCCTAGTCGTGTTGGTTTATTTCAACACTCTTCCTTTACCTTGTCTTTCGTTTCCGAGTGGATTTCCAGTTGTATTTTTGGGTTTTCCTTGTCGGTCGTTTTCTTTATTTTCCTAGAGGCCGAATCGTGGGTCGTGGTTAGTAGTGGTGGTTGTAGCTCTTTATGGTGGTGGAGTTGTGTGATATAGCCAAGGCCACCCATGTTTTTCTTGCTCCAGGTACGGGCTGGGCATGTCGGGTGGAAGATCCCTTGTGTTTTCATGTGTTGACCCTCGAGCTTTTGACTTGGACATGGTGGATTGGGGGACTGCGTTTGCCTTCGATCCGGTTCCTCGTTGTTGTTTTTGCTACTATCACTTCCCACAGTTTAGGGTGTTAGAAGTTTCTTCTTTGGTAGTATGCAGCATTCAGACTCTTGGCAGCCTAGTAGGCCCTGCAGGATGTGGTTCCTGGGCTGGGTCGTTGCTGTTTCTTTGCACGTTGTGCATTTATGTGGTCCTGTTTTGGACAGTTGTGACTCTTTCTACTGCATGTTTTTCTGGTACTTTTCCCATTTTGGTTGACTCTTTCATGTAGTTTTACTTTGTTTAGCTTGCTGAGGTATTCTGTTTTCTTTTGGAATACCCCAGGTTCTGAGCCGTAGCCAGTCTGGTGGCTAGTTGGAGGTGGTGTTGTTGGTGGACTCCCGGACTTTGGAGTTCTATTTACCTTGTTAGTGAGGTTGTTTTCAGTACTTTCTTATAGACAAATATTTGTGCTAGTGGGTTCGTGTCAGGTTGTTGGTGCCCACTGGTAGTTTTTACCTTGTACTAGATATATACTATTGCTGCTACCATTTTCTGGAGATAGTCTACTTACTCTGAGAAGGTTTTATGCTAGGTTGCTAGTTATTTTTAAAATATAATTATTATTATAAATAAAGCTCATGATCAGCATGTTTTATAAGACGTATTCACTATTTTCCAAATCACGTATAAAGACCGCTTTCTTATATATTATATAAATTAAATGTAGGGTCTTGCATAGCATGAGTGGTTCTCTTGGAACCCTTATGCGCTCCTTAGGATGTTAAACCTAAATAAAGTATTTTTCCGCAGCGTATAAATATAGTTTTTCTTTTGTGGACTAGGTGATCCACTGAGCCGAGGGATACGGTCTCTAAAATATAACTGATTTTCTAATCATTAATCACATGATTTTCTTTCATTAAGTTGGTAGTTGGCTTTGCCTGAGCGTCAGCAGTTATCCCCTACTTGACGTGGCATCATGACGCGTGTTTTCTCTTACTCTGATAATTCTTAATTCGGAGAAAATGCGGGTTATGACAGTTGGTATCAGAGGGAGGTTGCTTGACAAGTTAGTTGAGCAACCTTCCTTTGTTCGCTTATTAGTAGTTCAGCATCATGTCATTCACACACCGATATGTCATCAGCACGTCTTGGCAAAAGCACGAACACTACACTCATAGCATAACATGAAGTATACGGGGCATATTATGAGTTATGGGATGCATAATATGTGTTCGTATATGGATCCACCATAGGGGCAATATGTGAGGGTTATGTAGTATGGGATGCATAACCTCACCACATAGCTGCGACTAGCACGTTTTCTTTTTCGTTGCATGGAAATGTTATGTAGTATGGGATGCATAACATTTTCATGCGTACGCCTCTCATAACATGCATTAGGGCCTTTTTTTTAGAATGCATAGCACAATCATGCATATCATATCATTGCATAAGCACAACGCGCCGAGCTGAAGATTTGCAGGATGACATATGTACACACATGAGTTTTCAAATTAACATAAATTCATGCATCCGATCTAGGCACAAGAGTTAGTAAGGTGGTGGTTAACCATCCTAGGTTAGGGCATATCATCTAATTTTTGTGAAGAAGATAAACTCTCAGAGCAAGTTTAGCAGCTTTAAGTCTATATCTACATATGTATTGTCTGTACTAGTAATCGGTTCTAGTCGTTGGATTTGGATTTGATTTGTGTTGTAATGATTTTTAGGATGGCTAGGCGTCCTGTGACTCGATCGACTCCCCTGTCTGAGGGTGAATCTTCTGGAGCTCAGAACGATGCGGTGATCGAGAGTCTGCGTCTGAGTAGCGAAGCTATGGGCAGGCAGTTGGAGGAGGTGCAAGCCCAGATTTAGTCTTTGGTGTCTGTTGTGGCAGGTCAGGCTCAGGGTGCGCAAGTTCCTGCTAGGGGGTTAGCTGTTCCTCCTCCTCCTACACCCTTGAGACCTCCAGTGGTGGTGCCAGCAGAGATGGCCTTCATCTCGCAGTTTCAGAGGCTGAGCCCTCCCACTTATTATGGGAAGGCAGATTTCATGGTGATAGACGACTGGCTGATCTTCATGGAGGAGATGTTCTCGTACTCAGGGATTTCAGATGACCAGAGGGTGATGTTAGCCACCTATCAGCTCAAAGGGTTGGCTAAGAGTTGGTGGCTGAGAGAGAAGGAGAGCTTGGTAGCCGGATGCTCGTGGGAGATGTTCAAGGAGATGCTGTTGAGGAAGTTCTTACACTCGATCGAGCGTGACCGCCTCATGAACGACTTCCTCCATCTGAAGCAAAGGCAACTCACGGTGGGTGAGTATGAGATAGAGTTCAGCAAGTTGAGCCGTTTTGCCCCGGAATTGGTCAGCGTTGAGGCTGATCGAGTTAAGCGATTTCTCGGTGGTTTGAGGAGCGAGGTGCAGCAGTTGACCAGTGCTTATGGGTCAGAGACTGATGCAGGTATAGTAGAGGCTTCTCTGAAGGTGGAGGCTATTGAGACGGCGAAGAGAAGAGGCCAGCAGTTGAAGAAGGATAAGAGGAAGTTGGTAGAGGAGAAGAAACCCCTGGTACCCGATGCTATTCCGGGAAAGAGGAGCAGGGTGGTGTGCAGTTTTTGTGGCCGGTCAGGCCATCCTATCGAGAGGTGTTTCAAGAAGGCGGCAGCTCAGAAGAAGGAGCAGGTTCATGCGATTCAGGGTGCTCCTAGGAGAGATGCCTCCTGTTCTGTTTGTAAGCGATCCGGCCATGATGCGGCCCAATGTTGGTCCAGGGATAGAGTCTGCTATCAGTGTGGGCAGAAGGGACACATCAAGTCGAGGTGTCCTCTGTTTCAGCCAGCTCTTCCTGCAGTTCCGTTACAGGCTTTACCTCCACCTCAGCGTGTGGACAAGGGAAAAGGGAAGCTGAACGTGATTTCTTCCGAGGAGGCTCAGACTTTGACCCAGGTGATCTCAGTTTAGTTGTTTGTTGTTTTTCTTTCTAGCCTGGTAGTTTAGTTGCTAGATTATTTGCGGTACTGTTGTGCTAGTTCCTTAGCTTTGTGTGTTCCTATAGGGAAATTTAAGGTGAAGAACCGCTGGGCGCGTGTTCTGTTTGACTCCGGCGCTACCCACTCGTTCGTGGCTAGAGCCTTTGTGGAGCGTCATCGGTTGTCTCTAAATCGTGTCCGGGATTCCTTCCGTGTCAAGTTTCCCTCTGGTGAATCTGTGTTGTCAGATTTGGGTATTTTGGATTGCCCGGTTTTGTTGGGGGATTTTCTTGCGAAGGCGGACCTGAAGATGATTGATCTAGAGGACTTCGATGTCATTTTGGGCATGGACTGGCTCTCTCGGTATGATGCGGTCATTCAGTGCAAAGGAAAGCGCTTGGACTTCATCAGGGACGACGGTCAGCCCGGCAGCGTGTATGCTGATCCGTGTCAGGATTCTCCTGTTCTCTCTGCGGTATGTGTTCAGAGATTGTTTCTTTCTGATTGTTGTGTTTGTTTAGTCTCGGCGGTTGGAACCGTTGTTAGCGTGCCACGCTTGGAGGAGATTCCTATTGTTTGTGGTTTCGCCGATGTTTTTCCTGATGATCTTCCTGGTATCCCTCCTGAGCGGGATGTGGAGAGTGTTATTGATTTGGAGCCGGGTACGCGTCCTATTGCCAAGGCGCCGTAACGGATGGCCCCTCGTGAGTTAGAGGAGTTGCGAATTCAGTTAAATGAGTTGTTGGCCAAAGGTTTTATTAGGCAGAGTTCGTCGCCTTGGGGTGCTCCTGTTTTGTTCGTAAAGAAGAAAGATGGGTCGATACGGCTTTGCATCGACTATAGAGAGTTGAACAAGGTCACTATCAAGAACAGGTACCCTCTGCCGAGGATCGATGATTTATTTGACCAGTTGCGTGGTAGCACGGTGTTCTCCAAGATCGATCTTCGTTCTGGTTATCATCAGCTCAGGATCCGTGAGGCGGATATTCCACGGACTGTGTATAGGTCGAGGCATGGACACTTTGAGTTTTTGGTGATGTCGTTCGGTTTGACCAACGCACCATCAGCTTTCATGGACATGATGAATCGGGTATTCAAGGATTTCCTAGACAAGTTCGTGGTGGTCTTCATTGATGACGTGTTGGTTTATTCTCGCAGTGCTGAGGAGCATGAGCAGCATCTGCGCTTGGTACTATCAGAGTTGAGGAACCACAAGTTATTCGCCAAGTTGAGTAAGTGCAAATTTTGGTTGCCTCAAGTTTCTTTTCTAGGCCACGTGGTGAACAAGGATGGGATCTCGGTTGACCCAGAAAAGATTGCAGCAGTGATGGATTGGAGTAGGCCGAATACTCCTAAGGAGATCAGAAGTTTCTTAGGGTTGGCTGGCTATTACAGGAGATTCGTGGAGGGTTTCTCTTCTCTAGCCGCACCTTTGACCAAGCTGACTCAGAAGAATGTGGCTTTTGTTTGGAGCGAGAAGTGCGAAGAAGCTTTTCTAGAGCTAAAGAAGAGATTGTGTACTACTCCCGTTCTAACCCTTCCTACTGAGGGCGTGGATTATGATGTGTATGTGGATGCTTCGCATATAGGTCTGGGATGCGTATTAATGCAGGATGGAAAAGTAATTGCTTATGGGTCAAGGCAGTTGAAGACTCATGAGAAGAATTATCCTACGCATGACCTTGAGTTTGCAGCGATTATCTATGCGTTGAAGTTGTGGAGGCACTTACTTTATGGGGCTCAGTGCAAGATTTTTACTGACCATAAGAGCCTGAAGTACGTGTTCACACAGAAGGAGTTGAATCTGCGTCAGCGGTAGTGGCTTGAGTATGTGGCGGATTATGACGTAGAAATCCAGTATCATCCGGGCATGGCCAATGTGGTGGCCGACGCCCTGAGCCGAAAGACGGGAAAGATCTTTAACCTCTCCGCCGATCGGTTAGTTGAGGAGTTCCTCCTTATGGATATTTCAGTGGGATGCTGTAGTTTGCAGAGTAGCTTGTCAGTGGCAGAGCCGTCCTGGATTTCTTTGACCAGACTGCACCAGAAGGACGACCCGGATCTGTTGCACTTGTTCATCAGGACAGAGAAGGGAGAGTTGCCAGATTTTGCTATCGATGATGCGGGTACTTTGAAGTACCGCGGCAGGTTTTGCGTTGTAAGACCCCCTTTTTTTTCCTTTTCAACCACCGTGGTCTTAGGCCCAGAACCGCCGCTTTGCGGTGACACCTTCACGTCCCGAAGGGTCATCACCACAAGGCGCCGATTCTGCAGGCCAATTCGATCACAGAAAAGTAGCACAATTATTGAAGTGAGAACAATACAGTCCACAATAATACATCACATGTAAATAAGATAAAATCTCCACGAAGGGAGTGTCCACAGAAATCATCAGAGTACTATAAATACAGGCTTATGCCCGGTACAAAATGTCCTCACTACAAGTCTCTCATGCGGAAGCGAAAACAGAAACTACTCAAGGTCGAGACATACGGTCCCGGCTGTGTGAACTCCGGAGCTAGACTGCCCCATCTCTAGGCGCACCGATCTCTGGGGCTGCTCCTCCATGCTGGGCTCCACGATCCCCTAAATGATGCGGTTCGAAAACCGTTAGTCATAAAGACTAAGCCCTATCATCCCCTACCCCTTCCCCCATGGCTCCTAGGTACCGAGCGGGGAGGAAGAAAGGGAAGGACATGATGGTAGAGATAAATCAAGAAACAGGTGACTATGGACTTAATCTAGCAAGATGTATTCGGTGAGTAGTTAATATGATTGTTTAATAGGTCTAGCAATAAGAAAAGCAAATATATGAATTTAAACCTTCACTTATGCGAGAACACATAAGCAAAAGGGATCTTTTGCAGGGCTCCCATCGTATAGAGTGTCCCATACCACTTATACGTTGGGGTGTCGGTTATCAAACAACAATGGTTGTTATATATTGAAATTAACCTTTGATTTATAAACTTGCCCACACAAGCTTATAGACCAAGGGGTCGTTTTGCAGGTCCTAATGTATAAGCGTCCCATACCACTTATACTTTAGGTGTCAGGGTTAAATGAATCGATTATGCTATGACGTGCTAGTGGGTATGATTAAACATGCAAGTGCAACTCACACACCCGACTCTGTGCACACAGACCTTTAGTTCCCCCTTTCGGAGTCGTTACCTCCCAGGATACCTCCGTAGTGGCAGACGGAAGCGGTGGGTTGGGCCTCGCCCACCTCAAAACCAGTAAAAGCACCACTGGTCTGACCTATCGTACGCCTCAATGCTTGGTGCACTAAGCGGACGCCTGCGTACTCTTGCCGGCTGGCGCACCGGACTTCTGTTGGCGAAGTGCTAACCACCTCGCCGAGTCAACGATATCGGTGTCGGTGCAATCGAACTCCCCGATATCGTAAAACCCACCACCTTAACTTTTCCTATCTTATGCACATGCAAGTTTATTCGTAAACACACAAAACCGAGCCGAAGCTCCCCGGACCAAACGTCCGTCTCCAACCAACCGAGCCGAAGCTCCCCGGACCATCCCGTCCGTCTCTTAACCAACCGAGCCGAGGTTCCCCGGACCCAAACGTCCGTTTCCAAATCACCCGAGCCGAAGCTCTCATCAATCTTCTTGTGCCAACAGTGTTTGTGAAAAGTGCAATCATAGTTACTAAGTTACTCTTGTCGATTTGTTATTACAGTTTACGTTAGCCCAGGACTGCCCCCGGTATACCCCGTGAAGGGCTCTCAAGGGGCACTAGGAACCAAGACGGCGGCATTACGGCCCGAAGTTCCCTTTCGCAAGGCACTTAATATTATTGGATTATTTCCCTTAACCCATTCCCTTCTCATATTACAATAGACTATCCTAGGGTAATTTTTAACCTTCCTCTCTTCGGGAAAAGCGATCTTTCGCCCAACCCGAGCACCTCTTAACTCTAGCTATCACCACTTCTCGCCATTCTTTAAATCTTCCTATAGTAATTTCCTCCACCATTGCCCACCCAGACATTATGATTAGCTCCAGTGCCTTCCTCAGATCATATCCTATTGCATTTCACAAATTGCTATATGCAGACCGACCTAGGCTACATGTCGAACCGGTTATGCAATGATCCATTACTCATCCAAATGCCCTAAATTATTTATTGGAGACTTACCATGATATAAATGACCTAAGTCCAGAAAATGGAAATTTTCCTAATTTATTTGACATTTAATTAAATTCCTCGAAAATCCCAAGGACTACCGGTTTGAACAAGAACTACCCTAAGTTCTCATGCAAGATATCCAGCAAATTTATGATAAATACTAGGTTATCTCAATAGGTTAAATCCTAGGTATCATAATTTTTCTATCATTAGAAGGGCATGAAAACTATTTTAGAAATAACCTCTAACTTCTGTTGTTTATGAATCAAGTACAAAAAATATTCTTCCAAAAATTATAAATAATTTATGTCATGCAGATAAAGGCCTAAAATTAGCACTGGCCAAGTTTCACAATTTTCCAGCAAGTATTTTATCCATAATTAATTTTTAAACATAAAAGCCCTTTCTATCATCTGTGAATAAAGTACTAGATTTACTTAACATAAAAAATTCTATAAAAATCCAGGGATCAATGTTCTACTGGTCAAGATCTAAATCCAGAATTTTGACTGGTTATAATTAATTTAAAACCTCCAAATAATTGAAACAATAAATCGGGCAAATAATCCTTTAACACATGAAGTATAACATTTATTAATCATAAAGTTCCAGGAAAATTACCATAAGTCTATAACATCCTAAAACCCCCTCCTCCCGAGTTTCATAATTTTTGGATTAGATTTAGTGCTTAAAATAACTAAATTACATTTCTATCCTAATTCAAACTCCGAACTTCCGAGGTACCCAATTACCTCCAATTCCCTCACTATTTCAACCAGAGGGTTTTCAGCATATCATGCCACTCTCCTCCAAATTTCAAGGGCATACAAGAGCTTTTGTTCCTATGTCCTTCGCAAACCTCAAAACCCTTCATTTAAGATTTGAGTTTGGATCCTAGGGTAAACCAACCCTAAACCACTCCATTTTTCTCCACGCAGGTTGTAACACCATTCTAAGTCAGAGATCAGAAAATCAGCGTCTGTTGAGGCGATTTGACCTTTCCAAATTCTCAGTGCACTTTTTATTAAAAGGTGTCTCACTAACGCCTAGTTAAGGGTAGAAGATTTCTCACCCAAAACTCCTCCAAATCAATTGGAATTTTACACAGACCTAGGTTTTATAGCCAGGGACCACTCACAAAAATTTGGGAGGGTTTGGAAGTCATTAGACCATCTAAATAAATTCCTCTAAGTTTTTTAAATTAAAACAAAAACTTTAGGCAAAGTATCTCCAAAAATTCCCATTTTTGGACAGCCTCTCGATATACATATTATAGACGTCCAGCCTAAATTTCAAGTCATTTGGACATGTTATGAACTGTGGGCAACCATTTCAATTTCTGGTTAGCCTAGGTCTTGATCCCACCAAAATGAGTGCTGTGGTCAAACCACTCACCCAAATTGAATAAAATCAATTTTAAACTAAAGTAGACCCAGAGGGCTACAACTTTTGTGACTGGTCATTTTTCCTAATTCGGCATCTAAGTGCCTCGTTTTGCAGCCTCAAAATATATTCAAATAATCTATTTTTCCATTATATAATATATAATAATCAATGAATTATAATATTGATTCTACTATTCATCTTCTTCATGAACCCGAAACAGACAAGAAAAACCATTTTTCCTGTAAGCATTCCGTGATCCGTCGCCGGCCGTTCGGTCACTTCCCTGGCCAGCCACCACCACCACCACCTCCGTTGAGGCGACGGCTATCGGTCGGCGGTGGTTTGACCGCCGGAGGTGGCGGTTTCCGGCGAACTCAAAAATATCTTTTTCATGGTTTTCCATGAAAACGGGAGATGAGTCCGGCTCCGTTGAGCGCGAACTTCCTTTCTAAGAATCCTAAGATCTACCCATGAAAGAGAAAGAGCAGAGGAGGACCTTGTTCGCCGTTTGAAGGCGAGAAGAACGACGGGGTGCCATGGCGCGGTGGTGGCGTTTGCTGAACTTCTCCTACAGCAAGAACAAAGGTCTGATCCGATTACTTGAGCGTGTAACCTTCTCCTCTTGCCTCAAGTGGGCTTTTATAAGTCAAAAAGTGGGAAGATGAATGGGTAAAGCCTTAATGGCCATGACGGTTCTCCCCTTAACGTTTCGGTTACAGTGAAGGGATAAGAAACGGTGGAAACTGAACAGGTGTGTCCAGCTGGAGGCTTCCTATTGTAATTATATCTTCCTCATTTATTATATAATTACAGAAGGAAAACGGTCTGAAATTACTCCTGGTGTAACTTCCCACACCCGCATTTATTACCACGCGTGTTAGAATAATTTCGGGCCTGAACCGTCGTTTCGGCCAATGTCACGGGCGTGACACATAGGTCACGGGCGTGACAGGCCCGAATAGCCAATTCTGGGTTCGACGATCGTCGAACTGAGATCGACGATCGTCGATGGATGGTCACGGGCGTGACACCTTGGGTCACGGGCGTGACAGGCCCGAACGACAGATTTTGGGTCGACGATCGTCCAATTGAGATCGACGATCGTCGAAGGCTGGTCACGCCCTAGGTCACGGGCGTGACCTCTAGGTCACGGGCGTGACATGCCCGAACGGCAAATTTCGAGGTCGACGATCGTCGAATTGAGATCGACGATCGTCGAAGGCTGGTCACGCCCTAGGTCACGGGCGTTACACTCATGTCACGGGCGTGACATGCCCGGGCCGCAAGGTCGACGATCGTCTCACGGCGATCGACGATCGTCGATGGGGTCACGCCCATAGTCACGGGCTTGACACCTTGGTCACGGGCGTGACATGCCCAGACAGCACGTTCGACGATCGTCTCGTGGAGATCGACGATCGTCGAAGTAGTCACGCCCAGGTCACGGGCGTGACGGGTCGGTCACGGGCGTGACCAACCCGTGACCCGAAATATTGATCGCTTTATTTCAATTTTATGTGTTTCCGGGGGTTCCGTCACAACTAACCGACTCCTAGGGGTCTAGCTGGAAATGAGATGTTACAAATCCCAATAAACAAAACAAAAATTTCATCCCCGAAATTGAGGTTGAGCCTACGGGGATTTCTATCGGAATAAATTAAACTTGTAACATCCCATACGATCTTTCTATTGGGTTCAGGCGACTGTTCGTTTGATAACGACGACAATCTCCCCAATAAACAAAAGATTAGCCCCTACCTTTCAGATTAAGTGCGCATGCCTAGGTCCTGGATTTTCCGTATCTAGTCTTAACATTCCAAAACAAGAAGGCAATCTATAGTATACCGAGAGGTGGTGAGATGTACCTGACTGAACAACTCCGGGTATCTTTGCCTCATCAGATCCTGCGGTTCCCAGGTGTGCTCCTCCTGACCGTGGTTTCTCCACAGAACCTTGACTAAGGGGATCTTCTTGCGGCGCAAGATCCGCACTCCTTTGTCGTCGATCCGCACCGGCTCCAAGTGAACAGATCGGTCTGAAGCTACCGGCCCTTCGGTGGTCAAAATCCGCTGCTCCGGGCGTAGTAGAGCCCTTCTCAGCGAAGAGATATGGAAGACGTCGTGTAGAGCTGCCAGCTCTGGTGGCAACTCTAGCCTGTAGGCTAGGGGTCCGATCCGCTCCAGGATCCGGTAAGGGCCCATATACCTAGGGCTGAGTTTCTTCCTCCGACCGCGCACCCGTGAGACTCCGTGCATGGGCCGGATCTTCAAGAACACTCGATCCCCTACCCGAAACTCCACCTGACAATGTCGGGCGTCATAGTATTTAGCCTGTCTGCTCTGCGCCTCCAACATCCTATCTCTGATCAGTCTTACCTGAGCCTCGGTGTCTTCAACGAAATCCGATCCCAGCAGCTTCGGATCCTCGTCCTGAACCCAAGAAAGCGGGGTCCTACATTTTCGTCCATACAAGGCTTCATAAGGCGCCATCCTGATGCTGGACTGGTAGCTATTATTATAGGAGAACTCGACCAATGGTAACATCTTCTCCCACGGCTCCCCTCGGTCCAGTATACATAATCGTAATAGATCCTCCAAGGTCCTGTTGGTGCGTTCTGTCTGCCCGTCCGTCTGAGGGTGGAAGGTCGTGCTAAAAGTCAACCGGGTGCCCAAATATGCCTGCACTGACCGCCACTCCCTGGATGTAAACCGTCCACCGCAGTCTGATACTATCGTCCGGGGCACGCCATGATATCGGACATACTGCTCCACAAACTTCCGTACCAGCACTCCCACTGAGTCATCCTTCCTGATCGGTACAAAGCGGGCCACCTTCGTCAACCGATCGACAATCACCCAAATCGAGTCGTTCCCTGTCCGAGATCGGGGAAGACCATGTATAAAATCCATCGCTATATCGTCAAACATCCACTCCGGCACCGGGAGTGGCTGTAACAGTCCTGCGGGGTTCCTGCACTCCGCCTTCACCAACTGACACGCCTCGCAATGGGTCACGAAGTACGTAATGTCCTTCTTCATGCCCGGCCAAAACATCGTCCTCTTCAAATCAGCGGTCATCTTTGTGATCCCCGGGTATACCGAGTACCGGCTGCAATGCGCCTCCATCATAATATCCTCTCGGATCTGGCCTCCTGCGGGTATATATACTCTGCCTCTGAAGTGGAGCAAACCATCTCTCAGGGAATAATCTCCTGTCGAACCTTCCTCCAAAGCTCGGAACATTGGCTCCGCCCACGCATCTGTCCTCTGTCCATCCCGAATGCGATCCCGAATATCGTCTATGGCCACCATCGATGCCAGATACTCCCTATACAGAACTGGGTCATCCTCGGACACTAGGGATATCTGCATATCTCTGAATGACTGGACTAGCTCCATGGACATAACCTGGGGCCCAGCTTCGGAAGTGGCAGCTCTCCGGCTCAACGCGTCGGCCACCACGTTTTCCTTCCCTGGATGGTAGTGCATCTCATACTGATAATCTGCTAAGAACTCCACCCAACGCCTCTGCCTAATATTCAGCTCCTTCTGCATGTCCATGTATTTCAGGTTCTTGTGATCGGAGAAGATGTCGCAGTGGACTCCATAAAGATAATGGCGCCAGACCTTCAGAGCAAAAACGATCGCTCCCATCTTGAGGTCGTGCACCGGGTAGTTCCTCTCATGGGTCTTCAGCTGGCAGGAGGCATATGCTATGACATGTCCGTTTTGCATCAGCACCGCTCCCATCCCTTGGTATGATGCGTCGGTATACACTTGGATTCCTTCCTTTCCGGATGGAAGGGCCAGAATAGGGGCCGAGATGAGTCGGTCCTTCAGCTCCTGAAAAGCTGCCTGGCACTGCTGGGTCCAAACAAAAGGTGCCTCCTTCTTTGTCAAAGATGTGAGGGGGAGGGCAATCCGAGAGAACCCCTCCACGAACTTCCGGTAGTAACCGGCAAGTCCCAAGAAACTGCGTACATCGGTGGTTGTCCTCAGCTGCGGCCAATCGCGAACTGCCCGAATCTTTGCTGGATCTACTGCTAACCCGGCTCCGCTGATGATGTGGCCTAGGAAGGCCACCTCCTTCAACCAGAACTGACACTTGCTGAATTTTGCAGGAAGGCGATGCTCCCGCAACCTCTCCAAGGTTAGTGTCAGATGCCGAGTGTGCTCCTCCTCCGTCCTAGAGTAGATCAGGATGTCGTCTATGAATACTATGACGAACACATCCAAGTAGGCCTCGAAAACCCGGTTCATGAGACTCATGAACGCCGACGGAGCATTCGTGAGCCCAAAGGGCATCACGGTGAATTCATACAGGCCATATCTGCTACTAAAGGCCGTCGTCGGAATATCCTCCTCCTGGATCCGCAGCTGGTAGTATCCTGATCTCAAGTCCAGCTTCGAGAAATAATGGGCCCCCTCCAGCTGGTCGAATAATTCGTCTATCCATGGGAGCGGATAGGTATTCCGGACGGTCAACCTGTTTAGGCTCGATAATCGATGCACAGGCGGAGTGTCCCATCCTTCTTCTTCACGAATAGGTCCGGTGCTCCCCATGGCGAGGAACTCGGTCTAACAAATCCTGCCTCAACTAATTCCTGCAATTGAGTCCGAAACTCTGCCAACTCCTTTGGGGCCATCCGATAAGGGGCCCTAGATGCCGGCTTGGCCCCCGGCACAAGCTGTATCTGAAAATCCTGCTCTCAGTGTGGAGGTAGTCCTGGCAGTTTCTCTGGAAAGATGTCAGCGAAATCTCGCACCACCGGGATGTCTGTCACCGACTCCTTATTCCGCCATCTCAAAAAGAATCTGATAGACCTCCTCTCCCTGCAGATGGGCCTTAACGGCCTGTACCGAAGATAAGAGTATACGCGAGACAGGTCTTATACCTTCGATGGTAATGAAAGAGTCCCCATGTCTCACGGTGATCCTCTTTGCCTGGCAGTCAATCTGGGCATAGTTCCAGTGCAGCCATACCATGCCCAGGATCAGGTCGTAGTCCGTCAGCTTCAAAATCGTCGCTGGAGCCTCGAACACTTTTCCACCAATTTCTGCCTCCATATTGCAGTGATCCGTGGTAAGGAGCTCCGATCCATCTGGTAGTCGCACACTCATCCTCGAGCCTGTGAACCGCTCCACACCCTCCAGTCCTTCTACGAACGTCTCCGACACAAAGGAGTGAGTAGCTCCAGTATCGAACAGCGTGCGGGCCGGCTTGCCGCTGATGAAGACTATACCTAGGGTGATTAAACATCTTAGGGTTCTATAAGAATTTTCTTTCCTTGTTAACCTATCTAGTGCGGTTCTGAGTTTTAACAACTAAAAGGGAAATTCTATGAAAATAAAGAAGCATTGCTGCGTACCTGCTATGACCTGCTCCGGATTTCGAGGCTGCGCAAGGTCCAAAGCATATACCTGCTCTCTTTCCTGCCTACGATCTCCCCACTGGTATCCACGACCACGGCCGCATCCTCGGCCTCCGTAATGCTGAGCTGGTGGGCCGCCCTGATGTGCTGGAGGTGGTGCCCCCCTCATGGGTCAGTTCCTCCGAATGTGCCCAATCTGATGACAAAGAAAACACTCTGGTGGGGGATACGCCATTCCCCCGGGTCTCGGCATCTCCTGCATCCGAAGAGGGGGAGGGGCTAATACCACCTGTTCCCTCGGCTCCTGCCTCACGTCCTGACGAGGCTGGTCCTCTGTCCTCCTCCCCTCTGGTACAGCACCTCGCCGCTGGTCATTTCTACCTCTCCGTCCATGATCCTCTGCTGGCCGTTTCCGGCCCCGGGTGGCGTGCCAATCCGCCTCAATCCTTTTGGCCATCTCCAAAATCCGGGAGATGGGCCCGTCAGATACAAACAACAGAGCCTCCCTCAAGTCCTCCCGCAGGCCCTTATAGAACCTCCTGATATACCCTGCCTCGTCCAGCTAGTAGGAATCTGCGTATCGTGCCAGATGGTCGAACTCTCGGTGGTACTCCACCACGGTCAGGGTACCCTGCTTCAGCTGTAAGAACCGCTCCTCCAAATCATCCCTAGCCGACTGCGGAACGAAATGCTCCAGCAGTGCGGCCCTGAACTCCTCCCAAGTAATTTCCGCAACCTCCCTATCAGCAAATGTCGTGTCCAACAGCGTCTTCCACCACCTCTTTGCATGGGACTCCAGGCAGGAGACAACTAGAGCCACCCTCTCCTCCCAGGGACATCGTATCCCGGTCAGCATCTCGTACATGATATCTAGCCACTCTTCCGTCCGAACCACCGACTCTGTCCCCAAGTAGGACGGGGGAGCCAGTCCTCGGAAGATGCTTAGCCAGTTGGCCCCCAGATTAGGCTGCGGGGCCGGAATCTGCTGGGCCCTGAAGGCCTCCAGGATGGCAGTCAGGGTCTGTCCCATGTCTGACTGAAGGAAAGGAGTGGGGGCCGGTGGGGGTGGCGCAACATCCTGAGCCTGTTGAACTCCACCTTGTGGCATAGTCTGTGCTGGAGGCTGTGTAACAAAAACACACGCTGAGAAAACGTTCAAATATTACATAAAGGTGGACAAATTATATGTGATCCCCATATGGGCACACCACTGCTTCCGCTGCTTAGTTTGTCCCCAAACTAAACTCGAGCGGGGGGTGACCTAGGGTTTGTGGACTGCTACTTCCGTCTGATCGATGTTTGCTCTGATACCACTTGTAAGACCCCCTTTTTTTTCCTTTTCAACCACCGGGGTCTTAGGCCCAGAACCGCCGCTTTGCGGTGACACCTTCACGTCCCGAAGGGTCATCACCACAAGGCGCCGATTCTGCAGGCCAATTCGATCACAGAAAAGTAGCACAATTATTGAAGTGAGAACAATACAGTCCACAATAATACATCACATGTAAATAAGATAAAATCTCCACGAAGGGAGTGTCCATAGAAATCATCAGAGTACTATAAATACGGGCTTATGCCCGGTACAAAATGTCCTCACTACAAGTCTCTTATGCGGAAGCGAAAACAGAAATAACTCAAGGTCGAGACTCACGGTCCCGGCTGTGTGAACTCCGGAGCTAGACTGCCCCATCTCTAGGCGCACCGATCTCTGGGGCTGCTCCTCCATGCTGGGCTCCACGATCCCCTAAATGATGCGGTTCGAAAACCGTTAGTCATAAAGACTAAGCCCTATCATCCCCTACCCCTTCCCCCATGGCTCCTAGGTACCGAGCGGGGAGGAAAAAAGGGAAGGACATGATGGTAGAGATAAATCAAGAAACAGGTGACTATGGACTTAATCTAGCAAGATGTATTCGGTGAGCAGTTAATATGATTGTTTAATAGGTCTAGCAATAAGAAAAGCAAATATATGAATTTAAACCTTCACTTATGCGAGAACACATAAGCAAAAGGGATCTTTTGCAGGGCTCCCATCGTATAGAGTGTCCCATACCACTTATACGTGGTGGGGTGTCGGTTATCAAACAGCACAATGGTTGTTATATATTGAAATTAACCTTTGATTTATAAACTTGCCCACACAAGCTTATAGACCAAGGGGTCGTTTTGTAGGTCCTAATGTATAAGCGTCCCATACCACTTATACTTTAGGTGTCAGGGTTAAATGAATCGATTATGCTATGACATGTAGTGGGTATGATTTGAAACATGCAAGTGCAACTCACACCCGACTCTGTGCACACAGACCTTTAGTTCCCCCTTTCGGAGCCGTTACCTCCCAGGATACCTCCGTAGTGGCAGACGGAAGCGGTGGGTTGGGCCTCGCCCACCTCAAAACCAGTAAAAGCACCACTGGTCTGACCTATCGTACGCCTCAACGCTTGGTGCACTAAGCGGACGCCTGCGTACATCTTGCCGGCTGGCGCACCGGGACTTCTGTTGCGAAGTGCTAACCACCTCGCCGAGTCAACGATATCGGTGTCGGTGCAATCGAATCCCCGATATCGTAAAACCACCACCTTAACTTTTCCTATCTTATGCACATGCAAGTTTATTCGTAAACACACAAAAACGAGCAAAAGCTCCCGGACCATCCCGTCGTCTCTTAACCAACCGAGCCGAGGCTCCCGGACCCAAACGTCCGTTTCCAAATCACCGAGCCGAAGCTCTCATCAATCTTCCTATGCCAACAGTGTTTGTGAAAAGTGCAATCTAGTACTAGTTACTCTTGTCGATTTGTTTATTACAGTTTACGTTAGCCCAGGACTGCCCCCGGTATACCCCGTGAAGGCTCTCAAGGGGCACTAGGAACCAAGACGGCGGCATTACGGCCCGAAGTTCCCTTTCGCAAGGCACTTAATATTATGGTTTATTTCCCTTAACCCAATCCCTTCTCATATTACAATAGACTATCCTAGGGTAATTTTAACCTTCTCTCTTCGGGAAAAGCGATTATTTCGCCCAACCCGAGCACTCTTAACTCTAGCTATCACCACTTCTCGCCATTCTTTAAATCTTCCTATAGTGATTTCCTCCACCCATTGCCCACCCAGACATTATGATTAGCTCCAGTGCCTTCCTCAGATCATATCCTATTGCATTCATAAATTGTTATATGCAGACCGACCCTAGGCTACATGTCGAACCGTTATGCAATGATCCATTACTCATCCAAATGCCCTAAAATTATTTACTGGAGACTTACCATGATATAAATGACCTAAGTCCGAAAATGGAAATTTTCCTAATTTATTTTGGCATTTAATTAAATTCCTCGAAAATCCCAAGACTATGTTTTGAACAAGAACTACCCTAAGTTCTCATGCAAGATGTCCAGCAAATTTATGATAAATAAGGTTATCTCAATAGGTTAAATCCTAAGTATCATAATAATTTTTCTATCATTAGAAGGGCATGAAAACTATTTTAGAAATAACCTCTAACTTCTGTGTGTATGAATCAAGTACAGAAAATATTCTTCCAAAAATTATAAATAATTTATGTCATGCAGATAAAGGCCTAAAATTAGCACTGGCCAAGTTTCACAATTTTCTAGCAAGTATTTTATCCATAATAATTTTTAAACATAAAAGCCCTTTCTATCATCTGTGAATAAAGTACTAGATTTACTAACATAAAAAATTCTATAAAAATCCAGGGATCAATGTTCTACTGGTCAAGATCTAAATCCAGAATTTGACTGGTTATAATTAATTTAAAACCTCAAATAATTGAAACAATAAATCGGGCAAATAATCCTTAAACACATGAAGTATAACATTTATTAATCATAAAGTTCCAGAAAATTACCATAAGTCTAAAACATCCTAAAACCCCCTCCTCCGAGTTTCATAATTTTTGGATTAGATTTAGTGCTTAAAATACTTAAATTACATTTCTATCTAATTCAAACTCTGAACTTCCGAGGTACCCAATTACCTCCACCATTTCATATTTCAACCAGAGGGTTTTCAGCATATCATGCCACTCTCCTCCAAATTTCAAGGGCATACAAGAGCTTTTGCTCCTATGGCCTTCACAAACCTCAAACCCTTCATTTAAGATTTGAGTTTGGATCCTAGGGTAAACCAACCCTAAATCACTCATTTTTTCACACGCAGGTTGTAACACCATTCTAAGTCAGAGATCAGAAAATCAGCCTCTGTTTGACCTTTCCAAATCTCAGTGCACTTTTATTAAAAGGTGTCTCACTAACGCCTAGTTAAGGGGTAGAAGATTTCTCACCCAAAACTCCTCAAAATCAATTGGAATTTTACACACAGACCTAGGTTTTATAGCCAGGGACCACTCACAAAAAATTGGGAGAGTTTGGACAGTCATTTGACCATCTAAATAAATTCCTCTAAGTTTATTAAATTAAAAAAAAACTTTAGGCAAAGTATCTCCCCCCCAAAAATTCCCATTTTTGGACAGCTATCGATATACATATTATAGACCTCCAGCCCAAAATTTCAAGTCATTTGGACATGTTATGAACCTTGGGCAACCATTACAATTTCTGGTTAGCCTAGGTCTTGATCCACCAAAATGAGTGTTGTGGTCAAACCACTCACCCAAATTGAATAAAATCAATTTTAAACTAAAGTAGACCAGAGGGGCTACAAACTTTTGTGACTGGTCATTTTTCCTAATTCGGCCTCTAAGTGCCCTCGTTTTGCAGCCTCAAAATATATTCAAATAATCTATTTTTCCATTATGTATATATAATAATCAATGAATATATATTGATTCTACTGTTCATCTTCTTCATGAATCCGAAACAGACAAGAAAACCATTTTTCCTATAGCATTCCGTGATCCTTCGCCGGCCGGTCGGGTCACTTCCCTGGCCAGCCAACCAACACCAACCTCCGTTGAGGCGACGGCTATCGGTCGGCGGTGGTTTGACCGCGGAGGTGGTGGTGTTTCGGCGAAACTCAAAAATATCTTTTCATGGTTTTCCATGAAAACGGGAGATGAGTCCGGCTCCGTTGAGCGCGAACTTCCTTTCTAAGAATCCTAAGATTACCATGAAGAGAAAGAGCAGAGGAGGACCTTGTTCGCGGTTTGAAGGCGAGAAGAATCGACGGGGGTGCACATGGCGCGGTGGTGGCGTTTGCTGAACTTCTCCTACAGCAAGAACAAAGGTTTGATCCGATTACTTGAGCGTGTAACCTTCTCCTCTTGCCTCAAGTGGGCTTTTATAAGTCAAAAAGTGGGAAGATGAATGGGTAAAGCCTTAATGGCCATGACGGTTCTCCCCTTAACGTTTCGTTACAGTGAAGGGATAAGAAACGGTGGAAACTGAACAGGTGTGTCCAGCTGGAGGCTTCCTATTGTAATTATATCTTCCTCCATTTATTATATAATTACAGAAGGAAAACGGCCTGAAATTACTCCTGCTGTAACTTCCCACACCGCATTTATTACCACGCGTGTTAGAATAATTTCGGGCTGATACCGTCGTTTCGGCCAAGGTCACGGGGTGACACATAGGTCACGGGCGTGACAGGCCCGAATAGCCAATTCTGGGTTTCGACGATCGCGAACTGAGATCGACGATCGTCGATGGATGGTCACGGGTGTGACACCTTGGGTCACGGGCGTGACAAGCGCCGAACGACAGATTTTGGGTCGACGATCGTCGAATTGAGATCGACGATCGTCGAAGGCTGGTCACGCCCTAGGTCACGGGCAGTGACCTCTAGGTCTCACGGGCGTGACATGCCCGAACGGCAAATTTCGAGGTCGTCGATTCGTCGAATTGAGATCGACGATCGTCGAAGGCTGGTCACGCCCTAGGTCACGGGCGTGACACTCATGTCACGGGCGTTGACATGCCGGGCCGCAAGGTCGACGATCGTCTCACGGCGATCGACGATCGTCGATGGGGTCACGCCCTAGTCACGGGCGTGACACCTTGGTCACGGGCGTGACATGCCCAGACAGCACGTTCGACGATCGTCTCGTGGAGATCGACGATCGTCGAAGTAGTCACGCCCAGGTCACGGGCGTGACGGGTCGGTCACGGGCGTGACCAACCATGACCGAAATATTGATCGCTTTATTTCAATTTTATGTGTTTCCTGGGGTTCCGTCTAAACTAACCGACTCCTAGGGATCTAGCGGAAATGGATGTTACATGCGTTCCCACTGTTGGGGACATTAGGAGTATGATTTGCAGTGAGGCTCATGGTTCCAGCGTTTCCTACCATCCAGGATCTACGAAGATGTACCGTGACTTAAGGAAAATTGCCTGGTGGTATGGAATGAAAGGAGATATAGCCCGATCGTTAGTGCTGAGGTCACACTTGCAAGCGTGTGAGGCCGATCATGGAAGGCCTGGTGGCAAGCTGACCCCGTTAGAGATCCCGACTTGGAAGTGGGAGAGTATATCTATGGACTTCATTACGGGTTTGCCAAAATCCCCAAGGGGATTTGATTCTGTTTGGTTATAGTGGATAGATTGACGAAGTGTGCTCACTTCGTGCCTTATAAGATTGATTACCCGATGAAGAAGATAGCAGAGTTGTACTTGAATGAAGTCATCCGACTCCACTGTGTGGTGTGCCGGTTAGCATCATTTCTGATCGAGACTCCCGGTTTACTTCTTGTTTTTGGCAGAGTCTGCAGGAGGGTTTGGGTACGGATCTGAGGTATTCTACTGCGTACCACCCTCAGACCAATGGGCAGACGGAGCGGGTCAATCAGATTGTTGAGGATATGATCCGGTGCTATATTTTAGACCACGGTGGAGCGTGGGATGAGCGTCTGCGACTCATGGAATTTGCTTATAATAACAGTTATCAGGAAAGCTTGCAGATGGCTCCGTTCGAAGCCTTGTATGGGAAGCGCTGTAGGACTCCGTTGTTTTGGGCCGAGGCTGGTGAGAGGCCGTTGTTGGGTCCTGATGCGCTGGAGGATATGGAAGTCGCCGTGAAGCTTATTCGGGAGAAGCTTCGTTTAGCTCAGGAGAGGTATGAAAAGAACGCCAATCGACGTAGGTCTGCTTTGGAGTTTTTAGTAGGGGATCATGTATACCTCAAGGTTTCTCCAATGATTGGTGTGAAGATATTTGGTAAAAATCGGAAATTGGACCCAAGGTATGTGGGCCCGTTCGAGAGATTTGGAGCGGATTGGTGTGTCTGCATATAGATTGGATTTGCCAGCGAACTTCCCTGGTGTTCATAATGTTTTTTCATGTTAGCCAATTGCGGAAGTGTGTGTGCGCAACAGTGGGCAACTCTTGGATGTTGTGCCCAGTTGGAGCCCAACCTCTCTTTTGTTGAGGTGCCAGTTCGTATTTTGGATACTCAGAAGCGTGTGCTGCGAAAAAGAAGTCCATACCGATGGTGAAAGTTCTATGGAAAAATCAGGAATTAGAGAGCGCTACTTGGGAGCTAGAGTCGGCCATGAGGAGGGCGTACCCTCACCTGTTTCACTGATTTGATCGGTATGTTTTCCTTTGTAACTTCTGTTTGTTACTTTTCCTTCGCTAGTAGGAGGGTTGTGCGTAAAGTTTCGGGACGAAACTTTCTTTTAGGGGGAGTGACTGTAACGCCCCGTTTTTTCAGCGATTATTTTTATTCTTGTTTGGCGTTACGATGACGCGTTTCCGTGGCTTGTGCCATTTGTGGAGTGTGGTTTAGCTCCTTAGAACTGAGTGCCCTATTCTGTAGCCTGTTGGCAAGATCTCCCTAGCAAGCCGAGTCGTTTTGGGTAACCGGTGTGGCCTCTCTCTCGGGTGATGTTGGTGTTTGGCTTTATTTGGGTATAACTCGAGTTCTGTTCTTCGAAAATTAATTTCGACTTCGCCGTTGTGTTCGTAGCGTGGGTATTTAGCTACGGTGTGAATTTCGTCGAATTCCGAGGTAGATCGGTTTTCGCGTCGATTTGGTGCTTTATGTAATTTTGTAATTAATTATATTATTATATAATTATAATATATATATATATATAGAATGAAACCCCCGATCCATCATCTTCCCCACTCAAACTGCCGCCCCTGTACGAGAGAAACGGAGAAACCGCCTACCCTTCCCTTCAGACGCCGATTCCCGGAGCGTTTGTGGACGGAATTCGATTCCGAGAGTGGATTCGGATTGCTCTCGTCGAGACCTTCATTCCTACGGTAAGAAATTCGATTTTCGTGGAGTTTTGGGAGGATTGGAATTTTCAGTTTTGGAGCTTTCCGCCATTAATGGCCGAGTGTTTGTTTTAGGTGTTGCGGTCGTTTTGATCCGTGCGAAGAGGAGGAAAGCAGTCCAAAGCTTCGCTGTGATTTGAGGCAATTGGTATTCTTGCCCTTGCCAAGTTTTTTTTTTCGATTTTACTTGCTGAAATTGAAATCGCGGTTAGCCCAGGTTAGAGGCCTTGTTGTTCTCATTTTCTTGCTAACTATAGGGCTTAGTTCTTCCTACTGAAACCCCCCCTATTTTGTGATGATTGGAATCCAAATTGTTGGCGTGGAGCCGTTTTTTTTCCTTTACTCTGATTGTTGCTCGGGTTCGGGTGTAGCCGAGAGGGAGAGTTAGGAGGGGTGTGGTTGCCGATTTTCGTTAAGGTATTACTCGAATGATTAGGCATAGTTTGTATAGTAGTGGTGCGCGACGTTGGTAGTTTCCTGCTTCTACTGCTGTTGCGTGGGTCGTGTGCGCGTTCCGGTGTCGTTCGGGAAATTCCAAACGGTACAGGTTACGGCCGCGCACGGTTGTTAACCGTTAGGGACGACTGGTTGGGCGCACGACCACTGGTCGTGTGCCTCTGGTCTTGCGCGTATAACTTTCAGTTTCCAAAGTTCTGTCTCGGAGATCGCACTAGCGCTGGCAAGCAGTGCGCACGACCACTGATCGTGCGTCACTGATCGTGCGCTGACGCTATGTTTTCTCAGGTTTTCCAGGTTCGCTTCGCACGATCATCAGCCGATGAGTGCGCACGACCACTGATCGTGCGTCACTAATCGTGCGCTCTGTATACTTTCTTTTGCTAGGCGAATTTAGCTGGTTTCGAGTGCGGGAGTTTAGATACTCAAGTGACAGGCAACTACTCGAGTTCTGGATCTTCTGCCTTGGTCGTTCGACTATCGTCGAGCTCCGTATTCTTTAGCGGGTTTGTGGGTAGTGACTTTATTTTGGCGGCGAGTGAGGCTAGCTCACTCAACGCCAAAGTTTAGGTAGGCACTGAGTGGGTTTCACTCAATGCCTAGTCGTGTTGGTTTATTTCAACACTCTTCCTTTACCTTGTCTTTCGTTTCCGAGTGGATTTCCAGTTGTATTTCTGGGTTTTCCTTGTCGGCCGTTTTCTTTATTTTCCTAGAGGCCGAATCGTGGGTCGTGGTTAGTAGTGGTGGTTGTAGCTCTTTATGGGAGTGGAGTTGTGTGATATAGCCAAGGCCACCCATGTTTTTCTTGCTCCAGGTACGGGCTGGGCATGTCGGGTGGAAGATCCCTTGTGTTTTCACGTGTTGACCCTCGAGCTTTTGACTTGAACATGGTGGATTGGGGGACTGCGTTTGCCTTCGATCCGGTCCTCGTTGTTGTTTTTGCTACTATCACTTCCCACAGTTTAGGGTATTAGAAGTTTCTTCTTTGGTAGTATGCAGCATTCAGGCTCTTGGCAGCCTAGTAGGCCCTGCAGGATGTGGTTCCTGGGCTGGGTCGTTGCTGTTTCTTTGCACGTTGTGCATTTATTGTGGTCTTGTTTTGGACAGTTGTGACTCTTTCTACTGCATGTTTTTCTGGTCTTTTCCCCTTTTGGTTGACTCTTTCATGCAGTTTTACTTTGTTTAGCTTGCTGAGGTATTCTGTTTTCTTTTGGAATACCCCAGGTTCTGAGCCGTAGCCAGTCTGGTGGCTAGTTGGAGGTGGTGTTGTTTGTGGACTCCCAGACTTTGGAGTTCTGTTTACCTTGTTAGTGAGGTTGTTTTTCAGTACTTTCTTACAGACATATATTTGTGCTAGTGGGTTCGTGTCAGGTTGTTGGCACCCACTGGTAGTTTTTTACCTTGTACTAGATATATACTATTGCTGCTACCATTTCTGGAGATAGTCTACTTACTCTGAGAAGGTTTTATGCTAGGTTGCTAGTTATTTTTAAACTATAATTATTATTATAAATAAAGCTCATGATCAGTATGTTTTATAAGTCGTATTCACTATTTTCCAAATCACGTATAAAGACCACTTTCTTATATATTATATAAATTAAATGTAGGGTCTTGCATAGCATGAGTGGTTCTTTTGGAACCCTTATGCGCTCCTTAGGATGTTAAACCTAAATAAAGTATTTTTCCGCAGCGTATAAATATAGTTTTTCTTTTGTGGACTAGGTGATCCACTGAGCCGAGGGATACGGTCTCTAAAATATAACTGATTTTCTAATCATTAATCACATGATTTTCTTTCGTTAAGTTGGTAGTTGGCTTTGCCTGAGCGTCAGCAGTTATCCCCTGCTTGACGTGGCATCAAGACGCGTGTTTTCTCTTACTCTGATAATTCTTAATTCGGAGAAAATGCGGGTTGTGACAGTTACAACTTGAAACATAAGATTACAAGTGCAATGAAATAAAAAACCTAAGCTAGCACTCATCAACACTAAGCTACTAAAGAAGTTACAAAAAACTATAATAAAAGGAGTACACAAACAAGAATTAAAAGCTTAAAATGAGAAAGAGGGAGAGGAGAAGCATGGAAAACTCCAAGAAATAAAAGGGCAGCACCTCCCCTCTCAACCTAAAATTACTTGCTTGACACACGGGGGAGGCCTGACTTTATAGACTTTTTTCGAGATGGTCATACCCCCCTATCACGCGCGGGGAGGGCGTGTCCGGGTGGCGTGTCCGGGTGGCGTGTCAGTTACGGGGTTGACCTCGAGAGCTGAATTCTGACGGAAATGATGATTTCTTCTATACGTTAGTGGGCATACCCTTGGACACACCCGTGTAAGAGGGGTGTGTAAGGCTCGCCAAGTCTCAATCATTGGTCGAAAATCCGTCAGTTGTCAAAAAAGGTGGAACACACCCGTATATAGGGGCTTGTCAGTACTGTTGACGTGCAACAATGGAAAATCTTTAAATGCGGCAACAAGCTTTAGGATGAGGGTGATATGCCTAGAGATACGCCTAGGGAGGGTGTGTCAGGTGGGGCATATCAGGTGTTTTTTCTCGAGATTCGGTATCTGGCAGCAATCTTCCTCGGGATAGGGTTACACGCTCGGTGACATGCTAGGGAGGGCGTGTTAGGTCATTTTGGCCGAAAACTGAGGAAATTTGTAAAAAGAAGAGAAATCATTAGTGGCAATAATATATACAAAAGGTGGTCAATATAAAATCATACAAGACATGATTCGTGTGTTAAAAACCTAACAATGTCCTAATAGTTTAGACTACAAAACGTATTATCAAATTCCCTCAAGCTTAAGCTTTGCTTGTCCCCAAGTAAAGATATAAAACTAGCTAACATAAAAAGTGACTAATCAAAAAGTTCTAATTATGCTTACACAAGTACAATGCGAAATTCTAAGTAGGGAGAAGGTGAAATGTAAACCTAAAATAATCACTTAAATATGGTTTAATAATTTATAAACTTTACTAACGAAAATAAATCATCCAAAATTTTAACAAAATTCTTTAAATAAATTTAAGAAAGGCAATGAAATGAAAAAATGCATTAAGTTGTTACTAGATCCAAGAGACACATTATAACTATATCAATCAAATAACAAAAATCTATATTTAAATCCAAAACTTTACTATTTTACATTTCTTCTTTACTTAGCTAATAAATAAAATTCAAAAACATGAATCAAAAGGGCTTATTCGGACCGAAACGTTTGGTTTAGGATTATGATTAGAAGTGGAATTCAAAGATAAATGAGGAGGCTCAAAAATCACACTAAACCAAAATAAAGAGTTTCAAAAATTTCATCACAAATAATATATTTTTCTTTCTCGTTTTCTTTTCCAATTTCTTTCTTTTTTTCTTTTCAAAAAACAAAGGCCAAAAATAAATTTTTTTTCATTTTTGAAATTGGCCAAACAAAAGTAAACACTTATTTTGAGGATACATTTTCAAATTGTTCTCCAAATATATCACAAAATAACCTTATCATTATCATGAAATTTTTTTTATGAAACTCAAAAGGTTAGTGTGATAGATAGGTTGGAAAATTTTAGCTTTGGTGAACATGAAATGAAATCGAGTAAAGGCTCAAAGCGGCTAACTAGGGATAAAAAAATTTTAGGTTGGCAAGAAGGCTCAAACGAAAACAAAAATGGTCTAAATCATTTTCATGTTTTTAAATTTATCTAAAACATAAGCTTTGAAAAATTTCAAAAAACAAATCCTAGATAGTAAAAGAAGACTAATGAAATTATCTTGAAAATAGAAATAATAAGTGACTTGGATCGTTCACATCTACTACACTAATCAAAAGTTGACATTACAAAAATTATCAAAAACGAGAAGGAAAATAGTGGATGAAAGATTTTCAAGAAAGTAAAGAAAATAAATGAAGAAAACCATAATAAAAATGCGAGTTTTAGAAAAACGTTTCACGTTAACATGCTACCGTGAATTAGAAACACAACATGACCAACATTTTACTTATGAAACATAATTAAACAGAATGATTAGAAAGATTATAATTACATAAGTCATTATATGGAATTTTCAGAAAAACAAAACAAAAACAAGGGGTACTATTGAAATACCAAAATTAGTTTAACCTATTAAAGTAAAACAAATAACATAATAAATTTTTTTTTTTGATTTTGAAATATTCTCTTTTTTTTGGATTTTTAAAGATATTATCTTTTTTTGGATTTAGGGTTTTTAAGATATTCTCTCTTTTTTTAGATTTTGATTTTTTTTTAAAGAGAACAAAATAAAGACAAGAGAAAGAGGAAATCCTCCCACAAGCTTAAAATGGACATTGTCCTCAATGAAGAAAGGAGGGAAAAGAGAGAGAAATTAAAACCGAAATGAAAGTACAGAATTGAAAAATAGGTACTTTCCCGGATTTTTGCGCTGCGAATGTTGATTGATGCTGCCCCAATGCTTGCACTTTGGAACTTCATTAAATGTCTTCTTTAGACTTCGTTTTGGATTCAGCAGCATTGGAGCAGGCGATCGCAAAGGCTTCAGCTTGTCGGAGCCGTCCGGGGAAAAAAGTGTAAAATAAATAAAATATAAAAAATACTTGGGTTGCCTCCCAAAAGCGCCCTTTATTTAAAATGTCATTTGATCTCGACATATCAAAAAAAAAATTTGTCCAAAAGATTATTGTACAAAATAATAATAATATCCAAAATAATATTCGAAGTTTTTAACAAATAAAAGTCTTAAATTATCAAAAATTCAGATCATGCAGAATAACATTAATATAGTTTAGGCTGACAACACCACAGAAATACAGTTTAAGATGCCGGCCATTAATTTGAAATCGCCCTTATCAGGCTGTGAAATTAAAACAGTGCCATATAAAAAAACTTCTTTAACAGAAAATGGCCCAGACCATCGCGACTTTATTTTTCCAGGAAATAAACGTAAACGTGACTTATATAAAAGAACCCGGTCGCACGGTTTGAAGGTGTTTGGGTGCCTTAAGTGTTTGTCATGAAAACCTTTCGTCCGCTCTTTATAAAATTTGTTATTTTCATATGCGTAAGTGCGCCACTCGTCGAGTTCGTTAAGTTGGAATTTTCGAAAATCGCCGATAGAATGGGGATCGAAATTTAAAAACATTAATGCCCAAAAAGAACGGTGTTCTAATCTACGGGTAAATGACAAAATTTTCCATAAACCAACCGATATGGTGTACAACCGATGGCGGTTTTGTACGCTGTTTGGTAGGATCATAGAGCATCGTATAATTTGGTTAACCAGTCTTTTCTAGAGGTGGAAACAGTCTTTTCTAAAATTCGTTTAATCTCTCTGTTCACTACTTCGACTTGTCTGTTAGTTTAGGGGTGGTAGGCAGTTGAAAGTTTGTGTGTAACGCCAATATTTAATAAGAATTTTTGAAAACTGTGCGTTACAAAAATGTGAACCTCTATCGCTAACGATGGCTCGCGGCGTACCGAATCGAGAAAATAATTTTTTCAAAAACATAATTATGACTCGGGAGTCATTAGAAGGAAGAGCTTGGGCTTTAGCCAACCATGAAACATAATCGTTGGCAACTAAGATGTATTTGTTTCTGAAGATAGAAGGAAGAGGGCAAACAAAATAAATTCCCTAGAGGTCGAAAACTTCGCACTTGAGGAAATAATTTTACGGCATTTCATTTTTAATGGAAATATTCCCTGACCGTTGGCAACTATCACACTTACTCACAAAGGCTTGCGCATCTTTAAATAGGCTAGGACAGTAAAAACCTGCGCAAAGCACCTTGTGAGCGGTACGAGCAGCTTGATAGTGACCACCAGTCAGTCCTTCATGTAAGTGTTTTAGAATATCTAATCCTTCTTCAAGAGAGACACATCTCCTTATCACTTGGTCCGCACAAACTCGCAAAAGGTGCGGGTCCTCCCAAAAATAGTTATTTAACTCAAAAAAGAATTTCATTTTTTGTTGAGAGGAGAACTCTTTCGGGAAGACACGAGCCACTAAAAAGTTGTCTATGTGTGCCAACCAAGGAGAGGAGGATGTGTTAATTGAAAGCAGCTTCTCATCAGGAAAATAATCAGTAAAAGATTTTTCATCTAAATTTTCTATTTATGGATTATCTAATCGTGAGAGATGGTCGGTGGCCAAATTCTCGGCTCCTCGCTTATCACAAATTTCTAAGTCAAACTCCTGGAGGAGTATGACCCAATGAATCAGGCGCGGCTTGGCATCCATCTTAGCTAGAAGATACTTGAGGGACGAGTGGTCCGTAAAAACGATAATTTTGGAAAGCGTAATATAAGGAAGGAATTAATCAAAAGCGAAAACAACAGCTAGGAGCTCCTTCTCGGACGTGGTATAATTCTCCGGTGCCAATGTAAGTGTTTTACTTGTATAATAGATTGGGTGGAAGTTTTTAGATATTCGTGGTCCTAGTACGGCTCCCACCGCAAAACTACTCGCATTGCACATAATTTCAAAGGGAAGGTCTCACACCGGAGCTATCATAATATGTGCATTAATTAACTTATCTTTAATTATTTCAAATGCAGATAGACAAATGTCATCAAAAATAAACGGGGCGTCTTTTTCTAAGAGTTGAGTAAGGGGTTTGTTAATTTTGGAGAAGTCTTTTATGAAGCGGCGGTAGAAACAAGCGTATATTAAGAAACTTCTTATAGCTTTGACGTTCGTAGGCGGCGGCAGCTACTCGATAACTTCTATCTTAGCTATGTCTACTTAAATACCTCTCGTAGAAATCTTATGGCCCAAAACTAACCCTTCCCTCACCATAAAATGACATTTTTCCCAATTTAGAGCAAGGTTAGTTTCTTCGCATCTTTTGAATACTTTTTCAAGGTTTTCTAAGAAACTATCAAAGGCATCACCGAACACGAAGAAAACATCCATAAATACCTCCATAATGCTTTATACATACTTGTCGAATATAGCGAGCATACATCATGGGAATATAGCTGGCGCATTGCATAATCCAAATGACATTCTTCGGTAAGCAAAGGTGCCGAAGGGATAAGCAATCATATTTTTCTCCTGGTCCTCGGGAGAGATGGGGATTTGAAAATTCCCTGAGAGGCCATCGAGAAAATAGTAAAAGCTATGGCGGAATAATCGCTATAAGAATTGATCGATGAACAACAAGGGAAAGTGGTCCTTGCGGGTGGCATCGTTCAACTTATGATAGTCAATACACATTCGCCACCTCGTCACCGTCCGTGTCAGTATTAAGTCATTATTTTCATTACTAATTATAGTTATCCCTCCCTTTTTTAGCACAACCTTGACAGGGCTAATCCACTTACTATGAGATATAATATAGATAATTCTTGCGTCTAACAACTTCATAACCTCGTCTTTTAAGACTCTTTTCATATTCGGATTTATACGACACTGAGGTTGGATGGAGTTACGTGAATTATGTGGGTGAAGAAAGATGGGCTAATGCCCTTGATATCAGATATCTGCCAGGCAATAGCTCGACGATGTTTATGTAAAACTAGAAGGAGTTTGTCATTTTGTAGTTCAGATAGTTAGGCCGAAACTATCACTGACATTTTTGAAAAAAAAATTCTAGGAAGGCATACTTGAGATGTTCAGGTAGTTCTTTTAATTCTAGGGTAGGGGGTTCTTCATAAGATGTTTTGGAAGTTCTTTCTTTTTCAAAAATAACATCTTCATAGAATTTTAACTTATACGAAAAAATTGAAGTGGGTGAATCAATGGCCATGGCGGTTTCTTTTAGACTTTCAGTAGGAAGAGTTGAGGAAGAATAAAAATCAGAAAGTTCATCTTCAGAAATGTGGTAGGAAAATTTATCACTTAAGGTATCTAAGAAGAAATAGGATTCGTCACCTATTTCTCCAGGGTATTTTTCATCGAAGGGGTGATTGAGAAGATCACTTCATCATCACCTACTCGTAGGAAGAGCATGTCATTGCTTACGTCAATGATAGCTTGGGAGGTGGCAAGGGTTGGACAAGGATCAGGGGAACCTCGACGTCTTCTTCGATGTCCAATATGACGAAATTCACCGGGAAGATGAATTTGTCAACTTTGACTAGAACATCCTCCACTATTCCTAACAGGTACTTAACATATCTATCAGCGAGCTGGATACTCATACGTGTGGGGTTGAGGGTACCAATTCCTAACATCTTAAATAACAAGAAGAGCATTAGGTTGATACTTGCACCTAAATCGGCAAATGCATGCTTTACAAAAAGAACAACAAAGACACACAGTATAAAAAAACTACCCGGATCACTGATCTTCTTTGGTAAACCGTTTGTCAAGACAACAGAGCACTCATCGTTTAATGTGACATACGATAAGTTATCTAACTTCTTCTTGTTAGTCAGGAGGTCCTTAAGGTACTTAGCATACTTCGGCATCTGGGTAATCGCTTCGTGGAAGGGTAGATTTATATGGATTTGCTTAAACATTTCTAAGAAGCGGGTATACTGATCATCCTTATGTTGCTTGTTCAGTTCGAAAGGGTATGGTAGAGTTGGATTATTTTTAAAGATGGGTGGTGGAGTGAGATATTTTTATAAAGCAGAGAGCGGAGTGATAACTTCTTTTTCAGCTTGTGGTGGAATATTCAAAATGGGGCGGAGCTTGCCTCGGGCTCTTTGCTAACCATATCAGAAAATTGCTTCCCACTCCGAAGAGTTATAGCTTTCATTTGCTCTCTCGAGTTGGGCTTGGTATTGGCACGAAGAGACCCGGCGGGTCGCTCAGATATAATTGCTAGTTGTCCTACTTGATTTTCTAGATTTTTAACGGATCCGGCTAGGCTTCTTATAGTTGCGTCATTAACATTCATATATTTTGAAAACATTTCCTCCAAGCTTGGAGGTGTTTGATAATTTTGAAGAGGTGGAGGTGGTGCAGAAAAATCATTTTGTGGTGGCGGGCGCATTGCGTACGAAGGGTTACTCCACGAGCAATTTGGGTGGTTTAGTAAAGCGGGATTATAACTATTCGGAAAATCAAAGCCCGACGCAGGAAAATTAGCAGCAGAAAAATTATGAAAAGTATCCCTAGGAATATTGTTAACATAATCTATGTATTCGGGGGCAGGAGTTGCAGATTCCCATACCTGAGGGGCGGAGTCAACAATCATCTCTGTTATCTTTTTACTTAATACTTCCACTTACAGAGCTAGCTAGGATACGTTTTCTACTTCAAAGATACCTGCAGGTTTGTTTGGCCATGTCCACGAAAAGCTCAAGAGCTGCTTCAGGGGTTTTGTGGTTTAAGGTACCACCGGAAGCTGCGTCTATCATTTGCTTTATATTTTGATTTAGCCCGTTATAAAATGTCTGCACTTGTAACCATACAGGCAGCGTGTGATGGGGGCATCATCTTAAGAGTTCTTTAAATCTTTCCCAGGTTTCATAAAGAGATTCAAAATCTATTTGAAAAAAGGCAGAAATATCGTTCCTAAGTTTTGAAGTTTTAGCTGGCGGAAAATACATCGCCAAAAATTTTTCGGTTAGTTGATCCAAAGTGGTGATGCTCCCTCTTGATAGAGTCATCAACCACTATTTAGCTTTAGTTCTAAGGGAGAAGTGGAAGAGTCTTAGCCTAATAACATCATTTGTAACCCCATTGATTTTAAAGGTGTCACAAATCTTAAGAAAGCTAGCTATATGCGCGTTCAGATCTTCATCTTGAAGTTCATAATATTGCACATACTGATGCACCATTTGAATTATGCTAGGCTTTAGTACGAAGTTATTATTATTTATAGCAGGGCGAACTATGCTTGATTTTGTACCCTCTAGATTCGACCATGCATTATAGGACATAAGCCTATGCAGGGCTTTTTCTACGATGGGCTCTTCCATTCTCAAAGTATAAAATGACTCGGAATCCTCAACCGGTATATATAGAGTAGGGTCTTGAAATTGCGATCTTCTTCAAAGAATACACTAAATTTCGTGGTCCAAGTCCAAAATAACCGACGGATTTCCGTGGGTCATGCACTAGGAGACGAGAAGATAAAGAAAGAATAAACTAGAAAAAGAGAACTAATATTTTTTTTTTAAATAGAACTTTTAATGTTTTAACTCCCGAACTTCCCAAGGGATACCCGATAAAGGGTTTGCATGATACTAGACAAGATAGTGGTATTTAAGCCACATTGCCCTTTTCGAGAGAGTTATGTGGTGTAGATAAATTGTGAAGCGGGCTTCTATTAAGAGCGGCAATATTGTTTTTGATTTTTTTTTAATTTTTAAGGAAGAGGGTGAGAAAGAGAAGTGATAAAAGTAATAGGTTTATGTTTTCAAATTATCAAAAAAAGTTTCTCCCCGTCAACGGCGCCAAAAACTTGGTGTCTACTAATCGTGAAGAGAATAAAAACCGAACTAGCAATCCAACTAGGTAAGTATACCTATCGAACTGTAGCTAGTGGACACAAGTGTCGTATTAAAATCCGAGAACCGTTGAGTAATCTTACTGACACGAAAACTATTATCTTATCGAAGGATTGTTTTAGGGTTTGTTAAAAAAAATAATTGCGATTAAGAAAGGAAATATTTGTGCTAAAAAGAGAACTACTTGCAGCTAAATAAGAACAACTAAAAACGATTACTACAAGGGGTTGAAACGATGAAATAGTAAAGCACTCGATCGAGAATCACCTCGGCAAAAGTTGTTTAAAAAATATGAAAATAAACAATATAAATAAAAGTTAAAAATAAAAATAAAGTCTTAAGTTATCCATAATTCAGATCATGTAGAATAAAATTAATATAATTTTGACTGGCATCACCACAGAAATAAAGTTTAAGACACTGACCATTCGCTTTGAACTCACCCTTATCAGGGTGCGAAATTAAAATCGTCCCATACGGAAAAATTCTTTAACAGTAAATGTCCCAGACCATCGTGACTTTAACTTTCTCGGAAATAAACGTAATCGTGAATTATATAAAAGAATTTGGTCGTCCGGCTTTAATGTTTTTGGGTGCCTTAGGTGTTTGTCGTGAAAACACTTCGTCTGCTCTTTATAAAATTTGTTATTTTCATATGCGTAAGAGAGCCACTCGTGAAGTTCGTTAAGTTGAAATTTTCTAAGGTCACTGACAGAGTGGGGATCAAAATTCAAAAACCTTAAGGCCCAAAAAGCACGGTGTTCAAATTCTAGGGGTAAATGACATTATTTTCCATAAACAAACCGATACGACGTACATCCATTGGCGGTTTTGTACGCTGTTCAGTAGACCCATAGAGCATCGTCTAATTTGGTTGACCAGTCTTTTCTAGAGGTGGAAACAGTCTTTTCTTAAATTCTTTTAAGTTCTCTGTTCACTACTTCGACTTGTTTGTTAGTTTGGGGGTGGTAGGCAGTTGAAAGCTTATGCGTAACGTCGAATTTAATAAGAATTTTTGAAAATTGGGCATTACAAAAATGTGAACCCCTATTGCTAACGATGGCTCATAGCATACCAAATCGAAAAAAATTATTTTTTCAAAAACCAAATTACGACTCGGGCGTCGTTAGTAGGAAGAGCTTGGGCTTCAGCCCATTGTGAAACATAATCTACAACACAACTAAAATAAACTTGTTCCTGAAGCTAGAAGGAAGAGGCCCAACAAAATCAAATCCCAAGAGGTTGAAAACTTTACACTCAAGGAAATAATTTTACGACATTTCATTTTTATTGGAAATATTTCCCGACCGTTGGCAACTATCACACCTACTCACAAAGGCTTGCGCATCTTTAAATAGGCTAAGCCTATAAAAACCCACGCAAAGCACTTTGTGAGTTGTACGAGCAGCTTTATAGTGACCACCAGTCGGTCCTTCATGCGTTTTAAAATATCTAATCCTTCATCAAAAGAGACACATCTCCTTAACACTTGGTATGCACAGACTCGGAAAAGATGCGGGTCCTCCCAAAAATTGTTCTTCAACTCAGAAGAGAATTTCTTCTTTTGATAAGAGGAGAACTCTTTCAGGAGTAAACGAGCCACTAAATAGTTGGCTATGTATGCAAACCAAGGAGAAGGGGATGTGGTAATTAAAAGAAGCTTCTCATCATTGAAGAAATAATTAAAAGATTTTTCATCGAATTTTTCTATATACGGATTATCTAATCGTGAGAGATGGTCGGCGGCCAAATTCTCAGCTCCTCGCTTATCACGGATTTTTAAGTCAAACTCTTGGAGGAGTAAGACCCAGCAAATCAGGCATGGCTTGACATCCGTCTCAACAAGAAGATACTTGAGGGTCGAGTGGTCCAAAAAAACGATAATTTTGGAAAGCGTAATATAAGGATGGAATTTATCAAAAGCGAAAACAACAGTTATGAGCTCCTTCTCGGTTGTTGTATAATTCTCTAGTGCCGATGTAAGTGTTTTACTTGCATAATAGATGGGATGAAAGTTTTTAGATATTCGTTGTCCTAGTACGGCTCCCACCGCAAAACTACTCGCATCGCACATAATTTAAAAGGGGAGGTCCCACACTGAAGCTATCATAATAGGGGCATTGATTAACTTTTATTTTATTAATTCAAAGGCAGATAGACAAAGGTCATCAAAAATAAACGGGGCATCTTTTTCCAGAAGATGAGTAAGGGGTTTGGTGATTTTGGAGAAGTCTTTTATGAAGCGGCGGTAGAAGCCAGCCTGTCCTAGGAAACTTCTTATAGATTTGACATTCGTAGGTGGCGACAGTTTCTCAATAACTTTTATTTTAGCTATGTCTACTTCAATTCCTCTCACAGAAATCTTATCAACCAAAACTAACCCATCCCTAACCATAAAATGGAATTTTTCCCAATTTAGGGCAAAGTTAGTTTCTTCGCATTTCTCTAAGACTTTTTTGAGGTTTTCTAAGCAACTATCAAATGCATCGCCGAACACAGAAAAATCATCCATAAAAACCTCCATAATGCTTTCTACGTACTTGTCGAAGATATCGAGCATACATCGCTGTAATGTAGCTGGCACATTGCATAATCCGAATGGCATTCTTCAGTAAGCGAAGGTGTCGAAGGGACAAGTAAAAGTAGTTTATCCTGGTCCTCGGGAGCGATGGGGATTTGAAAGTACCCCAAGAGACCATCGAGAAAACAGTAAAAGCTATGGCCGGATAATCGCTCTAAAATTTGATCGATGAACGGTATGGGGAAGTGGTCCTTGTGGGTGGCATCATTTAACTTATGATAGTCAATACACATTCGCCACACCATCACCGTCCGTGTAAAGTTTAAGTCATTATTATCAATACTAACTATAGTTATCCCTTGTAATGCCCCTGATTTTCTGATAATATTATTTGTTTTGGTATAATCACATTTATGACATCAAGGCGTTACTTTTTTACGTTATATTGACGGCGCTGCACCGTTAGTGCATTTTTTGCATCCGTTGGGATTGTTTGACAAGATTTATGGGATTTTGATTTCGATTGAATGTTTTTCCTTGATTGAAAGGGATGAAGTTTTGAGGTTTTTGACTTGTCCATTTTTATTGCGATCCGAGCATTTTGGGTCTAGGAACGTGTTTTGATCTTTGTGTAGATATTTTCTTGTGTAATCATTTGATGATAGTGTCTCAGGAATGGTGCGCCGGATTCTAGGGTTATTTTCGCTGTCTAATTCGTTATATTTCGACGTGCGTTCAGGCGCTGTCTAGAGTCGATGAAGTGTCTAGCGGCATTCAATAATCGGCAAACTAGGCGTTCGATGATCATCGTTCAGTGTTGCGTTGGATGAAATCTGAATGGAAAACATTGAACTGGGTTCAGTTCAACGAAATTGAATGGAAAACGTCGAACTGGGTTGAGTTCGACGAAATCCAAACGGAAATCGTTGAACTGAGTTGCGTTCGACAAAATTTAAACCACCTGTGTTAATCTTCCCTGTTGTCTGTAGAAATCCTGTTGCTCTTGAGAAGTGCTCCTGGTGTTCTCGAGAAGCCCTCTTGTAGTTCTCGAGAGCTCTTCTTCAGTTCTCGAGAAACCTGCTTCATTACTCGTGTAATTCTTCTTCTACTCGAGTAATCTTCTCCCCTATTCCCGAGAAATATCTTATACTTGAGAAATAATCTTCTTCCACTCGAGAAATAATTTTCTTCACTCGAATAGTCCTTGACTTCTTTTCGAGAAGCCCGATTCCGCCAATCCCAGATCGTTTTCTTAAGTTCGGTTATTATAAAATTACACCTAGTATATTTATACCCTACTTCTTCTTTCTCCCCTTTAACTTAGACCAAACTACTGTTCATCTCCCGAACTAGAGCGGCGTGAATGTAGGAGAGGAAGTGTTTCCATAAACCTTCCGCTCACCGCCGACGGTGCTCTAGTGCTCCAAATCTTGAACCGATCATAGATCTTGCAAGAACTCGACGAGAGCTTTGCCATCGTGGTGAAGTTTTCCTCATTTCTTGTGTTTTTCTCGTTAGGGTTTTTGGCCCTAACCTCTTCTTTTGGCCATTTTTGTTAGATTTCGACTTCCCTCGTCTTCTTTAGCCCCGATCTTTAACAAGGAGCGATTTGGAGAGTTTTTCCGGCAAAATAAAGGCAAGTGGTGGTTTTCCCTTTTCCCCCTCCCTTCCAATCTTGATGATAACTGTTAACCTCATTTTCTTTAATCTTTCTGCACTATTGCCATTTCGATTTGTGGATATATTTAATCTTCCTTTGAAATCCACTTGGATTAATAGTTTTGATATGATGATTTAACCTTGTAGCATTGTAGTGGTTTGTTGGATATGTTAAATTGTTTGCTTTAATCATTCCTAACTATTATGTAGAATGTGTTTAGAGTTATTTAGGATTGTGAAATCCTTCCTAAGGTTGATCAACCGTTTCATAAATCTAGAATTGTCTAGTAGAATCCGATGTGCCAAGTCTTGAGATATATCATGATTTTCTTATTTGTAGGAGTTAGTGGGGGTATCCACCTCCGCATTATTTTGAGACTTATTAGAACCTTGTGGAACTCTACTGGGTGTTTGGGCATCTGCGATGAATAGTGGAGTGTATGAGTCTCCCCCACAGTTAGACGAATATTATATTTTTGAGGGTTTGTCCAAATGAGTGACCACCTCGCCCGTGTTTTTGGGTAGAGTTGACCACATGTGGCTAATAGGGTTATTGTGATATTCTTGATTCTAATTTAATCATGCTTTCCACCTTTTTAGCCTTGTGCATCTGGTGTATTTTGATGTGCGGGACGATTCACGTAAGTTCTATTTTCTGATTCATTTTGTACTTTACTTCTGTACTTTTAGTCTTTGGTTTGTACCCCTTTGACCTTGTTTACTTTTTGGCTCACTTTTTCTGCCATCGCTTGTACCCTCTTGCTGAGGTGTTCTGTCTTCGGAATGCCTCAGGTCCAGAGCTTTAGCAAGTAGTGGAGCTGGTTTTGGAGCTCCGGAGCAGTAGTGTTGGATTGGGTTTTCACCTCGCCGTTGCGAGGTAGTTTGTTGTTTCAGTTTACCTTACTTAGTAAAGACATACTTTCATTTTATGTGGGTTTGTGTAAGATTATTCACGCCCACATGGTTGTTGATTTTGGATACTTGCTAGCTGCTAGTTGTTTTCTTCCTGATTATTTTGGATTACTTGCTCTCTGGGATGTTTTATGCTAGGGCTGCATGTTAGATATTTTTAACTTATAAAACCCTATTATTACTATATCATACATGTCATCTCTTTCAAAACTAAGTCACTACTTTCTGGTTAGCATAAAGACTTTTTTACTATACTTATTATAAACCTAGAGTCTTGCATACCATGAGTTGTTCCCTGGGGAATGTTTGCACTAATGTAGGATGTGTATTCTCATAAATAAAGTATTTTTCCACAGCATATAAACTATTTTTCTTTCGTGGACTTGATGAGCCACCAAGCCTAGGGATACAGTTAAATGCTTAACTTAAATTGGATTTTCTCTAAATCACTTAAAGATCTCTCTTTTGTGTCAAGTAGGAGTTTTTCCTGAGCGCTCGCAGTTATCCCCTGCTGATGTGGCATCATGACGCGCATTTTCGCTTACTTTAATACACCCCTTCTTGCGGAGAAAATGAAGGTTGTGTCAGTTGGTATCAGAGGGAGGTTGGTTTGACAAGTTGGTTGAACCAGCCACCCATTTGTCATCAGTACATCTTAGCCGAAGCATAGTCACTACACTCATAGCATGACAAGAAGTATACGGAGCATATTATGTAGTATGGGATGAATAATATGTATTTGTATATGGACACACCATTGGTGGCAACATGTGATGCTTATGTAGTATGAGATGCATAACCACTTCTACATGGGTGCCCATTAACACGTTTTCTATTTTTATAGCATGCGATGTTATGTAGTATGGGATGCATAACATTTCATGTGCACGCCACTCATAGCATGCATTAAGGCCTTTTTAGAATTCATATCACTGCATACATAACATATCATCGCATAAGCACGCATGCTAAGTTAAGGTTTACATGATGACACATGTACACACATGATTTTAAATAAGAATAAAGAATCCATACATTCATATCATAGGCACATGAGTCAGTAGGATGAGAGGATATCATCCTAATAGGACATGGTATCATTTATAAAATCCTAGAGCAAGTTTGTAGTGTAAGCAAGTGTCTTTTAAGTATGGTCTGAACTAAGTTGTGTGGCCTAGTCGTAATCTATGATTTTGATGAGTTGTTTGTTGCCTTTTTAGAAATGCTACTGAAGAATCCCGCGATGAGGTCATCTCCCCAGTCGGAGGGCAAGTCATCAGGTGTGCATAGCAATGCGTTGATCGAGAGTCTGCGTCAGAGAAATGAGGCTCTATCGAGACAATTAGTTGTGATGCAATCGCAGATTCTGTCTTTGTTGTCTGCTACTCCTGCGCAGCAACCCTTAGTGCAAGATTCTGCCATGGGTCAAGTCGTACCCATTAATCATGCACCTCTATTGCCCCCAGTGACACTACCACCAGAGATGAATTTTATCTCGCATTTCCAGCGATTGGGACCTCCCATTTATGATAGGAGACCCGACTTTATGGTTCTAGACGATTGAGTCATTTTTATAGAAGAGATGTTCTCATATTCGGGGATTGCAGAAGCCCAGAAGATAATGATTTTTTCCTATCAGCTAAAAGGCTTTGCAAAGAGTTAGTGGATTCAAGAAAAGTAGAGCCTAAATGAAGGATGCTCGTGGAATCTTTTAAGAATATGTTGTTGAAAAAGTTTCTACCCTCGGTCGAGCAGGACCGCCTGATGAATAATTTTCTAAATCTAAAGCAGAAAACAGCTCATGGTGAGTGAATATAAGATTGAATTTAATGAGTTAAGAAGATTAGCTCCTAATTTGGTAGCTTCAGAGGAGGGAAGAGTGAAATGTTTCCTTGGAGGACTAAGAAGAGATATCCCTAGGAAGGAAACAACTGAAGCTTCATATAGGAGAATCTACAATACTACAGAACTTTTACAGGGTGGCGCGTTAACAACCAGTCTTTTCAGAAAACTTATTTTATGTTATAATAAGGGTGGTCCATTAAGGGAGTGACATATGGAATGACCCTAAATCACCGACAACTTCTTTATAAGGGCAACCCGAACCTTAAAAAGTTCTATGGATTGGCTGAATTCTTCCCTCTTCCCGAAGAATGACGAACGGGAACGATACCGAAGAAAACCGAATACAGCTATGATGCCAAGAAGGAGAACACAATCTATGGCCATAAATCAAGCGAGCTTCCTACCCTCTCCCTTAGTGCTAGATCTTTAGATCCAAAGTGTAGGAGAGATATCAACTCATGATTGCTTAATTTGGGAGTTTAATGGAGATTTCCTAGGAATGAACCACATAAGAACTTTTGTTATAGCTTATCGATCTCCACATGTATAATGCCCCCACCCGGCATGTAGCATATAACAGAAGGTATGGCCGGGGACCAATGCCATATACTACGTATAGACTAAGCAGTTACTAAATTTAACCATAATCCAATATTTCGCATCCTAACATAGAGTGCATTCTAGCGGAAGTAATTTAAAGGTTAAAAATAGAACCCCAACAACATCATGAATGTCCACTACCACAATTAGGAATGAAAAAAAAACACAAAGAAGTCTTGGCCTAAAGGCCTTATAAGGTTTACTCAAATTAAACTATCTTGTATACATCGGCACACAGGCTGGCCACACATGAGTAATAAATAAACAAAATGGGCAATTCACTTTAGCCTTCAAGTGCCAGCTTAGTTATCCTAGGCTTCAACCCGCTATATCCTGCTTGGCTCAGCTGCACCTAGAAGCAACATTCCACCACAATGGTGGCAAACAAAATCAACGGTCAACATTAGCTGACCAAGTTATAATGACCCCAACCCTCACTCTGGGTGGTTGTGCTCCTTCACTGCAGGCATTAGTATAAAATAATATGGTAATAATAACGTGAAACTTAAGCACCATTCACCATAGACGTTGGCACAAACACCCAACGCCCCATGTTCTAAGGGCACATTCTTGGTGCACAGGACCTAAAGGGTCACACCTTTGTTCTCTGTGACAGTTAGCAACGTTTGAGCATTCATGTCTTTCAGTGCCCAAGCTAAAGACAACGCCCCTATGGCTACCACAAAGTCATGGTTGCTTAAAATCCACACATTGACTCACTCCAAGTCAATCGGCAAAGGGTTGGGTGCAGTTCAGCTATTTCCCGGTGCTCATATCGCCGGGTACAATAAGCCATGATGCGGGTCAGCATCCCCTTTTCTATCGATACATTCATAACATTTTTATGATCCTACGCAAGCACTCACGACCACCAAAGCTGAGCAAATTAAGCTCGCGCCCACAAACTTGGTCCCCAAGTCCTATAGAAACAAGCATCACAACAATATCCCTCAAGGCCCCACAAGACAGGCTACTAAACAAATTATACAACGCTCATAGGTAGCTATCGCTGGTGGTAGCACTACCGCCGCACGGTTGGGGTAAGACTATCTATTATTTCCCTTAAACAGGTGTTTTCCTGGAGACTAGCCCAGTATTATAACCACAGCCAACTGTACACCCCGTGACTCGAAATCTACGCGATAACCATAGAGTCTTCCCCGGCATACAAAGCATACAGACACCACCAATCTAGACCAACCCGTTCGGATGGGCTTCACACAACATGCCTATTCCGTACTTCGATTCCAGATCTAAATGCAATCTAACGGGGATACACAGATCTACCCGTCGGGAGAACCACATGCTTGTGTTCGTGGAGTGTCTACCCTCTAATGTCAAAAGAAAGGAGTTCACATGTCCAAGTAAAAGGATCGTTACCCTTGAAGTCCTCTTTGGCACCATGGGAGAAATCTAGACGGTCTAAATCAACCGCTCTGGCCTTGCTTTCATTAATCCAAACTCGCTTAGCGAATCTGAACTCCAAATCTAAACGGCGGCGTAAACTCTCCTTTCCGGCGCTGCTGTTCCTCCTCCAGAAATCAAGGCCAAGTCCTCAAAATCCAAAGTAAATGAAGTGAAACAGCCGAACTATGATTATATGCGGAGCTACCGCCGCACGGTAACTAGCTACTACCGTGTAGTAACGTTATTCAATGCCTCATTTCACGTGCAACCATCCAAGTCCTACCATCACAGGCCGGCACGGTTACAAAAATTGTTATTACCACGCAATAGGTAAATACCGCCAAGCGATCTTGGCGCCTGTTACGAAACAACCACCCTCACTAACGCTGTTCATTAATTGCTAATGCCGCGTCGTAAAAACATGAGAGCTCTGTCATTTTAATTAGCCCTGCTACTGCCAATGATAATATTACCACCGGGCGGTACCTCAACTCGATGCTCTCGACTCTCTCAATTCTCTCAATGCCTGACACTACCGTCACGCGGTATCAGCCTACCACCGCACGGTAACCCTTTTTCTTGCCTACAGAACATTTGGGTGTTAGAAATCTCACCTACTTAAAGAATTTTGTCCCGAAATTATGCATTGCAGGAAACATAATTTAAAGAAGTCATAACATTTAAAACTTGTACCTCAGTCAAACAATTCGGGGAACTCTGACCTCATGGTTTGCTCTCGCTCCCATGATAGCTCTTCGCGGCCACAGTTGTCCCATCGGACCTTGACCATCCCGATATCCTTGTTACGAAGTTTCTTGATAACTACATCCTCAATGCGAATAGGTTTGACCTTTGTTGTCAACCCACAATCAAATGATACTTGATCTGCAGCAATCACTAGCATAGGCTCTTGCTTCGCCTTCTGCAATACTGATATATGGAATACATCTTGTAGACCACCCAGTTCCGTGGACAATTTCAACTGGTAGGCGGCTTCGCCAACACGCTCCAATATCTCAAATGGTCCAAGGTATCTTGGACTCAGCTTTTTTAGCTGTCGTATCCTTGACACACATCTGAACGGCTTGATCTTCAAATATACCCAATTGCCCATGACGAACTTGATGTTCTTGTGCTTGGCATTATAGTATTTAGCCTGCCTATCTTGTGCAATCAGCAATCGCTCTCGGATTGTTCAAACAATCGAAGTTGCATCTTCGACATCATTCCGCTTATACAACTTGGACTCGCCAGTCTCCAACCATGGCAACGGATTACGACACTTCCTACCATATAGGGCCTCGAAGGGCGACATTTGAATACTCGCATGGTAGCTGTTGTTATATGCGAACTCAATCATATATAGGTGTTCCTCCCACCTTTTTATGAAATCCAAGGAACACATCTGAAGCATGTCCTCCATCGTCCTGTTGACTCTATCGGTCTGACCATCCATCTGCGAATGAAAAGTCGTAATGAACTTCAGCTTAGTCCCCAACAGTTGATGCACCAACCTCCAGTCATTATACGTGAAGCACCCATCTCAGTCACTCACGATGCTATGGGTTATACCGTGTAGTCGTACAATATTCTCAACATAACGATTTACTAGCTTTTCCACTGAATCATCCTTCCTATTCTGGATGAAGTGCGGCACTTTAGTTAAACAATCTACGATCACCCAGATGGCATCGTTTCCCTTCTTCGATCTTGGCAAACCATGCAAAAAATCCATGGATATATCGTCGAACTTCCACTCCGGTATAGACAAAGACTTCAAGAATCCTCCGGGCTTCTTGCATTCAGCCTTCACTAAAGCACAAGTTTGACACTTATACACATACAACTCTATGTTCTTTCTCAGTCCTGGCCACCAGAATAACTTTTTCATGTCTTTGTACATCTTTGTGCTCCCCGGATGGATCGAGTATATGGTATAATGAGCCTCGTACATCAACTCCTCTCGTATTTTACCCCCTCTTGGGAGGCACAAATGACTGTCCTTCCACAACAGTCCATTATCAATCTTAAACTTGGCATTTGACCCTTCCAAAGACTCAGCCATGTAGTGTTTCATGTTGTCGTCCAAATCAAAAGCCTGCCGAATCCGATCGGCGAGGACATACTGCACCTCAATCCAACTCAAACAGTCTTTAGCACCCGAACTCCTATCAACACAAGATATCTCTAAGGCCTCCAAATCTCGAACGAGACGCTCCTCATGCAACATTAACAAATTGTCCTGCGCGGGAGCTCTGCGACTTAATGCGTCCACAACCGCATTAACTTTGTCATGAACATAATTAATCGTGAAGGTGTAGTCCCTAAGAAACTCCATCCACCTACTCTGACGCATGTTTAGGTCCTTCTGATCCAACAGATACTTCAAGATCTTATGATCTATGTAAATGTTTACCTTCATGCCGTACAAATAGTGCCTCAAGAGCATCAATGCAAATATCACAGCCACTAATTCCAAGTCATGGGCCAAATAATTCCTCTCATGCACCTTTAACTTGCATGAACCATAAGCTATTACTCTCCCATGCTGTAACAAAACATATCCTAAGCTGATGCCTAAAGCATCGTTGTAGATCTCAAAGCCTTCTGTCCCACATGGAGAGCATAGAAGAGGTATCGTGGTCAGAAGACTTTTCAGTTCTTCGAAAGCTTTTGGGCATGCCGACGACCAAACAAATTTCTTGTCCTTCCTCGTCAAGGTAATGAGAGGTAACGCTATCCATTTGAAGTTCTCTATAAAGCCCGTGTAGTAGCCGACAAGCCCAAAAAAATTCCGGACTTCCGCCATAGAAGACAATATAGGCCACTCTCATATTGCAGCATCCGTTGTTGGATCCACCACGATACCCTCACCACTGATAATATGACCAAGAAACGCCATAGAAGATAGCCAAAACTCACATTTAGAGAACTTGGCGTACAACTAATTACTCCTCAAGGTCTCCAGAACAATATGCAAGTGCTCCATCTGATCATCCTCGGATTGGGAGTAAACCAAGATATCATCGATGAACACTATCATGAACCGATCCAAATACTCCTTAAACGTCCCGTTCATTAGGTCCATAAACACTGATGATGCATTAATCAGCCCGAAAGGCATGATAGTGAACTCATAATGCCCATATCGTATACTGAATGCCATCTTGGGAATATCACTTTCCCTTATTCTCAGTTCATAATAACCAGATATCAAGTCTAGTTTCGAATACACAATCGACCCAACTAGCTGGTCGAACAGATCATCGATCCTCGGAATCGGCTACTTGTTCTACTCTGTTAGCTTATGATAACTCTAATTATTTCTATTTATCATTTAATATTTTCTATTAATAGTTAGATATTATATATCAATTTTATAATCTAAAGTTTATAATTAACTACTTTTGTATTTTTTATTTATTTGTTCTAACAAAATTGTTTTCAGTCTTGTAGGGCTAATCTATAGATTATTTTGAGCAGAACTGGAATTTTCCCCTTCTCGGCCAAGACACGCCCCGTGACACGCCCTCCTTAGGCGTGTCCAAGGGCGTAACACCAAGGAGTTAAGAACGACGACTACAAATCATCGACCTACGAACGAAGAGCCTTGACATGCCTGTGACACTCCCTGTGCCACACCATCCTTGGACGTGTACCATAGGCGTGACAACAAGAACCAACATCGCCGATCGAAGAACATCGAGCTACCACATACATGACCGTGTCGCTTTTGAAACACCTGTGTCACACCTGTATGCGACGTGCTAGCCATAAGAAGATCTGTTAGAACCCTACCACATCGGATTAAAATGACACGCCCCTATCACGTGCGTGACCCATGGCATGTCAGGAGCATTTTCCAGCCAATAACTCAGCCTTTCTTACTGTTGCCACCAGATTTCTGTTTCCAACTTGATAACCCTTGGTCACGGGCGTGACCAGGGGCATGACGCCTCCATCAACAGTAATTTATTCCCGCCATTTTCAGCTTCCCTCCGTTTTCCAGAAACAAATCTGCCATACCCTAGGTCACGGGCGTGACCTAGGGCCGTGACCCGTCATTTAACAGATTTTGGCAGTTTCTCCTCCAACGTTCCTGGGGTTTCAAGATGATGGTTCTGAGCCTGACACGCCCTAGGTAACGGGAGTGACCTAGGGGCGTGACCGACCAACAATTTTTCCTATAAATTCCAGACAGCTTCAAATGCTCATGGTCAAATTTTGGGGAGTTGGAGTTTTGTGTTTTTCTGCTTTTATTACCGTATTTTCCTTTTCTTAGTCTATTTTTTCATTATGAAAGTTTCAATTCAAGTTTGCTTTTCATTTTCATCATGTCTTTCCCTACATTATCTTATAATTCCTTAATCATGATGAGTAGCTAATTTTCATTTAGCACTTGATCATGATGAACCTTGCAATAAAAATAAACTTTTCATTTTTATCAAAAGTGTCTTGTTCTTAATCTTGCTCACTAACGATTTTTCTTTGAATTATATTTTATCGAATTCATATTTAACGGATAAGTTCTTCGATCTAAGATACGTATCCAAAATGACCTTGAGTTACGGATACGAGGAGATCAATCTATGATAAAAGGAGTTGCATGCACTCCTCGAGAGAGGATGACAAAAATCTTCCGGATTGGAGTCAAATCCAATAGTGGGGTTCACCGCCTAAAGCAAGGTTAGGGGTTTCGACTGGCCGAGAGGTCTTAATCGATCAAACTAAGGTTAGTCAAAAGCATGAGCTCGAGAGAGACGCTTTTGTACATTAGGAACCTCCACGGTGGAGTGAGTAAATTTAAGAACTCGCATTTCTTTAATTTTCAAGAAGGTTTATTTTAGGCCAAGGGGATTCTAGATCAATTGCTAGTTTCCCCAACATTGAATTTATCTTTCTTAGTGTAACGCTTCCTTTTCCGTTTTAAACAAAAACCAACTTTTCATCCGATAAGATAATAACTCTTTCTTGTGAGTCAAAGTACTCGACAAGCCCCGAGTCGAAATATGACACTTGATTCTATACTCATGATAGGTATACTTTCCTCATTGATTGGAAACACGTGTTAGCGTGGAGAAAATATTCATCAGCTTATTGAGTTCCCGATAATCGATACACAGTCGTAGACTTCCATCCTTCTTCTTCATAATGAGGATCGGGGCACTCCAAGGTGACGAACTTGGACACACAAACCCCTGCTCTATCAATTCTTGAAGCTGTGCCTTCAATTCCTCCATCTGTCTCGGTGCTAAGAGGTAAGGAGACTGCGACACCAGCTTGGCACCAGGCACCAACTCAATGGTTAACTTGATCTCTCTCTGAGGTGTGGCTCTAGTGAGATTTTCGGGGAAAACATCGGCAAACTCTTACACCACAAGAATAACGGCCAAGTTAGGCTTAGGATTCTTAGCATCAAGTAGAGTGAAAAATAGTTCCGCACCCTCACAAACTACTTTAACTACTTGGAGATCAGACACCATCGTCTTACTTGGACCCTTCATACCGGACAAAGAAGTTTCTTGGCTTGTAATCATCCCCAGTTTAACAGTCTTCGAACTACAATCAATGAACACACATTGCTCCGAGAGCCAATCTATGCCAAAGATCACGTCAAACTATACTATTGGTAGTAGTGACGCTTCCAAGTCAAAAACTTGACTTCCTATCAGCACTTTAATGCAACAAACACTATCTATGCAGATCGAACATCCGTTAGGCAGCAACACATCCAACCTATAATTCGCCACCGAAGTAGGCACTCTGATATAAGATACAAAGTCCTTGGATAGAAAGGAATGTGAATCGCCTGTATCAAACAACACATGAGCCGGACAGTCCATAATTATGACAAATCCTAAAACACGATAGTCATACATCTAAAGCATAAGGCGTAAGGTATAGAAAGCACTAAAGCTAAAACCTAACACATTCCCATCACCACATTGCCTTTCTTGATGGCCTCTTGCTGGCGAAGGTTGTTGACTCTCGGTTGGGTTGGAGTCTGATGGGATGCGGTTGACTCTATTGCCTTCCCCTTTTCAACATAAGACGCTCCTGGCTTCTTGCACGATTTGCCACTCCAACAGTCGTCGGTTATATGCCCCGGCTTCCCACAAGAGAAATAGTGTATTGGGCCTCCACGCCCAGATGATGCCCCAGAAGTAACCGACGAAGAACCTGGTCCGGAAGGTTTGGCCTTCTTGTTCTACCTTCAGTACACAGCCTTCTGTTGTCTTGGTACCTTGAACTCCAGGCTCTTCATTGTCAATTCCATTATACTATGGATGATTTTCAGATCTTGTTCCAGAGATCGGTCCGTATGGACCTGGGTTAGAAAGCCCCGCTTCATCGGACCTGAGAGCAGCAACCTTAGATCATCGCGAAGTCCTTCATAGAACCGGTTGGTCTTGTGCTCTTCATCCAAAAAAGTGGAGCTAGCATAACATACCAATCTTATGAACTCATGTAGGTAGTCGTCCACACTACTCTCCCTTTGAGTAACCCTCTGGAATCGATTTTCCATTGCTAATTTTTGTGTTGTTGGGACAAACCGTGCTAGAAATAGTCTTGACAACTCATCAATCGATACGTCAGTGAGTTGTCTCCCAGCCATATGATGCAGCTCTACTTTGTCCCATCATAGCCTTGCCTCTCCATCTAGAAGGAAAGTGTCTATTGTAGCCTTTTGCCACTCCTCAGTATCCGTAGCTGTCATGGCTCTCTTTACCCTAGAAAGCCAGTCCTCAGCTTGAGTTGGGGTTGTAGTCACCGAGAACACTGGTGGATTAAAGCTCATCACGTGCTTTAACTTCTTCTCAGTATCTCTTCGCTGTACTACGGGCTCTGCTGCTACTTGATCCACTATTATAGGATCTGCTATGCCAAGCGGCACTTGACCTAACCCAGGAGCAGGAGGCTGCACTTGACACCCCGGTTGGGTATTGATCATAGCAAACACCGCTTCTACTACCATTTGTATGGTTTATGCAGAAGGAGGAGTTGTAGGTGTGTTGTTAGGCTCACTACTCTTCGCGGAGTGTTATTATTGCGACTGCCCTACACCGCTCCTAGTCACCTATAGTTGTAAGAACACTCGATTAGGAGACAAACAAATTGCCAAAATGCAATCATTGGAATAATATGGTTCCTTAAACATGTGTATTTTTATTCCTGAGTGGACATTCCAGGGTTCTTTTATGTTATAACGACAATGCTCATACAAGTGCACACTACCCCTTAAAATAATTTGGCCAAGAATTATAATAAGGAAGCTCGACACCAGAGTCTTATACCAACTTATAACATCCCCATCCGTCACGTAGCATATAACAGAACGTCCGACCGGGCCCGACACCATATACAACGGACAGACCAAGGAGTTACTAAATTGAAACAAGAATCCAATATTTCGCATTTTATCACAGAGTGCATTCTAGCGGAAGTAATTTAAAGGTTAAAAATAGAACCCAACAACATCATGAATGTACACTACCATAACTAGGAATAAATAACAAATACACAAAGAAGTCTTGGACTTAAGGCCTTACAAGGTTTACTCAAATTAAACTATCTTGAATACATCAGCACGTAGGTCGGCCACGCATGAGTAATAAATAAACAAAACAGGCAATTTTCTTTGGCCTTCAAGGGCCAGCTTAACTATCCTAGACTTCAGCCCGCTATATCCCACTTGGCTCAGCTACACCTGTAATCAACATTCCACTGCAACGATGGAAAAAAAAAGCAACAGTCAGCATTGGCTGCCAAGTTATAATGACCCCAACCCTCACTCGGGGTGGCATTTCTCCTTCCCTGGAGTCATTAGTATAAATATAATATTGCAATAGGAGCGTGCAACTTAAGCATCATTCATCATAGACATTGGCACAAACACCCAACGCCCCATGCTCTTAGGGCACATTCATGGTCTATAGGACCTCAAGGGTCACACCTCCGTTCTCTGTGAAAGTTAGCAAAGTTTGAGAATTCAAGTCTTTCAGTGCCAAATCCAAAGACAACGCCCCTATGGCTACCACAAAGTCATGGTGTCTTAAAATCCACACATTGACTCACTCCAAGTCAGTCGGCAAAGGGTTGTGTGCTGTTCAGCTATTTCTCGGTGCTTAAATCATCGGGCACAACAAGAATTGATGAGGGCTAGCATCCCCTTTCCCATCCATATAATTCATAACATTATTATGATCCTAAGCTAGCACTCACGACCACCAAAGCTGAGCAAATTAAGCTCACACCCACAAACTTGGTCCCCAAGTCTCAGAGAGACATGCCTCACAACAATAGCCCTCAAGTCCCAATGTGACAGGCTTCTCAACAAACAATATAATTCTATCAGGGAGCTACTACTGGTGGTAGCACTACCGCCACGCATTAGGGGTAAGACTATCGATTATCCCCTTAAACGGGTGTTTTCCTGGAGACTACCCCCAGTACTCTCAACACAGTCAACTGCACACCCCGTGAATCTGAAATCTACGCGATAATCACGAAGCCTTCTCCGCCATACAAAGCATACAAACATCACCAATACAGACCAACCTATCCAGATCGGCTTCACACAGCATGCCTATTCTATACATCGATTCCGGATCTAAATGCAATCTAACAGGGATACACGATCTACCCATAGGGAGAACCACATCCATGTGTTCGTGGAGTGTCCACCCTCTAATGATAAAAGAAAGGACTTCACATGTCCAAGGAAAAAGATTGTTACCCTTGAAGTCCTCTTTGGCGCCATAGGAGAAATCCAGACTGTTGAAATCAACCTCTCCGGCCTTGTCTTCGTAGATCAAAACTCGCTTTGCGAATCAAAACTCCAAATCTCAGACGGTGGCGTAAAATCTCCATTGCAGAGCTGCTTCTCCTCCTCCACAAATCCAAGCCAAGTCCTCAAACTCCAAAGTAAATGAAGTGACCAGGATTATATGCTGAGATATCGCAGCGTGGTAACTACCTACCACTACGCGGTACCAGTATTCAATGCCTCGTTTCCCGTGGAACCGCCCAAGCACTCCAATCACAGACCGACATGATTAAGGAAATCACTATCTCCACACGATTGGTAAATACCGCCAAGCGGTACCTGGCGTCGGTTACGAAATGACCACCCATAGTAACGTTGCGCGTTAGTTGCTACCACCGTACGGTAAAAATAGGAGAGCTCTATAAATTTAATTGTCCCTTCTACTATCAGAGATAGTACTACTATCGAGCGGTAGCTTAACTCGACGTTCTCAATTCCTGATACTACCATTGCGCGGTATCATCCTACTGCCATGCGGTAACCCTTTTTCCTGCCTATAGAACTTTGGGGTATTACAACATGAATATCTTCAATCATCTCCTCTCTTCATTATGAAGATGGAAAACTTGATTTCATGAAGAACCATGGTCTAATGAGGGAGAAAGAGTAGAGAGTGGTTCGATGTGCTTTATGTGATGGATGGATGATGGAGATGAACCGATGATGTTCCTCCATCTTTATGATGCGTGCAAAAGTGTTGTACAAAAATCTATTTTATGTGCGTAGCAGACTTTAAAGCCGATTTTAGGTATGATTCGGTCCGACCAGGTCTTGAGCTCAACATGAAAGTTGAAGCCCTCAAAAATACCTTTCTAATGAATGATTTCATATTTTTAAGGAGTTCTATAACTCCCTAAATGTGTGCTTGAAGTTGGTACTTAAAATGATATCGTACAAATTTTATAATTGCAAAGTTCTTTCATAGTAATATCTGTCCGATGCATATGAAATTTGGGTGACATAAACTTGAGGATATTTTGCTAACCCCCGTCGAGTAGCATGAGATTTGGTGAAAAATTTGATGAGGTATGGCTAATCATTGCTTATAAACTATTATGCGATGAATAAATTTATTGGAACGTTATTGGGGCTAAAGCCTTGTGGATATGATTGAGATTTTACTAATGATCAATTTTGTCTCATTGTGCTGAATCTAATATTGATAATGTCAGATAAAAATGATGGGGCATCCTATGTTAAGGTAAAGAGGGACTCGGGGTGGGGCCCTTGTTTCCTTAAGGGCACGGGTAAGATGTAATTTGAAGGGACTCAGTAGGAGCCCTTGGATGCTTGGGAGCAAGGTGATGTGAGAGGTTTGAATGTGCATGTGTGTGTTTTGCCACATGGTGTGATCATGTGTTGTGAATTAATATGGCAGGTCAATGGGATTGCCTATCATCATATAGACGGAAGCAGACAGTTGAACCTTGGACGGTTGGGCTGGGATCTTTGGTGCTAACTTCCCAAAGACTCCTTACATACCTATTGAGCCGATTGGGCTAGGCTCTTTGGTGTTTAATTCCCAAAGACCCCTTCCATGCTGTTAGGCAAGTTGGGCTGGGCTCTTGTTGTACAACTACCTAAGACCCCTTCTTTTTCATGTACGCACGAGCTCCGCTTGTTGGAGAATGATAGCCTTGAGGCATACGGGGTCCTAGGCCTGGTAGTGTGGATACACTATGAGGCTTGTCAGAAGGTAAAGGTGGAGTGCAAGAGCCCTGGTTGATTGTTGTAGTCATTGCCCATTTGGAATGTAAGTTCAAGGATATTTACATGGATTTTGTTCACGGTCTTCCCTGATCTCGCTCAGGGAATTATTCAGTTTCGTTGATTGTGCATTGCTTGACAAAATTTGCCAGGTTTATCCTGATGAGGAAGGAGGCACATGTTGATGTGTTGGTGTGACTCTTTGTGGAGTAGCTCGTTCGGTACTCTAGTTGCCCAATACTATAATCTCAGACTGTATTGGTCGCTTTACCACCAAGGAATGGAAGGTATTTCATGCATATTTGGGTTTTCGTCTTACCTTTAGAACGAATTTTCATCCTCATACTGAAGGCCTGTCTGAAAAAATAATTAGAATAATGGAAGACTTATTGCGGTTATGCGTTTTTGATATGGAGAGCTATGGGAGAGACATCTTCCATTGGTAGAGTTTTCGTATAATAATAGCCACAAAGCAAGAATAGAAATGGCACCTTATGAAGCACTCTATGGTAGGAGGTGCATAACTCCTTTATCATGGGTTCAAGATGAGGATCATAATGTATTAGGAGTGGAGTACATCGATGACACTGATGTTTTTATTAGGTTGATCCGAGATCACAGGCGAGAGGCTCTGAGCTAGTAGACGAAGTATTATGATGTGAAGCACAGGATTGTGGAATTTTAAGTGGGTGACAAGGTATTTCTAAAGATTAGGATGATGCATGGGGTACCACGTATCCGTGAATGGAAGAAGCTCAACCCATGATACATGTGACCTTATACCGTTTTGGAGAAGATCAGACCTTTGGCCTATAGGCTGGAGCTACCATTAGAATTGTAGAACAGACATGATGTCTTTAATGTGTCTTCCCTCAGGAAAGCACTTCTTTAGCTTGCGTAGTTTATCATCACTACATCTTGCCCCATGACATCTGATAGATCTGCTCAACTAGAGCCAATGCGGATAATAGATTCTGAAGTACGAAGGCTGAGGATAAAAAGTGTTCCATTAGTGAAAGTCTTGCGGTCCAACAATAGAAAAGGGGAGTACACTTGGGAGTATATGGATCTTATCCGGCAACACTACCCGGAGTCATTCCCCAAGGTAAATTTAAACACTTACCGTGTATACCTTGTAATTTATTATCCATAGACTTAGCTCGATTTCGGGGACAATGTCTTTTTTTTGTTTATAGGATTTGTAACATCCCATTTCGAGCTAGACCTCTCATATGTGTTGCGGTGTCACTAAGGTGACTTGAGTCGGAAGTAAGATCAGGCCTTTAGTGAATTCGTCGAGAAGACATGTAAATTCTTCGAGAGGCCTGTTGTGAATTCATCGAGAAGACTCGTGAAATAGTCGAGAAGACTTTTGAATTCGTCAAAAGGACTCGACTAATTCGTCGAATTAACTTAATAAGACTCACCAAATTTGTCGAGTGAACTCGAGTGGACTCATAAAATCTGTCGATATGTTTGTCAAAAGGACTCTTGAATTCGTCGAGAGGACTTGACGAATTCGTCCTGTGAACTCGAGTGGACTTGGGAAATCTGTCGAGATGTTCATCGAAAGAACTCGTGAATTTGCCGAGACGACTTGACAAATTTTTCTACTGAACTTGAGTGGACTTGTGAAATTTGTCGAGAGATTCGTTGAGTGGACTCGTGAATTCATCGAGATGACACGTGCAATAGACTTATTGGACTTGACGATTCATCAAGTGATTTTGATGATTCGTCGAGTATACATGACCAATGGACTTAGCATTTTCTATGCATGCTATCTAGTTACTCACTGCCTGGGAGAATCTATGGCACTACCAGACTTGTACAGGACGACGCATTAACATCCGGTCTTTTCAAGAAAAGTTATTTTATGTTATAGTAAGTGTGGTCCATTAAGGGAGTGATATATGACATGACCCTAAATGACCAGCCTCTTCTTTATAAGGATAACCCAAATGCTAAAAAGGTCTCTGGATCGACTGAATTCTTCCCCTCTTCTTGAAGAACGACGAACAAGAAAAATACTGACGGAAGCCATATATAACCATGCCGCCGAGAAGGAGAACACGATGTATGGTGAAAAATAAGGTGAGCTTCCAACCGTCTCCCTTGGTGTTATATATTTAGATCCATAGTGTAGAAGAGACATCGGCTATAGAGATATTGATTTGGTAGTTAATGGAGATTTCCTAGGAATGAACTATGCTAGAACTTTTTTCTAGAGCGTCGATCGCCGCATGAATATCTTCAATCATCTCCTCTTATCATTACGAAGATAGCGACTTGACTTCGTGAAGAACTGTAGTCTAATAAGGGAGAAAGGGGAGAGAGGTTGAATGTGCTTTATATGATGGCTGGATGAAGGAGATGAACTGATGTCGTTCATCCATCTTTACGATGCTTGTAGAAGTGCTGTACAAAAATCTGTTTTCTGTGCGCAACAGACTTTAAGACCGATTTTAGGTGCTCAACATGAAAGTTGAATCCCTCGGAAAATACTTTCCAATAGATGGTTACATGTTTTCTGAGGATTTCTATCTCTCCCAAAAAGTGCGTTCGAAGTTGCTGCTTGAAATGATATCGTACCGATTTTATAATTGCAAAGTTCTTTCATAGTAATATTTGTCTCATGCTTATGAAATTTAGGTGACATACACTTGAGGATTTTTTGCTAACCCACGTCTAGTTGCATAAGATTTGGTGAAAATTGTGATGAGGTGTGATTAACCACTGCTTATAAACTATTGTGCTATGAATAAATATATTGGAACTTTATTAGGGCTAAAGGCTTGTGGATAAGATATAGATTACAATTTTTGAGGTATATAATAGTTTGGGATTTTACTAATGATAAATACTTTCTCATTGTGCAAAATATAATGCTTATAATGCAGATATAAATGATGGGGCATCCTTTATTAAGGTAAAAAGGTACTCGGGAGGGGGGATGCCCTTACTTGCGTAAGGGCACGGGTAAGATGTAACACCCCAAATCTTAAATATGAGTTCAGGTTGGGAAACACGGCCTGGGAAACGGGTGTGTCCCAGGGCGTGTTCTGCTTTGTTTTCTCGAGTGTGATTTTTTGGTATCGAGTGTGTCTTGAGTGAGGCACACAGCCTGGGACACGGGCATGTCCCAAGCCATTTCCTTCACTTTGTTATCGCAAATACACGACAGAATGCAGTAAATGATGTTCGAGAGGCGTGTCGGTCGGGCACACGGCCTCTGACACAGGCATGTGCCTTGGCCGTGTCCTTCTCGGGTAGTGGCCAGGCTATATAAATAGCTTAACATGGGTTGGACACGGGCGTGTCTGAAGCCGTGTCAGGCACACGACCTGAGATACGGGCGTGTCTCCTAGCCCTGTCCTGGTCTGATTTGAGTCGGTTCCTTTGCCTCTTAAGGTACACGGCCTGTGATACGGGCATTTCACAAGCCGTGTCAGCCCAAGAAAAGTTATTTCAGGGCAGATCATGGCCGTTCATTTCCTTCAAATTGGATCTATTGGGCCAAGATCCTTCCTGCTTTTATAAGGCCGAGAGTTGAAGATAAACTCTCATTTGTTTTGGCCATTCTCTTTCTAAAAGATATAGAGAGAGGGGAGAGCAAGGAAGGAAGAAGGAGAAGGATTCCGGCTGACGGTGGAGCTTCGGAGTTACAAGTCGCGAGCCAAGTTCAGTTCTGTGAAGGCAAGACCATTGCGGTGCTTTTCATCCAGCTAGATTTCCATGGCTCCAAAGCGATTGTCAAGGGTAACGATCTCCTTCTTGGACAAGTGAAGTCCTTCTTGATGCATGTGCATGGAATCCTCCACCAAGAGGTGGAAAGCGTAAGCGATTCCAGCGGGTTGAGAGTTGATATCCCCGGTTTAGTCTACATCTAGATTCGGAAATGAGTAATACGGAATAGGCATGCTGTGTGAAGCCCATCCGGACAGTTAGTCAGGATTGGTGATGTTTATATTACGAACCAGAGAAGACTCCATGTATGAAACTTGTAGGTTACGGAGTTTGTGAGGATGCTTGTGAGTTCCTTGTGTTGTTTGCTCTGCATAAGCTGTATGCGATGTGGCCGTGAGAGCCATTCTTTGTGGCGGTGGAGCCATTGTGAAATTGGAATTGTACGCTCTGCGTGAGCTGTGTACCTGTGTTGTGAGATATCAATTAGTATCACTGCAAATGGGGGGCTGCAAGCCTTCTCGTCTAACTATACTACGGTGGTAGGTCGATCTAGAGGTACTGTGTTCATGCGTTGTGAGCGGTCGATTTGTGGCAATGCAAATGTGGGGCTGCTAGCCTTCCCGGCTTGTTACACTATGGGGGTAGGTCGATCTAGAGTTCTCACTAGTTGTCGTGAGGTGAACACCTATGAGTGGGATTGGCGAGGATGTCTCCAGCATGCGTGTTCTAGTAGACTAGTGATCAAACCACAAGCTAATAACCTCATATCGGTGGTGGGACTAAGGATGACTCGGTACACCGTAAGAGCGCCCTGAATGCATGGAGCATCTAGCATGAATGCCGGCATTTGTGATGTTGTTGTGTGTTAGTGCACTTGTTGTGATATATATTGTGATTGCAATGCATGCAGGGAAGGAACCACTACCCCGGGTTAGGGGTACGGTCGTTATAATTGGTCAGCTGAATACTGACCGTTGCTTTGTTTATCACCCTTGGGGTGGATGTCCATTTGCAGGTGCTACCCTTGTTGGTGCTGACTTGGATTGAGCGGGATGAAGCCCTTGCTGTTGCTGTTTGTAGGCCCTTGAAGGAAGTGCGAAGAATTGGATTTCATGTGTGGTCGGCCTGTGTGCCGATGTATGAAACCACCTCTTGTAAAGAGAAACATATAAGTCCTTAAGGCCGTGAGCGTTTGTGTACTTGTATTTATTCCTGGTGTTATATATAAATGTGTTATTTATATATTTAGTGGACATTCATTGGATGAGTTCTTGCAAGTTATAAACTTTCTCTAGAATTCTCTGAGTAAAGATGCGAGTAGAAAGTAATTTATATATTCTTACTTGATTCCACCGTTTGTCTGTGAAATATGGCATGGGGCCCCGGCCGGACCCTCTATTATATTCCATGTGACGGATGGAAGTGTTACAAAGTGGTATCATGGGCTAGGGTTTTGGTAGGGATAACATAGTTTAACTCATGAATGTCCACTAGGAATGCAATACATGTGTTTTAGGAGTGTAAGCGTGTTACTAGGCATGTTTGATGTCTTGGAATGGATGTTAATGATGTCTTGTTCATGTATAGGTGAGAGCTGGGCAGCCTAAACCCCAGCGTTCGAATGAGAGTGCGACACCAGCTGAGGTGCCCACACCTCCTCCTTCTGCGGAAACCATACCCTTGGTTGCGAAGGCACTATTTGCCATGTCTCATGCATAGCCTATTGGCCAGGCAAGGCCTACAGCGGAGCCAGTACGGGTTAGTGCGAGGCAAGAGCGTGTCGAGGCTCTGATTGAAGAGCAAGCGGCTCATGAGCAATTGAAACGGTTTATTGAGTTTCATCAACCTACGTTCGATGGGACGGGTTCCCCAACGCAAGCTGAGGATTGGCTCGCAAGAATGAAGAGGATCCTGACATCAATCAGGACTGATGAGGGGCAGAAAGTTACTTTAGCCACTTTCCTGCTAGAAGGAGAGGCCAGGCTTTGGTGGGATGAAGTCAAATTGCACCAATTGGCAGGAAGATGCCTAGGAGAGATATCGATTGAGGAATTCTCACGATTATTTTGGGCAAAGTATTTGCTAGTATCGCGGTGAATTGTAATGGAGAATGAGTTCCAACATCTGGTTCATGGTGAGAGTACAGTTGATAATTACCTGCATGAGTTTACCAGGCTTGGGCGCTATGTGGGGTCTACTTCTATGGAAGAAGCGTGGAAGATGAATAGGTTCTATGAGGGACTTCGTGATGAGCTAAGGTTGGCACTCCTGAGTTCAGTGAACCAAGGATTCCAAGCATTAATAGAAACAACCTGTGCACTAGAAAAGGATTTGAAGCGGGTGCAGGATAAGAAGAACTTAGCTGTGGAAAAGCCAGAGTTAAAAGTTCCCCAGTCGAAACAATCGGAATTGAGGAAACGAGATAAGAAGAGGTTCATGCCTACTGAACAAACTTCTTTGGATGTTGCTTCAGGAGCAACGTATGCGCAAGGACCTATGGAGACATGTATAATTTTAATTGTGGGAAGTAGGGACATTTCACCCGTAATTGTTAGAATGGCCCTTCAAAGGGTGAGAAAAAGACTGGTGCGTCCTATGAGGAAAAGGGCAAGGCATTATAAGAGTCATCTACATCCCAAGCACAACCTCGAATGTACACTCTCGAATTGCAGGAGCCGCAAAGCTCAAATTGTGAAGCACAACAACCTCGCATGTATAATTTGGAATTACAGGACGCCGTAAAGCGGATTATGAGGGACGCGGACTTTTAGGAAACAAAGTAAAGAGTGTACTTTACTGATGTCGTGATGTAATAAAGTACCTGTTGTATATCTGTTTGTAAATACTTTTTTTGTGCGATGAAGTGGGGGCAAGACAAGCTACGACCTCTGAGCTCTAAACCCGGATCATTTTTGGGAAAATTGCAACAAATGAGTGGTTGTGTTGGTGTCTATAGTTAAGGTAAATTTCGGGATGAAATTTATTGTAAGGATGGGAGGGTTGTAACACCCCAAATCCTAAATCTGAGTTTAGGTTCGGCAACATGGCCTGGGACACGGGCATGTCCTGCTCTATTTACTCGAGTGTGATTTTTTTGTCTCGAGTGTGTCTTGAGTGAGGCACACGACCTGGGATACGGGCATGGCCTAAGCCGTGTCCTTCACTATGTTGTCGCGAGTACTCGATGGAATACGTTCGATGATCTTCGAAAGGCGTGTCAGTCGGGCGTACGGCCTGCGACACGGGCGTGTTACTTGGCCGTGTCATTCTCGGGTTATGACCAGGCTGTGTAAATAGCTGAACACGGGTTGGACACGGGCATGTTCGAAGCCGTGTCTGGCACACGGCCCGGGATACGGGCGTGTCCCTTGCTGTGTCCTTGTCTTATTTGAGTCGGTTCCTTTGTCGCTTAAGGTACACGACCTGTTACACGGGCGTGTCACAAGTTGTATTATCCCAGGAAAAGTTATTTCAGGGCTGATCGTGGCCATTCATTTCCTTCTAATTGGATCCATTGGTCCAAGCTCCTTCCTGCTATTATAAGGCCAAGTGTTGAAGATAAACTCTCATTGGTTTTGGCCATTCTCTTTCTAAAAGAGATAGAGAGAGGGGAGAGCAAGGAAGGAAGAAGGAGAAGGATTCCGGCCGCCGGTGGAGCTTCAGAGTTCCGATTCGTGAATCGAGTTTAGTTCTGTGAAGGCAAGGCCATTGCGGTGCTTTTCATCTGGCTAGATTTCCATGGCTCCAAAGCGATCGTCAAGGGTAACGATATCCTTCTTGGACAAGTGAAGTCCTCCTTTATGCATGTGCATGGAATCCTCCACCAAGAGGTGTAAAGCGTAAACGATTCCAACGGGTTGTTAGTTAATATCCCTGGTTGAGTCTACATTTAGATCCGGAAATGAGTAGTACGGAATAGGCATACTGTGTGAAGCCCATCCGAATGATTAGTCTGGATTTGTGATGTTTATAATGCGAACCGAAGAAGACTCCGTGTATGAAACATGTAGGTTACGGATTTTGTGAGGATGCTTGTGAGTTCCTTGTATTGTATACTCTGCATGAGCAGTATGAGATATGGCCGTAAGAGCCATTCTTTGTGACGGTTGAGCCTTTATGGCATTGGAATTGTATGCTCTGTAAGAGCTGTGTACCTATATTATGATAGATCAATTGGTAGCACTGCAAATGGGGGGCTGCGAGCCTTCCCGGCTGACTACACTACGGTGGTAGGTCGATCTAGAGGTACTGTGTACCTGCATTGTGAGCGGTCGATTAGTGGCAATGCAAATGGGGGCTGTGAGCCTTCTCGGCTTGTTACACTATGGGGTTAGGTCGATCTAGAGTGCTCATTAGTTTCCATGAGGTTAACACCTCTGAGTGGGATGGGCGAGGATATCTCCAGCATGTGTGTTGTAGTAGACTAGTTCCCGACCAACAAGCTAATAACCTCTAATCGGTGGTGGGACCAAGGATGATTCGGTACAACGCAAGCGTGCCCTGAGTGCATGAAGCGTCTGACACGAAGGCCGGCATTTGTGATGTTGTTGTGCGTGAATGAACTTGTTGTGATATATATATTGTGATTGCAATGCATGCAGGGAAGGAACCACTACCCCGGGTAAGGGGTAAGGTCGTTATAATTGGTCAGCTGAATGTTGACCATTTCTTTGTTTATGACCCTTGGGGTGGATGTCCATATGCAGGTACTGCCCTTGCTTGTGCTGACTTGGATTGAGCAGGATGAAGCCCTTGCTGCTGCTGCTTGTAGGCCCTTGAAGGTCGTGCAAAGAATTGGATTTCATGTGTGGCCGGCCTCCGTGCCGATGTATGAAACCACTTCTTGTAAAGAGAAACATGTAAGGCCTAAAGGCCTTGAGCATTTGTGTACTTGTATACATTCCTGGTGTTATATATAAATGTGTTATTAATATATTTAGTGGACATTCATTGGATTAGTTCTTGCAAGTTATAAACTTCCGCTAGAATTCTCTGAGTTAAGATGCGAGTAGAAAGTAATTTTTATATTCATATGTGATTCCGCCGTTTGTCTGTGAAACATGGCGTTGGGCCCCGGCCGGACTCTCTATTATATTCCATGTGACGGATGGAGGCATTACATAAGATATAATTTGAAGGGACTCGGTAAGAGCCCTTTGATGCTTGGGAGCATGGTAATGTGAGAGGTTTGAATGTGCATGTTTGTATTTTGCCATACAGTGTTTAGTTATGTGTTTGGAATTAATGTGGAAGGTCAACAGGCTTGCAAGTCAGCACATCGACGCAAGCTGGCAGTTGAACCTAGGATGGGTTGGCATGGCTCTTTGGTGCTTACTTCCCAAAGACCCCTTGAGTGCTTGTTGAGCCGGTTGGGCTGGGCTCTTTGGTGTTCTCTTCCCGAAGACCCCTTCTGTGCTGTTAGGTTAGTTGGGCTGGGCTCTTGGTGGACATCCACCCAATACCCCTTCTATATCATATACTTAGGAGCTCCGCTGGTTGGAGGACGATAGCGTTGAGGCGTACGGTGTACTAAACCTTGTGTGTAGGTACCCAGCTAGTTGTGGAGATGCCCACTCCACTATCCCCATTTGGCCACGATTGGTGATGTCGGAGAGGATCGCTGAACTAATTTTTATGTCAATATAGCAAATGTGTGCGTGTGTTTGCTTGGGCGTATCATCATATTTCATTCATTTCAATTCATTATATTGCACCACATAGATCCTCATCATATAAATTTGTATGAGCACTTTTATATAATGAGTTACTTTGATGTACCCAATCCTTAACTTATAAATTTGTTTGAGCATTTTTTTAAGATAAGTAAAATTCTGTACTTATGATTGATATGTAGATGGAATAGAAGTACCTCTACATATTGATACTTATCGTTGTTACTTGATTTTATTGATGTGCTGATATATATAGTTGAACAACTATCTTAACAGACTCTTATATCACCTATTAATATTTATACTACTACTATATTGAGCTCCTCTTTATTTTTCTCCGCCCGGTGCCTAAGAGTAATCGGGGTGAGTAGATGTGAAGCCACTAAGTATTTATGACTAACGATTATTGTGTCTATAATTTTAGGAGGATACCCTATAAGCGAGGCAATAATAACACCTTTTGCAAGAGGATAACCAGGCCAGGAGGACAGGGCCTGATATGATGATACCCTTTCTTCCTTCTATGACTGAAGTTAGTTTTTAGCGTTATGATGTAGTCTTCGTGTAGTTTTGTGTACTCTGATATTAAAGGAGCTTATGTAGCTTCTTATTATGATGTACTATTTTGGACATTTTATTTTCTATAGATCATGACTTCTGTGATCTTCTACTTCTTAGGTTGGCATTTTTAATATCAGAAATTAGCTGGCAGGATAGGAGACTTGTGATACATATTAGCATGTGTGTTGATGCAACCACAAGATGACTGTTATGGTCATAAAACAACCCTCGACCACATCTTGTGTTCCGGAAGCGGGTTTTGTAACACCCATATCCGTCACATAGCATATAGTAGTAGGTCCGACCGGGGCCAAACGCCATATACCACAAACAGACTGAAGGGTTACTCATTGAAACCATTCTTCCAGTCGTAACGTCCTACACAGAGCATCTAGCGGAAGCAATTTATTAAGCTGCAAGAAATAAGAACCCAGCCACAAGCATGAATGTACACTAGCAAACCCCAACAGGATTTAAATTAGAAAGTACCGGCTTTAAGGCCTTTCAATAGTTCACTAAATTTAAAATAGTGTCTTCCATACTTCGGCTCGCAGGCCGGTCATACATGAATTAACAAGTAAACACAACAAGGCCTTTGAGGTCCGGCTCAGCAACAAGGGCTTTGGCCTGCTATTTGTCGCTCGGCTCCGTAGCACCTGCAAGTACAATTCACCGCAATGGTGGCAAACAAAAGTAACGATCAGCTAAAGATGACGAAATTATAACGATCCTGCCCCCAAACTCGGGGCGGCGATTCTCCTTCCCTGCACTTATTAGCATAATAAGCAATATAGCGAATAAACACAACATCACAGGTGCAGGCACACAGGGCCGCACACCCCATGCTCTCAGGGCACTTACACAGTGAACCCGGTCAAAACCGCGGTCTCACCACCGTCCCTTGAACGACAATACTTGTGAGCATTTTAGTCTTTCCGTCCTAAGCCCAAAACCCTCCATCTATGCCAACGGTAAGTACCATGTACTTTAGGTCTCTTTAACCGAACGACACAGAGCGTGTACTGTAACACCCCCGATTTTTTTGTGTTTTGTTTGATCTTTGTTTGGCGTTACGATGATGCATTTCCGGCCTTCTGCCATTGTTAGAGCGTGGTCTTAGCTCTCTAGGTTCCTTTAGTGGCCTGTTTGTAGCCTGCTGGCAAGATTCCCAAGCAAGCTGGGTCTGGTTTTGTGACTCGTTGAGGCTCTCGGGGAATGCTTGTGCCTTGGCTTCAGGTAGTTATAGCCTGAGTTGTGATCATCGGATGTTGTTTTTGACTTGACAGTTGTTTTCGTTGCTTGGGTGTTTAGCTACGGTGCGAGTTTTATCGAAATCCGAGATCATTTATTTTTCGCGTCGTTTCGATGTTTGTTTTGTTAGCCGGTAGTGGCTAACTGTTTGTTCTGCATGGCCTTGTGTGATCGTGCTTGGTAAGGATGGTGCATGTTTTAGGCTAAGTTTGTTTAGCCAATTATATATATATATATATATATATATATATATATATATATATATACACATATATATATATATATATATATATATATATACATATATATATATATACGTATATATATATATATGTATAAATATATATACGTATATATATATATATCTATATATATATATATATATATATATATATATATGTTTGTACGTAAGCTTGGTGCGGGTAGCTTTATTTTTATAAGTATATATATATGTGCATGATATATATATATAAGTATGTGGCTGTTTTATATAAGTTTATATATATACATAAGAGTATGAGCTAATAATAGTTTTTATTTAAGTGTAAGCTAGCGACCAATGGTTATTTATAAGTTTATATATGTGGTTAGCGAGTGCTTAGGCTAGGTTATTTTTTAATTAGCTATAGGGTAAGTGAGTGGAGGATTTATTAAAAGCTCCAGCTGTTCTCCTCCTCCCCATTTCTCCCCATTTCCCGATAATTGTTAGCTTCCAGCGGAAGGAAGCGAGCGGAGGCGGAGGAGCTACTACTTTTACCGCCGATTAGCTGTTGAGTTTAGGCTGGTTTCTCTCAGGTAGCAGCGGATCCGAGCTGCTCTCCTCGTGCCCTTCCTTCCTTGGTAAGTAATTTTGCATTTCGAGCCGTCTATAGGAGCTAGGGTTTCTTCAGTCCTTCTTATTCCTCGCTAAAAGCTCCAGGTTTTCCTCTTTAGGTAGCTGGAGGTGCAGGTGGTCCGATCTCTTGCCACCGGTGCCAAGCTTTGGAGTTTTCTATTATTTTCCTGTAGTAGAGGCAAGTGGCTCCCTTTTCCTTGCCAAATTATTTCTAACTATTGTCATTTTCCTTCATTCCAGCCATGTGCTGCCACATTAAGTTCTAGATTTTAATCAAGCTTTCTCTCTTATGTGTCTCATCTTGTGTCCAGTTAATAGCTGGTGTCAGGGTTAGGCTTAAGTTTGTGGTAAGCTTAAGTTTAGGGCTGCTATGGTGAGGTAGGAGGGGTAGGAGAGAGAGTTGGAAAACATTTCCAACTCCCTGGATGAGTGGCGTAGAGTGGCTGGAGTTGGATAGCTGAGGATTAGGCTAAGTCAAAAGTGTTGAGTGAGTGTACCTCACTAAATACCTAGACTGTTAGGCTTCTAGCGTTGAGTGTGGTGCCCTCACTCAATGCCATGACTATTTTTACGGTTAAGTATTTTGGCGTTGAGTGAGTCAACCTCACTCAACGTCGTGGCTGTTTGGCTTTGAGTGTGGTGGACTCACTCAACGTCGCAGTTTTTCCCAGCAGCTAAGTCATTTGGCATTGAGTGAATCGACCTCACTCAATGCCGTGGCTGATTTGGAGTTGAGAGGGGTGAAATCACTCAACGCCAGTGCCTATTTTTTCGGCTAAGTCATTTGGCATTGAGTGAGTCGACCTCACTCAACGCCATGGCAATTTTGGCGTTGAGTGTGGTGGACTCACTCAACGCCATAGCCTATTTTTGCGGTAAGTCTTTTGTCATTGAGTGAGTCGACCTCACTCAATACCGTGGCTGTTTTTGCATTGAGTGTGGTGGACTCACTCAATGCCAAAGCCTGCTTTTGCAGTTAAGTCTTTTGGCGTTGAGTGAGTCGACCTCACTCAATGTCGTGGCTGTTTTGGCATTGAGTGTGGTAGGCTCACTCAACGGCAAAGCCTGTTACTATGGATAGGTTGCTTGGCGTTGAGTGGGTGGACCTCACTAAACGTCGAAGATGTTTTGCATTGAGTGTGGTAACCCACTCAGTGCCGTGTCTAGTGAACTCGATGCTTTTGCCTTGGATTTGGTGTGTTTCCTTAGGATTGATAGTATGGCATTTTCCTTAGGGGGAGTTGGGTGATCAGCTAGTTTTTGCATCCCGACTCATGGATTATGGAAGGTGGTGTAGTTTTGTGGGCTCTGTAAGGGTGAATTGTATGCACTGAGCTGTGTCCACCACCACCTAGGCCGTATTGGGCTGGTATTGTTTGGTGTGTGGACTCTATAGCTGCCACCGTTTGTTTTCACCTAGATTGTTTTTTTTGGTCTTGTTGTTGGTGAGGGCTGTGCCGCCCACTCCGACCAAAGGTTTTCACCACGACCAATAATTCACCAAAAATTAGGACTGTTAGCTCCTTTCCTGGCTTATGGCTATTTCTTGGATTCATGTATATATATGCCTTGTAGCTGCTGCAGGTTCTTTTTGCAGAGCAGGTTACTATTTTACTCACACTTGGTGTGTATTCTTTTCCTGCCCTTTTGGTAGTGTTCCTTCTTACTATCATGTTTTTCCTCTTACTGATAGCATTTATTGTTGCCGGGTTGGTAAACCCTTCTTTACTTATTCATAAGCTTAATTCTCTATTTATTTTGATTACTTTCTGAGGTGTTCCTTCTTGAATTCCTCAAGTCCAGGTTGTGACCGGTTGAGCGCGCTAGTTCTTCTGGAGGGTTTGCTGATAGCGTCCTGGGTAGCTGAGGTTGCCAATCTTCATCCTTGTGAGGTAGTTGTTTTCCTTTCTATATGGACATGCATACTAACTAGTGGGTTCGTGTCAGGTTGTTGACGCCCACTGGTGGCTTACTTGTGATGCTAGGTATGATCTAAAACTACTATCTTTTCCTTTTTTGGGTCGTTTACTTGTCTTCTGGGAAGGATTATGCTAGGTTGCATGTTAGGTATTTAAACCCTAAAGCATTACTATATGTATCTCATGCGCATCATATTTATAAAACTAAGGCACTACTTTTCCTTTAGCATAAAGACTATGTTTTTATATATAATGTACTAACCCCTAGAGTCGTGCATACTATGAGTCGTCCTCGGGGACACTTATGCTCTTTTAGGATGTCAAATCAACCTAACCAAAGTTTTTTCCGCTGCACATATATATATTTGAATTTGTACTAGCTGATCCACTGTGCCGAGTGATACGACTTCAAATTTAACTGATTTCCTCTCATAAATCATTTACGATTTTCTTTAAAGATGTAGAGTCTGGAGTTTTGCATAAACGTGTGCAGTTATCCCCTGCACGACGTGGCATCATGGCACGTATTTTCTCTTGCTCCGATACAATCTTATTTGTGAGAAAATTTGGGTCGTGACAGTTTGGTATCAGAGGAGGTTGCTTGACAATTGGTCAAGCAACCTTCCCTTGTTTGCATTGATAGTTTAGCATCATATCATACACACACTGATATGTCATCAGCACGTCTTGGCTAAAGAACAAACACACACACCCACAAGCATGAATAGAAGTATACAGGGCATATTATGTAGTATGGATGCATATATGTGTTTTTATATATGGATCCACCATAGGAGGCAACATGTGAGGGTTATGTAGTATGGGATTCATAACCTCACCACATGAATGCGGCTAGCACGTTTTCTTTTTTGTTACATTGGAAATGTTTATGTAGTATGGGATGCATAACATTTTCATGTGTACGCCGCCCATGGAATGCGTTAAGGCCTTTCTTTAGAATGCATAGCACAACATGCATAACATAACATTGCATAAGCACAACGTGCCAAGCTAATGATTTGCATGATGACATATGTACACACATGGTTTTGAGTAAAAAAGAATACAAATACATGCATTTATGGTCTAGGCCCATGATTTAGTATAATGGTGGTGAACCATCTTAGGTTAAGCATAACATCATCAATATAAAAAAATCCCAGAGCAAGTTTAGCAGTTGAAGTTCATATTTAAGTATGTTTATCTGTACCGGGTAGTTTTGTTCTAGCAGTTGGGGTAGGTTCTAAGTCATGCTGATACGATTATAGGATGGCGAGGCATCCTTCGACGAGATCGACTCCCAATATAAGGTGAGTCTTCCGAGTGCAAAGCGAGGCATTGATTGAAAGTTTGCGGCAAAGTAATGAAGCCTTATCTAGGCAAGTGATGGGTATACAGACTCAGATCCAGTCTCTGTTAGCAATTGTGGCAGGACAACCTCCGAGAGTGCCAGATCCTACTGTAGGCATAGCTGTTCCTGTTCCTCCTGCTCCCCTATTACCTACTGTTGTGCTGCCCCGGAGATGACATTCATATCACACTTCCAGCGGCTTGGACCACCTACTTATGATGGGAAGACAGACTTTATGGTTTTGGATGATTGGCTTATAGCCATCGAGGATATGTTCTCCTATTCTGGAGTTACACCCGATCAGAGGGTGATGATCTCTACCAATCAGCTTAAGGGATTGGCGAAGTGTTGGTGGCTGAGAGATAAGGAGAGCTTGAAAGAGGGATGCTCTTGGGAGACCTTCAAGGAACTGTTGCTAAGGAAGTTTCTGCCTTCGATCGAGCCCGACCGCCTGATGAATGATTTCCTACATTTGAAGAAAAGGCAGCTCACAGTTGCGGAGTACGAAATATAATTCAGCAAATTGAGCCGGTTTTCCCCCAGCTTGGTGAGTTCCGAAGTGGATAGAGTTAAGCGATTTCTTGGTGGCCTGAGAAGTGATGTTCAGAAGTTTGCGTTTGCTCATGGAGCAGTGAGTTATGCTGGTGCGGTAGAAGCTACTTTGAAGGTGGAGGCCATTGATAATGCTAAGCAAAGAGGGCAGCAGGTGAGAGAAGATAAAAGGAAAGCTGTTAAAGGAAAGAGCCCCGTGGTACCCGTTGCATCTTCAAGAAAGAAGAGCAAGGAGGTTTGTAGCTTCTGTGGCCCGCCGGGCCATATCGTGGAGAAAATGTTTCAAGAGGTTGGCAGCTCAGAAGAAGAAGCAGGTGTATGCGATTCAAGCGCTCCCAGGAAAGATTTATTCTGTTCTGCTTGTAAGCGGCCAGGGCATGATGTTGCCCATTACTGGGGTAAGGATAGGAGCAAGTAAGATGTTTTTTCTTTGCGGTCAAGAGGGCACATCAAGCTCAGTGCCCCCAGCTCAAGCTGGGTGTTCCATCCAGTGCCACTCCAAGTGTTCCACCGCCTCAGCGGTGGACAAAGGCAAGGGAAAGCTTAATGTGGTTTCTTCAGAGGAAGCGCAGACTTTGACTCAGGTCATTTCAAGTTTGATTTCTCCCTAGCCTAAATGTTTTGTTTCTAGTATAGCTTTAGCATTTGTTTTTCTTAGTTGTGTCTGCCATCTTATAGGAAGATTTAAGGTGAGGAACGCTGGCGCGTGTTCTCTTTGACTCTGGCGCTACCCACTCCTTTGTGGCTAGAGCTTTGTGGAGCGCTATCGTTTGGGTAAAGAGCAAGTTAGTGATGCCTTTTGTATCAAGTTTCCTTCTTGTGATTTTGTGGTTTCGGATCGGTATATTTGGGATTGTCCAATTTTGTTGGGGGATTTTCTAGCGAAGGCAGATTTGAAGGTGATCGACCTGAAGACATCGATTTTATCTTAGGCATAGACTGATTGTCCAGTTATGATACAGTTATCCAGTGCAAGGGTAACCGCTTGGACTTCATTAAGGATGACGTTCAGCCTGGGAGTGGTTTATGCTGATCGCGCAAGGATTCTCCAGTCATTATGCGGTATATGTTCAGAAGTTGCTTGATTCTGGCTGCTTTTCCTGTTTGGTCTCTCTAGTAGGGACAGTAGCTAGTGTGCCGCGTTTGGAGGAGATTCCTATGGTGTGTGTCTTCTCTGATGTGTTTTTCCTGACAATCTTCCCGGTCTTCCACCCGATAGAGATGTCAATTTGTTATAGATTTGGAGCCAGGTACACGTCCTATTACGAAGGCACCGTACTGGATGGCCCCGCGAGAGTTGGAGGAGTTGTGTATCCAGCTGGATGAGATGTTGGCAAAGGGTATTATCAGGCCGAGTTCGTCCCTTAGGGTGCGCCTGTTCTATTTGTAAGAAGAAAGAGGGTCGATGGAGGCTTTTGGATCGAATATACAGAT